>LQNS02000141.1:28182260-28203260 GCA_001587735.2 Parhyale hawaiensis | reverse complement strand
GTACAATTTTCAACAAGAGGACCGTGGGCAGAATGATAGTGTGCCAACCGACCAGCGTGGCAAGGAGGAAGGCTGGAAGTCTCACGAGGAAAGGCTGCTCTATTCAAAGGCAGTGGTATTTCCAACAAAAGGAATAGATTTTTATGTAAGCCTAATGCTAAGATTCATTAAAAATAACGAAAACTACTGTATTTTATTTTCCTTAATCTACATACAAAGTGCATTAGGTACGTACAGTTATCAGCCAGCAAATAGCAATGATATTAACTCAATTCCTTATTGACTTCATTCGGTTATTATAATTTCAAAAACTACCACAGAAGGTGCCAAAAACCACAGCTTTTTCTCAATTGCTTTCTTCGTACGATTGAACGCTTGCAACGCGAAACGAACAGTTTCAAAATGCGATGCATTTCCTTGTTTGGGCTGTTTATACACTCAGTTTGTTCAGTTCCTCAGCACTATATAATATTTTATGTTTTGGTAATTGAATTAAATGCCAATCGCATTCTCTCTAATTATCGTGAACACTTACAACAGCAATATATAACTTAGTATGTTAAGCTTTTTATCTAAATGATCTCATTTCAGTAAAGAATGGTCTGTAGAATGTTGGTATGTGTCAGCTTGCGAGGCGTGTGCGTCCTTCCATTACATTACGTATGCACGAACGCTCTCTCTGGTGCACGCCTGCACGGGGTGCTGCACCCAGCTTTTGGCACAAGTGCATCCCGGCCCAAAACTTAATACCTCCACCACCTTTTTGACGCTTAAGCCGTGTATGTTGAGGTAGGTCATGGAGGACCCAACCAGACACCCATCATCTGGACCATCAAGAGTGGCTCTGCATTCGTCAATAAATATGACAAATCAGTTTTCATATCCTCTTCAGCCCATTTGACCCTTTTTTTTTAGGAGTTTTTGTTAGAGGTGGTCGTTAAATTGCCTTTTTCACTTTCCCTAGCTCCTGCAGAACCTCACATTTTTTCTTTCTGCTAAGTATTGGGGTTCCTGTGTCTTCAAATATCCCTTACTCGTAGGAAGTTTCTTCTGGCGATAGAAACCTTCAAATGTCGCATGCCTCGAGCAGTCAATTTTCTCGTATAGGCTCTATCCGGAGTTTTCCTGTTTACCTTCAATTGCATACGCCTTAATTGTTCCGTGATCACGCTATAATTCCTTGGAAACAGTTTTCTTACCAGAAGCCAATAACGAGGTCACTTTGATCTTTTCTTCATTTTTTAAACAGAATTTCTTGCCCATGCTGACTAGAGAGTGATGTTGCATTATTTGGGGTAACAGCAGAACCCCGTGCGATAAGCAAATGTTGCTAAAACGTGGTAGATTTTTCTTTTTTTCTCTAGTTTTTATAGTTAGAACATACCTGTGCACTAACTATTCACATTTTAAATGTTTGAACCTATCTTGAAAAATGAGTAAAAAAATATTGTACTTGCATAATCAAAGGTAACGCACTGTATATATTAGTCTGTCCACCCAAAAACAGGTAGGAGTTTAACAATGTTCATAATTTTTTTGTAGGGAGTTTGGTGGGTTAACCTAGTTGTTATCTATTAAAAAAAACTAGGCCTAGCTTGCCATCAAAAATCACTGCATTGAATTTTCTCCTCAGGGAGGAATTTGCTTCTACCGCGACGCATCGTTTTGCGCAACGAGGCGCCCTCATTTTTTTTCGTATGTAATTAAGAGAGTTCAAATCAGGGGCGTAGCGGAGCAACATAGGCTAATTGGACACAACATCCGTTCGAGCAATTAGGATTGGCTAGCTATAAAAAATGAATTCGTTGAACTTGCCCTCACCGCAGGTGATTGTCTTACGCCACGAAGAGTTTTAATACGACTAGCATGCGTCATCGCCATTCGAATTCTACTAAAATAAAAAATTTTAGCGAGTCATTTTAAGAGAGTTTCATTTCAGCCTACAATTTCGAATACTATAACTAAGCCAGTAGCTTATGGCGCTTAATTAAGCTCCGTTTAATATTTACCCGGAATCTCCAAGTGCATGGTGCCTCATTCGCTTGCAGCTGATACCGATAACCAGGGACAATGTATGTACCTCCACAGGGTACAGTGATGGTTGGGTTGGCACTTTCTGGAACATTAGAAGTTACCTTATGGTTAGGAATTAAGGGGCGTGTTGCAATCAGGCCTTCGGTGTCACCTGTGTTCCATCGGCCTTCCATGCGACAGAGGTTGGGTAACACCGGGTGACCGACTATAACCCTCCTAGATTTCAAGGATATGAGCTGGGTAACGCCGCCTTTGTATACAAACCTTTATTGATACTAAATGAATAGCATTAAAAGATTCATGAATACCATGCATTGCCTGAATTCTAGCATGTGAAGCTTTGCGTTTTCTGAACTTTTATTCTAAAATACAGCCAAAGTAAGGCTTCGCCAGAAATTTCAAGTTTTAGCTTGCCACAAATTCCGCTACACTTTTTCGGGGCGTTGAGATCGCGCGTCGCATTCACTGCTACACGTGTAACACTGAGGGTAACAACGACGTCTGATTAATTGCAACACGGCCCCATATCAAAAGTCCTCGAAGTGTCCTTAGAATTTTAGTTTTTTTTTAAACTTCAGTATTTCAACTAGTTAGGGAAAGGCGAATTTTCATATTGAAAAATATCAAATTATTGATGCAATTCTAATCTAGAAAGACATTGTCCAGGAATTATGAATAACGCTGTGAGCCTTTCCATTCAGTTAGTTACTATTCTACGATGAAAGAGTTAAATGACACGTTAGTTAAGAACTTCAGCACGAGAGTAATAAACTGGAAATATAGCAGCGGAAGAAGCGCAACATTTCATCACCATGTATGCATCATTACGTTCAGTGTATACAAATTCAGAGTAGTGCATTCTACATCTGCACTGTCACGGAAGAATGGCCCAGGAACCTAAAAACTATAAGAGTCTATATAGGAAACTTAACCTGCATAGCGTTAGCCTCTAGAACTGTAATAAGCTACTTTTACTCACCATCGCAGTGAAAGAAGGAAACGTTTGAGAATGGGACTGATGAATAATGCAATAACATTTTTTCTTTCCTTCTTTCTGTGTCCATGATGATCGAGAAATCCTCTATTTCAAACACCTCTCCGGCCGGCTGGTGTTGAAGAGCCATCTTTGCCCATTGTGGAGTAAAGTTGTACGACGATTGCACATCTCCGCTCAGAATGAGAACCGGGTAAGACGAGAATTTGATAGGCCTACGCACGGCTCTCTTCACTTTGGTTTTCTCTGCATTCGTACGAATTTCGTCCAATCCCTGACTATCCTCTAGATAGTTCAGCACTATGTCATCGTCGTCACTAGTGCTTTCAGCGTGTATGGGATCAACGTCATCCGAACTGCCTTTGGCGTGCCGTGGATCAAAGTCGTAGGTCTTGCCAATTTTATATTCTTTCCATTGTGTATCGTAACCATGACGACTGTATGTAGGGCGATCGTAGCGAGATGGAGGAGAGTAGTAGTGAGCGTCGGGCCGCTGATAGTTATACCTTTTGAGATGACCATGAGTTTCACTGTAACCAGAGCTGTAAGAACTGTACTGCGGATTTTTACCGGTGTATCCGGAATAATCGGGACGACCGGTGTATCCAGAATAATCAGGACGATGGCTAAGGTCTAAAGGCTTCACGATGGTAAATTTCTGGAACGAAGGATCATGGTAGCCATCGTGTCCACGATTGCTACTATAATGCTGGTATTCTCGAGCTAAAATCTCCTCTGCCTGTTCTCTAACCGACTTTGCTGCATCGTATTTTCCTTCGTTTTCGTTTGGGTGCTGCCAGGGGTCAGCAGAAACTTGCCAAGCCACATAAGCTCCTAGGAAGTATAACACAAAAACTGCTTTCATTTTCTTCGATGCCTGAAATTTTAAAGATTCAATTAAATTAGCTAGTTTATCCTAAGTGACGATTAAGCCACGAAAACTTCAAGTCAAAGCAAAACTATAGTTGTTTCCAAAGTACTTTCAGATCAATTTCAAATTTTCTGTCTTCCACGCCAATCCATTTTTAAACTGAGTTTGCGATCGCTCATTCCAAAGAATTTATCGTCAATTGGGCTCAAGGTATTAAAACGTTCCATATGAAGACTAGCTTCTAAAATCTGATGGTACCTATAAAACTTAAATTTTAATGAAGTCCGGCAACACTATACGCACAAGTACCGGGATTTTTTAGAGTTTAGTACAAATTTGAAAGCATTTAGCGGACTAGTACTGAACGAGCATGTCCCTTAAACTTTATATTATCCAATATCGTGCAAACTCATCAGCGGCTATTGATTGTGCTTTCGTGCATCCATGATAGTCTCTTTGGTTGAGATTCTTCCTCCGTTTCTTATTCTCACAGTCCTCTATATCCTACTAACATAATTGCAATAGCTCATAGCGGACCGGGGCGTAAGTTCCAGCGTCTCTTTGGGAATGGGCCTCTTGGCTCGTCTACTGCCGTCTATTCAAGCGGAACCTCGGTAAGGGTTCGGAAATGGTTAAGATTAGTTTCAGGTTAGGAAGTCCATTAAAATTTGGTTTGGAACCTTGATTCGCACGTGGAAACGGCAAGCTTGCTCGGTAAATTCATCTTACGACATAACTGTATGTTCATTACCTTTATGTGGCTGCCATGTACGACACTCCGTTGCGTACAGTTTGTAAAATAATAGCTGTAAAAAGCTGTATAGCACTCAAGCTCTACCATTTTAAAGTTCTAATATTTTATAGTTAACCAATCTTAGGCATTCATGGGTAAGGTTTGGTTAAAAACCTATTAGAAGGTGTTCCATTACGCAGTGCCTTCCCCGGGTATTTTCTCTTATTGGAAACCCATGATAACTTTGAAGTCCTATTTTCGAAAAAAAGGAACTTATTTCGAATCTGCATCTAAAAATCAGTCAGATAATTAACTTTTTGGATGTGCTTCAAGGATATCGTTTCCTAAACTTCAAACTACAGTAGTTTGAATAAACTCCTAATTTTCTTCAAAAGTTGACAAAAAACTCGCCATGATGGGCACCGTGAGCTTGCTTGCGCTATCTGACGTCGCTCTTGCAGCAATCGACGTGATAAACCTTGCTAATAAAAAATGAAGCACAGGGAAGATTTGGAGATCGAAAAAAGATTGGGAAAATCTCTTACGTTCAATAAAAACTAAATCTTGACCTAATTTGATTAGAACTAGATGAACAATTCAAAGTTTACCATCTTTTTCAATTTGTATATGGAGTGGTCGCGACGTCTATGCGTCATCGCTGATATTTTATTAGTTCGAGTGAAGAAAGGTTTACTAGCGCAGCAATTTTAAGACACATTGAGCCGAAGATCAAACACTTTGTCTGCATTTCTGCCGGAAGGTCTTGAGTGAACTCGCATAAGTGAGTTCCGAGTCAAATTTGTAAGGCACGCGCATCTCCAACCCTACACGGCTGAACGAATTCAGCTCAGCCGTGCGGCACTGGACAAGAAACGAAATACGAAAAGACGAGAAAAAAGCGCCCGTGCGGACTGTCCTTTGCGTGTCGGTGCGGACTGTCCTTTGCGTGTCGGTGCGGACTGTCCTTTGCGTGTCGGTGCGGACTGTCCTTTACGTGTCGGTGCGGACTGTCCTTTGCGTGTCGGTGCGGACTGTCCTTTGCGTGTCGGTGCGGACTGTCCTTTGCGTGTCGGTGCGGACTGTCCTTTGCGTGTCGGTGCGGACTGTCCTTTGCGTGTGGAGTCACGCGAGGAAAGTTTATTGGATTTAGTCGAAAACTACTGCTATATATGAAAAAATTCTTGTGAAGAGCAGTAAAATTGGATACGAAGCGTATGCTCCATATTAAGCGAATATAAAGGCGCCCAACTTTCTCAGAATTTGTTTCCGATTCTGTAGAAGCCTTCAGGGTAATTTTCTGTTAGTTATCGTTTGTTCAGTTTGTAAATAATCTCCATTTATGAAGCATTTCAAAGCTTTGAGAAGTAGTAACCCTAATTTAGGGCTACCATTCCATCGGTGCCCCCCATTTGTTATTGCCAGACTTAGGTATCGCAGTTGGGGCCAACAAAGATATTCGTAAGAATTTGTCGTTAATGGTTAGTAGGGTCGCTAGTCGAGAAATTTACCGAGAATTTTCAATTCCCCTCCCAAGTCAAACTTTTAGCTAATTTTAATGACTGCTCCAATACTAGATCAGCAACTTCATTCGATGTCACTATCTATATTTCTCAGACTAGTCCAACAAGACAAATTCTGCACTCAGCATGTTTATTTTAGTTTAACATTTCAATAACTTCTAAAAACAACTAGCCAGATCTTAAGTGCTCTCGTACCTACCAATCTACGGACCGGTTTCTAGTGCAATCTACGGACCGGTTTCTAGTGCAATCTACGGACCGGTTTCTAGTGCAATCTACGGACCGGTTTCTAGTGCAATCTACGGACCGGTTTCTAGTGCAATCAACGGACCGGTTTCTAGTGCAATCAACGGACCGGTTTCTAGTGCAATCAACGGACCGGTTTCTAGTGGAATGTAGAAACTGAATCCACGACTGAATCTGCAATAGCTACTATTGGAGACAGGTGTACTTCAAAATTATGAATGGAGCTCAGGGACTGCCATGAATATTAGAGTGGAATAAAACTTATAAAAAGCAACTATGCTAAATCAGGGAATTCTGGTGTAGCTCGATGACGGAACTACCCCACTCTGCAAGCAATTACACTATGCTACAGAAACCATTCAAGATTTTCAAATGAGAAGCAACTGATATCTACAGAAAACCTCCACTCTGTCAACATCAACATTTACTGGTTTCGGACCACTCCACCTGAGCAGTGAGGAATTTGAAACGTTGCTGTAGATAAACTTTACGTAGGTAGCTACATCGCGAGCTGCGTAGAGACGCACGTTGAGAAGTTTATGACAGCCGACGCAATGTATAGTGGGACCTAGACGGGCCAGTGCCATTAGGGAGTCCTGACGAAATTACGTTCAGAAAATATTTTAGGAATTGACTGGAGCCAATCCCATCTCCTAAACCTCTAGAGAGTGCATTTTAAGCTGTGGAAACAGTTTACTAAAGAGTGAACATTTAAAATATAATAGTCTAACAAGAAACTAGCAGCAGTAGTTTTGAAGAAACTGAAGGAAAAATTTCAAGTGCTCTAGCGCACTATCCTCCACAGTCGGACCAAATAAACCAACACGCAACAGTTTAATCGCGCCTACGCGATCTACAAACGCCGCTGCTCGCATGTACAGGATTAACGTGAAGTTAAATTTCTCTAAATTTGGCTAACGAAAATAGAATAGTGAACATTACACACAATACAAAAAGCAACTAACTGCGCGTGACGCCCACCCATCACGAGACGCAAGAGAAACTGTCGGCAACCAATGCTGTGTAGTTCTTGACTCTTCTTGTTCTTTGGTAACGCCTTCCAGAAATTGGCCTTCTAGAAATTTGATTGATGGGAGGCTTACATTTTCTGTTAAAAATGGTTATTCATTGGAACTATAGTGAGTCTCCGGGTATAGTCATTTTAACCTAAAATACAACAATACTACAGGAAAACATGAACATCTAGAGCATACTGCATGAGAGCGCACACCTCGGCCAAACAAGGCAACGGCAATGAAAAGTTCGAATTGGTTCTGAAACTATGATTTCCTTTGTATCAGCAACGAAATCTAATCATTTGAGCCTCTTGATGATAATAAAAGCTCCTGTAATTTTGTTGACGATCTGTTCGTTACTTTTCGGCAAACGCTTTTGACAAACACTGGTAAGACCTTTCGACTTGATAACACGAGAAACTTGGGAAACCTGCAGCTACAAGTTAATGCCATGGAGGTGAATGTCCGGTCGACCGCAGAAGAGTGCAAGGCTGCACTGGACCACAGGTTGCCAGAGCTATTGCACCATATACGGAAGGCCCATATGGAACCGCAAGATCCTATTATCCTCATTACTCGACATGGTCCGCCCCTCACAATGGAATGCGAATATCAGAAGATATCGACGTCGCAAGCGAAACATAATAGGTGTAGGAGGCGGAAGGGGAAGGAGAAGATGGTAAGAGGACAACCGACTCCTCGGGGTTCGGGCGACCGCTGAAAAGCGGGTAAATGGTATGGGAGATTCTGGCATTTGAATGATATGGGATTGTTTTTGGCATTTTATTATAAGGACCGAATATCCAAAGGCATTTGTCATAATGTTAACAGTCAGCCGCTTCTAGGGTGGGGTGTGATGCTCTGGGCTGTGACATTATGCATTTTGCATAAATGCTTATGTATATACATATTTGCATATTGCATAAACATTGGGCAACTGCATTTTTAATTTCTAAAATGCACTGCATTATCTCGAAATGCATATGAACCATTAATATATACATATGTGATAAACTTCCCAATATTCAATAATCAAGTTCGGTTGTGAACACGGCACCACTTCAAAATCAAGGTGAGGGCAAAGACGATTGATCTAAAAGACATTTGTTGTTTCAGAATGCTGATGATGACCTATAGGGTCGAAACGTTCAAATTTAGATCCAATTTTTAATAATGTCTTTTAAATCAATCGTCTTTGCCCTTACCTTGATCTCAATATTCATTTACATATATATTGAAATATAATATTCATCTGGTTTAAACTCGTAGCCTTTTCAATAGAAATACCCTTAAGACTTTTCTTACCAGATGTAACCTCCATCACAAACTGTGATGAATCCATTACGATAAATGCTATCGTCAACTACGACTCTGCCCATTTTTTTTTTCGCGAATTACATACACGATATGTAAAGGTTAATAATGATAATAATTTTCTTTTTACAAATACTTTTGTAATGCAAAATGAGACAAATTTTGCGCCCTAGCGGCGCATGAGTCTGCGATTGAACACAGGACTAGTTCGGCGCGATATAGACAATGGGCTACTAGAGCGCTACTACTACATCTGGTTTGACATGAAACCCTAGTGTGGTGCAAAAATAACTAAATTAAGAGCTACCTTTTATTCAATAATACCTGTTATAAATTTGTAAATAACAGTGTTATGGAGTTTAGTTCCATTGGGTATGTTGAGTTGGTGAGGGCGCTGTGGTCGTACAGTGCACTCCTGAATGACTGCTGAACTTTATGCTGGTTGGGGTGCCACCGGATGCTCAGTCGTAGTCTCCTGCCGTACCTAGTGTCTATGTATATCGTGGTGGAGTAAATTTACAATTTCTCCCGTTTCCAGACTCTGGCGCTCATTCTCTTGAAAAGTATACTCCATTTCGTGTGAAACATTTCAGCAAACAGGGCTGCGCCACATATCTTTTTTTTTTCTTTTTGGGCGACTGGTTTGTCCTTGAATAATAATAATAATAAACATAAAAGAAAAAAAACTGCTAAACCATTATTATCGATCATTTTTATTTAACCAACCACTTTGTTTTGGCGGTTATGTTTAGAAACGAGAGAAGGGGAAGACATGACTGCTGAAACATTTCCGGGGAACTTTTAGATCAACATGTGTAGAGGCCATAGCAACATATGTAGAGGCCTTAGCAACATGTGTAGAGGCCTTAGCAACATGTGTAGAGGCCTTAGCAACATGTGTAGAGGCCTTAGCAACATGTGTAGATGCCTTAGCAACATGTGTAGAGGCCTTAGCAACATGTGTAGAGGCCTTAGCAACATGTGTAGAGGCCTTAGCAACATGTGTAGAGGCCTTAGCAACATGTGTAGAGGCCTTAGCAATAATATCATGCCGAAAACTACGGGGACAACTTCTCAAAAAATCCAGAGATACGTACAGGAATTTCAAGATGTTACTGAAACTGATGACCAATTATTCTGCAAGTATTGCAATATACAGGTAAAGTCATAAAATATAATTATTTATATTGTTTTAAAGGCCTCATAAACGTAAAAATATTTATTATTGCGTATAATAGAGTGAAGGTTATTGAGAGTTCTGGTGGTATTCTTTGTGTATCTACGTCGCATTTTAACAAAGAAATTATTAGAGATCTGTCCCGCGGAAATTTAACCCTTCCTCAATTCATGAATGCAGTTGAGAGTTTGTAGTGAAACTAGAACAATATAGTGATCAATACTGTAAAGTACATAGTTATAGTCAAAAGAGCAGACGAATACAAAGCTTCTCTTATACGTCTAATTAAGTAAAGAATTCGCTTAAAATATGTTCGAAAGAAATGAAATAAACACATAGTTGCATAATAAATGTATATGTGCATTATAATAATGCATATATGGATGATGAATGCATTTTTGCATAATAATAAATGCATATTTGCGTAATAATAAATGCATAGTTGCATAACATAATTGCATATAATGCATAAGTATAGCTGCATATATACTGCATATTTATAATTGCATAAGGTCACAGGCCTGGGAATGTTACCTCCTACTCGCCTCTGCGCCTGCCTCCTCTGCCTATGCCAAGCACCACATTTACTGCCCAGCAGCGAGGGGAATCAGAGCAATCGGCGGCTAGTGAAAATGAGACCTTAGCTAAATTGGAAATTATGTTGACAGTGGTGTCTAGTTGATCCGAAATTTACCAATTAAGTCGAAAACTTTTTCTATCCTTTGTCAGTTTTTTTCTGAAATATGAAAGTATCTCACAGGCGCGAGTGGGGCCAAGTCGGGCCTAAGCAGTGTATACCATTCTAATAGTTTTCTTGATATATCAGTTATGACTATAGGGTTGTGACCCTGATTTGCATATAATATACTGCATGTGCACGGCTTAACTGTATGCATCTTTAGCATATTATATGCACTTTTAGAACATTCCATACTTACCGCAATGCATACAATTTGCATGTGCATAATTTATGCAGTTACTATTTGCATATAATATGCACGGGCATATTTTATGCAAGAATGCTCTGCGTATTTTATGCAAGCGCATAATACGTGCTTTCTGTGCATATATGCATAATTATTTAGAAAGTTGGCATACATGCAAAGTCACAACCCAAGTTATCACTCTTCAGCTTCTGTCCATGAATTTCACCCAACGTGATTAGCAGAAGGTATAGTTAAGTTGTAGTAAACGCCGTCAATGTGAACTAATATAACTTAGCTTGGTACGAGTCATCAATGACATATTGTATGTTGATGTGGTAAATTGCACTGTCTCTTCCTTTCCAGTCACTTCGCCTATACAAATTATCGAAACGCGCACCTCGCCAGCCTCTGTTTACGCTATGAAATATTTTGTTTTCGGTCAGTACTGCAGGCAGCAAAATGAAACCTTTAAGGCTCGACTTGTTCGAGCCTTCATACAGGTGCCCTGGCTTTGTCCCGCTCATCCAAGCTTCAGCCCCAAATCCCTTTTCATTTACCTGCAAGACTTCCAAAAAAACCTAATCCTGCTCAGTGAAATGAACATTTCCATCTGTTGAATGGAATCTAGTTACTGTTAACGTGTGCAACACTATTCAAAACTACGAGGTCTAAGTTCAATGTACAGAGCTGCACAAGTTACGTTCAGTGGGTATGACTTATAATTATTATATTGAGTAGCTCAAGCCTCCGTCTCCCCAATAACGGCGATCTAACAGAGGAAAAAGCAAGGGACATATAGTATGACGATAGAAATATGGGGAACCCATGCACGAAGGTGTTCCCACACAGGATCAACGCGCATGGGCATGGCTTAGACTTTGACGATCCAGTCGGACGAGCCTGTAGTCTTTCATCTTTTTTCATCACTTTACGCAGGTTCAGTTGGGTCCCAAAATTAGATTTTTAAGGCTCTACTTGTTCGATACTTCACATAGGTGCGCTGGCTCCGGCCTGATCGAGTTTCAGGTGAAGTTTCTTAATTAGTTACCCTCGCGTCTTTCAGAAACTACAGAATGTTCCGTAAGAGAGTTTTTAGCTGGTTCAACTCGTGCAGCATAACTTAAAAGTGGCTAAACCAAAACTTCGAAGGCTTGATTTTGACATGATTTTGCGGCCGCCTGCAGTGACGCTAAACGCAGGCTTCACGCCAGTCTTTTGTTCCCTGTGCACAGTACAAAAGGTCCCAGTAGGGTAATATACAGTATATCCCATTTGCCGAACTAACCCCGTTTCCGGACGAACTGTCATTATTTGATAGGTTTATTACATAAACCTATCAAATACTGGCAGTTTGTTCGGAAATGGGGTTAGTTCGAGAATAGGGTATATTACCCTATTTTATCCTCTTGTCGTAGCAAGCACATTGGAGAGACCGACAGAAAAGTTGCTGAAGTGCTAGCTATCAAGCAGGTTTGCTTAGCAAATTACGCTACAGTAATAAGAAAGCGCAGGTTCGATTGGGCATCAAAGCCCTCAAGGCTTAATTTTTTCAAAACTTCACGTGGGTGAGCTGGCTCCAACCCGCTTGAGTAAGTTTCAGGCATCGACTATCGATCAGTTACCCTTCACAATTCCAGAAACGATCTTACTCCATGAGCTTACATTTTCAGCCGGCTCGAAGCAATAACTTTACCTCTAACTTTTACTATGTGCACGATTGACAGTGACAAAACACAGCCTCGGCACAGAGTTGTCGACAAATTAAGCCTTGGAAATCAGTCTTAATTTTGGAGCCCAATCGAGCGTACGAAAACTTTCGGACATTTTTTCAGTATCCACAATAAAAAAATTATCCACAATAAAAAAATTATGACTCTCAAAACCTATTTCTATTAGGAAGCAATAAATCATTCGGACTACGCACGCGGACCGCCCCCAGCGCTGTCTACCGTCATTGACGTAACCCAATTCGCTTTCGCAACCGCGACAGCTCATTATCTTAAAAATATTATTTATATATATATGTTTAGACGCCGGATGGAAGTTCAACTTCCACTAGCCTCTTGCCCCTCGTGGGCGGGTGGCTCTCACCCACTTTAGCCTGTCTGGGGTCAACCAACCGGTGTCTAGGAGTCAGAGACCTTAANGAAGGTATAGTTAAGTTGTAGTAAACGCCGTCAATGTGAACTAATATAACTTAGCTTGGTACGAGTCATCAATGACATATTGTATGTTGATGTGGTAAATTGCACTGTCTCTTCCTTTCCAGTCACTTCGCCTATACAAATTATCGAAGCGCGCACCTCGCCAGCCTCCGTTTACGCAATGAAATATTATATTTTCGGTCAGTTCTGCTGGCAGCAAAATGAAACCTTCAAGGCTCGACTTGTTCGAGCCTTCATACAGGTGCCCTGGCTTTGTCCCGCTCATCCAAGCTTCAGCCCCAAATCCCTTTTCATTTACCTGAAAGACTTCCAAAAAAAACCTAATCCTTCTCAGTGAAATGAACATTTCCATCTGTTGAATGGAATCTAGTTACTGTTAACATGTGCAACACTATTCAAAACTACGAGGTCTAAGTTCAATGTACAGAGCTGGACAAGTTACGTTCAGTGGGTATGACTTATAATTATTATATTGAGTAGCTTAAGCCTCCGTCTCCACAATAACGGCGATCTAACAGAGGAAAAAGCAAGGGCCATAAAGTATGAGGATAGAAATATGGGGAACCCATACACGAAGGTGTTCCCACACAGGATCAACGCGCATGGGCATGGCTTAGACTTGGACGATCGAGTCGGACGAGCCTGTAGTCTTTCATCTTTTTTGCATCACTTTACGCATGTTCAGTTGGGTCCCAAAAATTAGATTTTTAAAGCTCTACTTGTTCGATACTTCACATAGGTGCGCTGGCTTCGGCCTGATCGAGTTTCAGGTGCAGTTTCTTAATTAACACATTACCTGCGGCGTGCCCACATGTGGGTCACTCAGGTCATCTTCCTACTGCGGGTGTCCTCCCGCAGTAGGATCTTAAGCTCGTAAATTTTTGAACTCACCTCCACAGAGTAGCACACAACCGCACAAGTCAAGGCTGCAGCCAAACCAACGTGTCACGACTTGTAATCTGCAACCATCTGCCTAACCCCGGTTTGTGGCTGCCGCAGTAAACGTGTTAATTACCCTCGCGTCTTTCAGAAACTACAGAATGTTCCGCACGAGAGTTTTTAGCTGGTTCAACTCTTGCAGCATAAAATTGGCTAAACCAAAACTCCAGTCTGAAGGTTCGAAGGCTTGATTTTTACGTCATTTTGCGGCCACCTGCAGTAACGCGAAACGTAGACTTCACGCCAGTCTTTTGTTCCCTGTGCACAGTACAAAACGTCCCAGAAGGGTAATATACAGTATATCCCATTTGCCGAACTAACCCTGTTTCCGGACGAACTGTCATTATTCGATAGGTTTGTGTAATAAACCTAATTACTAGGTTGAATTTTGGCTACTTTGTTTGTACTTGTAAGCATATTTTGTGAACCCATTGTGTTCTTAATAAAAGCTAATTATTATTGTTAAATACTAGCAGTTCGTTCGGAAATAGGGTTAGTTCGAGAATAGGGTATATTACCCTACTTTACCCTCTTGTCGTAGCAAGCACATTGGAGAGACCGACAGAAAAGTTGCTGAAGTGCTAGCTATCGAGCAGGTTTGCTTAGCAAATTACGCTAATAAGAAAGCGCAGGTTCGATTGGGCATCAAAGCCCTCAAGGCTTAATTTTTTCAAAACTTCACGCGGGTGAGCTGTGGCTCCAACCCGCTCACGCGGGTGAGCTGGCTCCAACCGAGGCCGTCGAGATAGCGAGACCATCGAGAAGGATCTCGACGGCCTCGTTCTCGATGGTCTCGCTCCAACCCGCTTGAGTAAGTTTCAGGCCTCGACTATCGATCAGTTACCCTTCACAATTCCAGAAACGATCTTACGCCATGAGCTTGCATTTTCAGCCGGCTCGAAGCAATAACTTTACCTCTAACTTATACCATGTGCACGATTGAAAGTGACAAAAGCACAGCCTCGGCACAGAGTTGCCGACAAATTAAGCCTTTGAAATCAGTCCTAATTTTGGAGCCCAATCGAGCGTACGAAAACTTTCGGACATTTTTTCTGTATCCACAATAAAAAAAATTATGACTCTCAAAATCTATTTCTATTAGGAAGCAATAAATCATTCGGACTACGCACGCGGACCGCCCTCAGCGCCGTCTATCGCCATTGAAGTAACCCAATTCGCTTTCGTAACCGCGACAGCTCATTATCTTAAAAATATATATACATTTTCTCAACCGACAGCTGTTCAAGCACTGGATAAAATTGCTGATATCATTTTGCCCATTATATTTGTTTTCCTGTTGAGCCTGCACCTAAAAATAGTTTTTTGAACGCAGAGCAACGTCTGTTGACAATAGAACCATTCACGCTTATGGCAACGGAAGTAAAGTTTTGCGCAAAATACTTGTGCGTCAGCGCGAGTTTCCTCTGCATTCGGCGAACTAATATACCAGTCTTTGACGCTAGTGCTATAAAATGAGCGAGGCTCGATATCCCGCAACTTCAGGTAGAATGTAGACAACTTCACTGTCTTCGGTCCGTTGAACGTAGTTCTATGCGATGACTCTTCATTAGCTACCCTCTAGTCTCCCAGACCGCATTGAGAGCCATGTCAGACGAGCGCTTTTGACGCCGCGTTTCAAAAGAGCTTTAGCGCAAAGAAATCTTTTTTGAAAGATTAATATTAACTCCATGTTACAAGCCGGGCGCTCAAACGCGGCGCTCGTAACGCCAGTCCTCGCCTTCAAGCGCTGCGGTAGAAGGGCCTGGGGACGTCAGATGAGCGCTTGTTGAGCAAAAGCGTTAACAGCCTTTTCTGTTCCAAGCTCATCTTCTGCACAGCCAATGACTTCAACGGTGCGCCTTGAACTGGCAGCCGTCGCAAACGCCTACACTATAATAGACGGGCGCTTATACAGCGCCGCGTTTGCGTCACGATTAATGCGACCATCTGGCAGTCTAGGCGTTTTGACCGCCGGCGGTGTAGAAGCGCTTGTCTGACATAGCCCTAATAGAGCACCATCGAGTTTTCCGTCGGTACAACCAACGTGGTTGCTTCCAGCATTTGCAAAGCTATTGAAATAGCTAACACCCAAGCTTTTATCTAAAGTAAGGGAGGCAAACCACGAAATTCTTATTTTGCCGGCTAAATCAAACTAACTCTCGGCCTTTAGAGCGAGTCAAGAACGATATTCAAACAAAACCAGTTCCTAAGTAGGGCCTTATCGGGCTGAAGTTGAAGGCGCAGCCTCAAGTTATTTTTACTCAGACTGCACCTTCTCATTGTTCCTTTTGCTTTAAGAATGAAATAGGACACCGAACTTTTGTAGGAAAATAGAGTAACCTTTTACTTTATCTTCCCGTAGACACGTGAAGGTGACGTTAGACTGTAGTTCTGTGCAAGACGCCGTAAGCGGCTTTTGGCACGGTATAAAAAAGTTTTTAAAGTAGCTGTGTTTCATACAGCCCATAATATGTTATTCCATGGTGGCAGATTACAACATTTCCATAACATTTTATTACCACATTATTCATCATTCTTTTACATCTGAACTTACGAACCGATCAACCACCCGACGAATTTTCGAAAACAAATTCTAAATATTTATCGGCACCAACCCGAAATCTATAAGTGCTTATAGTCTAATACCACTTAATGCCGCTACATTCAGTGAAAACACATTGCAGTAAATAAATATAGTTTCTGAACACTATGAATAATTGGCGTTCCGATCCGTGTTCAAACATTCGCCGCCGGTTGAATGACGCTGTAGATCCACGGCAGGAAGTGCGACACAGAAGTGTAGTGGGAGTAGGATCTCTGGCAGCGGCCGGAGTCTGCAGGTAGTCCTCTCAGCTCCCAAATTCCCGGTGCGTTTTGGTAGTACAGTAGCTTGTGTGCCTGAAATACGAGAGTGTCATGATGAAAATGCTCACTACAGGCATTTTTTTATACTATGTAATGTTGAAATGTACGCACCTATACTGGCAGGCATCTACTATATAATAATTCACGTCGTATTTTTATTTATTTATTTATATATATATTTATATCTTTCCTGTCACGCTCTATATGGGAATAATATAGGAGAAAATTCAGATTTCAAAAGGCGAAAAAAATAAGTTGGATACCTTGGAATATTTTTCTTCAGTATTAGATAGGGGAAAAATGAGGAAGCCCAAAAGACGGCGGGGGTTTTGGTGAAGTGTTAATTTTTTGCCGTCATTTATAATGAAGGCATGGGCCACTAGTGAAGAGAATAATGCGATAACTCAATACATTATACAGAGTAGTTTTATCTAAACCAAACCTATACGTTGAGAATTGTTCGAATTCTAGTCATTGCGAAAATTAAATTAAGAGATTACTGCGTTGGTATATTTAACCTTTTGTATAGGCAAAAACAACTGGTACCTATGCCTTTGCTTCTCTAGAAATTTGCCCGTCGGTCCGTGAATTGCCAGCTAGTTTAATTGGAGGACCACAGTGACACCGCCAGTTCGCTGCCTTTTCTACATTCTCAGCTAAAGCTGCTGCTGAAGGAATTTCGTCCAATGATCGATGAACTCACCAGGCATCGTTTTTCAGTCTTCTTAGTGCAAAAGAGATGGGGGAGAAGATATTCATCAGTCAAGTCCGTGCAAGTTTCATGATCAAATATCCTTTCTTGACGAGCGTACAGGTCTTCCGGCAGCTTGCCTCGTTTCGGGATTCCTGAAATAATCATTTCACCATCAGCGGCCTATTTCGGGTTTGCACGGTACGTCATGAATATCCTGTAATCAAGATTGAGATTGAGATCCATCAAGAACGAAACTGAAGTGCTCCTTTGATTACTTTGCTACGATTTCATCCTTTGCCCTTTCTTATATTGAACCGTTGAGCGAGGAAATTTAGATGCCTCAAGACAAACCCAAAGATACATGCACAGGCATTAGAACGGTTTGCAGACAAGGAATTAGACTAAGCATTTTCAAAATGAAAGTCAGAACGCAGACGATAAAATGGAGAACCTAGTTTCAGTTTGGAAGTTTTAGATTTTATCAAAAACCATTTGCAGGGAACGATAAAGAAACTCTCGAAAGTGAACTGAAAACTTTAAGGTCGCCACTTTAGTTTGATCCTATTTTTGTTGCCTGAAGACGATTCGGGATATAATCCAAAGCTTGCAAGCTGAAATTTGTTCATTAACGCATGTCGTTCAGGTTGCGTCACCTCACTACAGGGGCTAGTATTATATGAGTAGAACAGAAGTGCAATAAGAGAAAGAACAAGGCTAGTAAAACAGCACAACCTAAATAAGGTAGGGTCAGCCTACTTACTCCCGTGTAGAGTGTCAAAAAGAAGAAACACACCACATAGAGTGTGGAAACTTGGCATACACTGACATGAGTGTTCCCAACGAGTATTTGCACAGCAAGTTGAGAAAAAAGGATAAGAACTGAAGTATCCTTGGCGGTAGGAAAGAAACTCTGTAGGTACAGAAGAAGAGAGGTCTCAGGGACTCTAGGATCAGGTAATCCCCATTAGATTCTTTGTGGCACAGCTCCCCATAACATACGATGGGAATGTAAGGGAAGTTTAGAGAATAATTCAGTACCAGCAGAAAAGAAATGAAATAAATTGAAACTTACTTTTTAAAGTCCACCCAGCAGCATCTCCGATATGAAATTCAATATCTTTATTGCTGAGCACCGTGCGGAAGGACGGTAGACACACAGGCTGTACATCGACTGGATCGACTAACCTGAAGAAAACCAGGCACATAAATCACTCTCTAGTATGTGTATTCGGTATCCCAAGTAATTTAGTCTATACCTGCCTAAAATCTTTTCAAGTTAAAATAGTGACTTTAAATAAAAAGAAGATTCTTAGATACGCCGGGTATGCATTCGTTGGAGAGAAGCACGACCTACAGACACTGGACGGCTTGCGGGATATAGGTACTCTGGTTAGTAAATTATTACAGGCTATCTAAAGTTATCGCCCATAGCATTACTTGCCCTTTTAAGGAATGATCTGGCGTTTTAGGAAAAAAATCCACAAAACAAATACAAGAAGTATGGATGAAGGACTAAAATCACGGAAAATTTTTGAAAATTAAAACTCTACCCAACAGATATAGAAAACTTCAATTTAAATTTTAATGCGCGTACGGTACCTTACTTGCTAATCGAACTTATCAGCGTCGGTGACTACCTTTTTATTTCTTCGTGCATTGGTTCCATCCCCTACCACATCCGGTATGCCGCAGACATCACATTCCTTTTCAATACGCCGAGAATATTTAAAATGGGACTGCCGTAGTTTCCATCAGGCGTCTTTTTCTTTTGCTTTAGCTCTGACGGCGAGATGATTAACTCCGTTGGTCACACGTCATGAAGTCAGAATTCTGCGATATTTATTAGAATTTATAGTTTGGGAAAGGGATTGATTCACTAACCTTGAATGTTGTATAGTGATTTGGAGAGAAAAATATCGGTATGAAGCCTGCACTATTTGTATTTTGCACATCCTTTGTCCACCGGCACTTTGGTGCAGCTCAACAGAAACTTTTCATCTACTCGAACTGGAGCTACCCCAACAGAATTCCAGGCTGCCCCGAAATTCAACTCCTAAAACAGCTTCTGATAATAAAAAATTCTGTTCGGTGAACCAAGCCCAAGGATNATCCTTTGTCCACCGGCCCTTTGGTGCAGCTCAACAGAAACTTTTCATCTACTCGAACTGGAGCTACCCCAACAGAATTCCAGGCTGCCCCGAAATTCAACTCCTAAAACAGCTTCTGATAATAAAAAATTCTGTTCGGTGAACCTAGCCCAAGGATTGGCGCCAAGTTCAGTGAGGGAAAAATTTTATAAACCGGGACTTGCGATAAGCAAAAACTGGCATTAGAACCCTCGCGGAATTCCACAGTTCGTAGCATAACAGAAGGTCACGCAACACCGACAGGCATCCCAGATCTGAACTAACTGCCATAATCCCGCTGTGGCGAATTGAAGTTTTCTTTCCGTTTGCGGGAGTGGGCTATAAGGCCCTTATTTTATACGCTACTGCCCTGCAATGTTACCACAAAAAAACTAACAGTTTAATTCTTAACTTTATTGCGTTAGTTACTTTACTAGCGCCACGTCATGTGACGAGGAGGCAGAAGGATGGAGCACAACTTCTTCAGCGTCCAGCCAGTTGGTGAGGTGGGACTGGGAGCGCCGTGATACACCCAACTTGATGTCGATGCGAGGAGAATGCGGCGCTATGCTGTATTTTCTGCGAGTGGAGCGCCTGTAGCGGCCAAGTTTTGTATATAAACAAGAAGAGAGTGAAAGGATTAAGCCTCCAATTCACTACAGAGTTGACCTAAAAGAGTAACCAATAAGGAATGTACGGCATATCTATGGAAATTTAAAACCCATGCACGAGGGTGTTCCCAGGCAGGATCAGCGCGCATGGGAACAGCAAGTCAGGAATGAAGAGGTACAGATTGAAGTAATATCAGTAGGAGTATGAAATCGCAAGAAAGCAAGCCGGGCACGAAGGAAAGATGTCAAAAGGAGGCCTAGCTAATGGCTAAGGTAACCTATACAATCCCCCTGGGGTGCCGCTCCTCATAACCTAGGATGGATGAACTTAATTTAACTATATGGCCCATGACCCATCCTATACCCCTTGAGGGCTACGAAGTTCAGGCTTTTCAGGAGTCGCACAAATTAAAAGCTGAAGTAATTTATGGGATACATTTAGGGGAAGAGGGACGCTGCTTCTAATACCCTTCTCTTAGGATGGGAAGGCCGCAGTACAGGGACGCTCGAGGGTGTTGATATACAATTAAAATTTTGAGAGACGCTCGACTGTCTGCTCAGAAGATGATGCTTCGCTGCACGCAACCAAACAGAAGGGACGATTGTGCTTTGCATAAGGTACAATAGAGAGTTATCTGCACTCAACTGTAATGTGCAAGACTCGAAGGCGTATGCTGGGTTTTGTAAAGGTTAAGGTGCTTTGGCTGGTACGATCCATGCGATGATCGCAGTGCGATACCTAGTCGCAGTGCGATACCTAGCCGCAGTG
>LQNS02000141.1:28141217-28172284 GCA_001587735.2 Parhyale hawaiensis | reverse complement strand
GAATCCACTGCAATTTCAATAGAGGAAGAAAGAAGGGACATACAGAATAACAAGAGAAAGGCGGAATCCATGTACGAATCAATGCGCATGAAATTATTATATTCCTGGTTTTACCACCGCACCCGCATCATGTGACGTGATTCAAGCAAAGAGACTCCGTTCATTATGCCGCATCAGTATAGGTTTTATCACTGCATTCCTGCCAGAAAGTCACAATTGGTCGAGTGCACTACTACTGGCAGGAAAAATGTGCAAAGAACAGTAGAAAGACACTCGAGTGGACGGTCTCTCTTGATGCCTCCATACGAGAGCGAGTAGAGTCCCGCTGCCTTTGTCAGCCAACCTCGATTGACAGCCCACCCTGCAGAACGGAAAGGGAAATTTCGAGAGCCTACCTAACCTAACAAAACTAACCTCTGCAGGAACTACGGCCAGCTGCAGCATCCCCTGCGGAGAAGGAACTCTGGACAGCTCCCAGAGTTTGTGTGAGCCATATGCATATTGCGACAGGGAGAGGGCACGCCAGAATATATCCCCGAGGGCTCAATGCGTATGGGGCAGCTAGTCGGGGAAAAAGAGATAGCAGATAAAGCATCATGGTAAAACTATGAAGGTGGAAAGAAGACGAGTGGACCCTGGAGAGACATTCCGAAGGCATTGATAATGACTTAAGTAGCCTATACGATCCCCGTGGGAGCGCTGCTCCCCATAACACAAGATAGGCGAATCAAACCAAATCCTATGGCCTATATTCTCTGAAGGGACTTTCTTTTGCAACATACTTTGAAATCAAGGAGTAAAAAGCCAAGATTTCATTGAACTGATCAATATTCAACCATTCAATGTCAGCGACGGTTAGCAGGCCTAGAGAAGAGAAAATGTTGACCATTTCTATCTTGCTCATTCTTCCTAGGCTTATGCCAATAAAAAGCCTAGCATTACGAATATCATCCACCATATAACAAATCGGTCTTGTTAACTGCGTACATGATTTTTTCAAAGGAAAAATGAAAATGTTGCTGCGAACGAACTTCAAAGAGAATAACGCAAAGCACAGTTGCCATTATAAAAAGATATTCTGTGAATCAAAAGGCTAAAATATGTAGTGCAGTATCTCCTCGGAATCGGGGTAAAGTTTCGCTTCACTGGGTATATTAAACATGCAATTGTTCAGTACTTCTAATACATTGAATAGTTTTAGCCTCGGTTTACACAACTAAGGCGATCAACAGGAAAAAACCATGGGTACCAGTATAACCACAGAAAACGTGGAACCAATGCCCGATGGTATTCCCACACAAGATCATTGTCACGCGCATAGCGAATACAAGTCGAAAATAAGTATGAACAGTATAAACGACCATTAGCAGGAATATGAAAGTGAAAATTAAAGTGGGCACGAAGAATACGGTAACCGTCCTGAAGAATGTGCGTGCCGAGATTGCCAAGGCAAATCCCTTGATATGATACCCTCCGAAATACTAAATAATTAAAATAAAGCTAATAATTTTTGCACATCGATGTATATCTTTATCCATATACACAGCTTGAGTTTCACATTCAGTATGTTATTAATGTCTCCACACGAGTTCCTAGTAATTTTGTTCGCAAATATTGTGGATATACCATGGAATACAGGTCGCGCTGGTGACACCACCGCAACTAGCAGAACAATCCCTGCTAATGCAGAGGGTTCTAACTTTTGCTACGTATGCCTAGCACCCGAAGAAAACAGTTCCGCACCCTGTACATATTTTATTTAATGTAGAATTACATTAACACCAAATTTGAAGGAAAATTTATATTATGACAGAGGCAGAGACCTGGCATGAAAGTAAAAACTGTTCCGAAGGCTTCACTGAAGCTAAAACAACCTACAAGGTTCATGGGTGATGCCCACTAAGACTGGCCATACTTGACCCTATAGGACTTTTGGCTCCCATTCGATAACCCTACAGCATTCGAAATCTGAAAGTCCATCCAGTTGGACATATAAAATTTGTTATTCTGTTTTGCATATATACAAGTTACTTACCGGATGGGCACCGACTGATTAACGACTGCAATCATAGCATTTTCTTCTGGTAATTTCATTTCCAGCTCCAGTGTTAAAGCAGGGACCTCGAACTGTTGGAAAATAAGTCATTTTACACGATAATTTATTTTTTAGCGACATAATCTCGACATAATAGTCTCTGCTTTTGAGTGATCGGAGCATCAATTGCGGCAGCCGCGGATTCGCTTCTCAGCGCACGCAACGGATTTCACAGCACGAGTCAACGCGCACAGAAACAAGTCGTGAAAGCGGAAGCACGGAATAGAGCTTCACAATAAGAGTATGAAGATGGAAAGAAGCAAAGTGGACATGAAAGATAGACGTCCCGATCGAAGGCCTACCTAACGGCAAAGTCAACCTATTCAATCCCCCTGGGGGCGCTGCTCCCCCATAGGTTTGACTGAAAGGTTTGATAGGTCTATTACACACAGATAAACATTACAATATGAAAACTTTGAGTTCAATATACGCACAGTAATATATCTGCATAACCCATAGAAAAGTTGAGAACTTTTTGGGTAACAAGTAACAATTAGACTAATACATCATTATTATTTTAAACTTAGTTCAACTTCCGTAGCCGCAATTCAGGCGTTCCAACAGAGATGAGTGTGTAGTATTGAAATACCGCAAAATTTGTCGCGTGGCCTACGTGCGCTACTATGGGTAGGAAACAAGGCGCAAAGCATAGTAGAAGACACTCGAGCGGTCGGCCTCTTTCACGGCCTTCCTTCCACACGAGAGAGATTAGAGAAATGCCGCAGACTAGTTGCGCTGTCTCGATCGACAGCCCACCTCGCGGAACAGAAAAGGAAATAGAGAACCTACCTAACTTTACAAAGCTAACCTCGTTAGCTGGAACTGCGGCCAGATGCAACATCTCCAGCAGAAAAGGTACTCGGATTTGTCCCTGGGGTCGTAGGGCCCATATATATGACAGGGATAGGGCCCATCATAATACACCCGTGAGCGCCTAGACTAATACAATTGCATAAAATGAATACTTGGGCAATTATGGGTTGAGCGCACTGCCATTACTCCATAATCTTTATACCGCTTTTTAAAGGCGTTGTTAGATATAGGATCTAATAGGTGTGTTGGAGCGTCTCATCGCGTAGAAGCGAATAGTTACACATATCTTGAAATTGCAACATTAGTAAATCGCGGTACATATCACAACGATTCATCAACGATATATTATTTCGATCTCGTTTAACGCGAAGTATTCCCCTTACTATATCATTTTGCACAACTTCTAGTTTAAGAATATAACAATCAGGGGCTGCACCTAAGATGATAATATTTTGAATTAACAAGTAATAAGCTAATGCATAGTAAATTTGTTTCAACGAACCACGATTGACATAATTAGACACTGCATATATTATACCATGAACTCTACTGAGCTTTCGGCCTAACTTTTCAATGTGGGCTTTGAAACAAGTTATCAAGAATCAAATCAAGATATCGAAACTGCAACGCCCATTCCAATTCTTTACCGTTGAAATGAATCGTCGGTAAGTCAGGACGAGANGTGAATAACATCAGCTTAGTTTTATCCTCATGGGCAATCAGTCTATTTTGAATTAACCATTGCGACAGTTTACTTAGAATATGTTGAATACCAGTTATGGCTGAGAGAAAATTGCATGTAGTCGTGTAGAACACTGCATCATCAGCAAACAGAACACACTCCATTCCAAGAGTACTTATATCATTATTAAAAATGTTGAAAAACAACGGTCCAAGTACGCTTCCTTGAGGGACTCCAATTTTAATTGGTAAAACTTGAGATTTAACTGTATTACATAGTACATAATGGTCACGGTTCGATAAGTAGCTTGCTGATAATGCATTTGCTGTCCCACGATTACCATAGTGCTAGAGTCTTTTTTTTTTAACAACCGTTTGTCAACCATACCGAACGCTTTCCGCATGTCTAAAAACAGGTTGACCCCATACGATTTATAGTGGAAACACTTTAGTAAGTCAGTTACTAGATGAAATATCGCTAAGGTAGTATCAGGTTTGGCACGAAAGCTAAATTGTTGGCTCGAAATTACGCTATGGATCGCTAGGAACTTTGTTAATCTGGAGTGAATTATTTTTTCTAGTATTCTATTGAACGTTGACAGCGTTGATATTGGTCTGAAATTTGCTACATCATTAGGATTGCCTGGTTTGAATATTGGTATAACACGAGCATGCATCAGTACATTGGGGTAAATACCAGTAGCAAAACATATGTTGAAAATATAACAGAGTGAATTAACTATACAATTAATGACTCATGAGAAGAAAAGGTGTAATTTCATCACGGTTACAACGTTTACCGCAAAATCATTTTAATATTTGTTTTATTTCGTGGGCATCAGTGGGCCACAAGACCGAAGTATCATGAACATAATCAGTATCAATGGATAAATTCGCAGCTTGTTGAGTGTAATATATTGTGTTTCAATCGAGTGTGAGTTCTAATTGTGATCGTCACTGTACTAGGGTGTGAGACTGAACTTCAAGGCCGAATATAGTTATCAGGCTACAGTGTTGGATGGTGAAAGAATCACTTAAAGATCTTCTTGTTTATTTACATTTTATTATACAAGACTAGAAGATATGATCCAATAATAAGTAGCAAGCATGCTACTTGATAGATGCAGACAACAGAGTACAAGGTCTACATCTAAATAGTGTTACAAGCAGAATGCCGTAGGCAATGTTGGTACTGCAATGCCAAGTACCGAATTAAGCTGACGCTTGATCGTGCAAGTGCCCTAAATACATATGATTGCTTGCTTGCTTCATTAGAAAACCGGCTGCTTCCGCCGGATTCGAGTCGGAAATTCGCCGGTAAATTACTGTACGTTTACGAGAAATATCTCAGAAACTCGTTACAGGCTTCGACAGACAGCTTTTACTGAAATAGGTTCCGGCCGGAAGGTCATTGAGAATTACGCATGTCACTCATAGGCAGTGCTGGTACGCGGGAACATTTTTGCACGGTCACAAAACGACCTTCTAAGTTCTTCATCTTAGAAGCTCAGGGCCGTGATGCACAAAACGCCCGTAACGCTAAATAGAAATTTCTTCTTTAAACTGCTCAAATGGCCTTATCCTGAGGACATCTTAAGTCCACTAAATCTCCAATGCACAAAACAATTTCAATGGCATTTATCGTCTCTTTAGGCCCTTTTGCGTGCAAATGCTTAAAATCGTCCTTAGCCCAATATCGACCAATCACAATCCCCGTTACAAGCAGAGATGGAACGCGAAAATAAACCCCAACGACCAGCTGATTTCTGCCGTGACTGGAGTACATGTCATATTTTCTTGTTTTAGATGTCCGACAACAAATTCTAGTTTAAAAACCAATGAAATGTTGAATAGAAAATCATTGTAAATGTAAAGACAGTTTCTTTGCTCGGTTAATTAATTCTTTAGCCAGCCTATGCGCATGCTGCAAACTGAATGCTGAGTAGCCTAGCTGGCAATTTTCGGACTAAAGCACCGCATTTTCAACGCTGCGTTTGCAAGTACGCAACAAAAAATTCAGACGATTAGATGAGAAAACTCATTGATAAAATGATTCGGACTCGTGAACAGAAGTGTCCGAAGATATTATTTTCCCTGTTGTTGTACTGTATGCCGACCGAAACAGCCGTGAAATATCAGCCTAAGAATAAGTTCGGCTACTCGCAATGGAGTTGGGNATTGATAAAATGATTCGGACTCGTGAACAGAAGTGTCCGAAGATATTATTTTCCCTGTTGTTGTACTGTATGCCGACCGAAACAGCCGTGAAATATCAGCCTAAGAATAAGTTCGGCTACTCGCAATGGAGTTGGGTGTTTCGTTCAAAGAGATGTGCTTTTATCCAATATTTTAAGTAAGCAACAATAGTTAGAACGCGCCATACTATTTGGGAGTATCAAAGATTAAGATGTAAAATGAGTTTCATTCGCACCCCAAACTGTTCGACAGTATCCAATAGAAAATAGGATACTACGCCATCCTCGCTTTGAAGCGGCTCGTGCGAAGTTGCCAGATGTGCAAGACAATTTTCCGCCACTTGAGCGCTTGGGTAAACAACACTAAAAGAATAATTTTAAGCTATCCGTTTGTAGAAATACTTACAGAATGTAAATCTTATGCAAAATGGACCAAATTTTCATCTGTTATGTTTCCTGGTCGATGGTTAGTTTCTGCAGCTGTTCCGTTACTGCATTTAAGGATGGTCCTAGCAACCGTAACTTAAGTACAAAAATAAAGGAAATCTCTGTTGGCGAGAAAACGAAAATCGTTTGTGAATGTGCCCGGAGCGCACAAAGTGTACTTTTCTGAAGCTAAGGGAAAATCTGTGAGCTAAATACACTTCGTGTAGTTTCGTGCATCCCGGCCCTGACCTGAAAAAGCTGGCGGTGGCTAAATCCGCCAGGCATGACTTCGCATGTCACACAGACTGCGTTTATATATTTGAATGTTACTGGCTAACACACTAGAATGTTGTATGTGCGAAATGCATACATAACATTGAGATAGGTCTTGTACCAGAGTCGTTGCAATAGAAGTGAAATAATTGTTGAAGAGAACTGATTCAGCATCTGCAAGCGCATTCCCGTTTAAGCTGAGCGAGATGTTTTTCGTGGTTGTCTTTCTAGCTAGGATCTCATTTAGGACTTTCCACAATTTCCCGTAACTTGGGATGGGTGAACTTAATTAACCTACATGGGCTATGACCCATCTTATACCCCCAAGGTGATGGCATGTTTATATCTATGGAGAAATATTAATGCACAGTTTACGAATCTACAATATATTTGAATGCGGACGTCAATCATTAATGCTTATCCTTCCACACCCCAACCGATTTGACAACATTGAGAGAGTTGATAATAAAATTATAAAATGTGATGGAGAAAAGATATTGCTGTTTGTTGAGTTATTTAGTGCCAAATGCAGCGCATCAGGTCTTGACTGCGATAAGTGTAAAATTGTTAGAATTGTGCCACGTTTTCAAGTTTTTTTGCGAGCTTTTCCGCTTTATCGCGCACGTCGTTTTGCTTACAGCTGATGAGAATGTGATTTGAGATTTTGACATCATTGCCATATATGGAGAAGTCGCAATGTTTTTCAAAAATCATCAACGAATAATTCGAATAGAATCGAAAGTATTTTTAAAAGATCTTCCAGTATCATTACATTAAAATTTTTGTCATTGACCTATAGATACTAAGGCATTTAGCCAGTTGGATCCTGGGAAATATGAACACAGTTCAGTGTTATCCATTTTCTTGCTTTTGTACTTACCCGAAAATTCCATGTACAAGCGTCTTCATTTGCCCGCAGCTGGAAGCGGTAGCCAGGGATTACGTAAACATCCCCACAGGGTACCGTGACTGTTTGTAATTGCCGTCCTGGAAAATTACAATCTTTTTAATGTGAGTTCATCAAACTTCTGAATTACAGACTACTCTCGTGATAGACTACAACGTTTATTTTTTTCCGCTTTCCCTGACGCCGGTAATGGATATTCACTGAAAGAAAAGTTTTTGTGAAATAAATGTGCATAGCTCATCCATGGAGTAACCCTACGCATGGAAACCAGTCAAGGATATATATTCAGAAGTTCAAGTCTTAGTTTCCACAACAGAAGTGATATCACAGAGTAAGCAATAAGGGATTAATAGTATTACGAGAGAAACGTGAGGGTGGTCCACACAGGATCAATGCGCATACGAACTACAAGTTTGAAAAGAGAGGAATAACATATGAAAGATTAGTAGTAGGAGGAGGAAGGAAAGAGAGCACAAAAGACTTGACGGCCTGAAGGCCTAGCTAATAGCTAAGGTAACCTATAGGATTCCCTGTGGGCACTGAACCCCAGAACGTAGGATGGGCGAACCTAAACTAACCCCTACAGCCTATGACCTAATCTTATACCTCTTGAGTGGGACGTAAAAACTATTTTCTATCTTTTTTACTGAAGTACCATTACTAACGAAACAAAATTTATACGAAACAAAATTCAGACGAATAAAAGTTTTTACTTTTTTGGCTGCATACCTACTTTGTAGTTTCATTCCAGATTTTTGTGGTGCGATAAGTATGCCACTCGACCTTCCCCTGTTGCTGGTTGCGTGTGACGGCTTGCCACTGGCCGGGTGGCGATTTTCTTTCCTGAACCTTTAAGCAAGTAGTGTCTCACGGCAGCCCATGGTGTGGCTGGTCACAGGCCACAGTGGGAGGGGCGAAAAGCGATGGTGTTGCACTCAGATGCGTACGTTGAAAAACTATGTAAATCCACTATTTACGTACTGTGAAATTTATCCTCATAATTAATAAGCATCAATTAAGCTGTGTGATGTACTTGAACTTCGTTTAGATGTGAGCAGCATGTGAAAATTGTTCGTGTTAGCAGTGTCTATCGAGTGTGTGTATTTTATGTACAAGTTACGGGGAGTAAATGTCACCAAGCATTGCGCGCAATGCCTAGCCAATAAGTGAATTGAATCACTCGTACACACGGTTGCCAGAAGGCTTTTTCAAATAGTAACACTCATTCATGTCAAAAGGTAACAAATTCCATCAAAAGGTAACAAATTTTCAATATTACCATAAAATCAAAATTAATAAGCCTATTTAATGGTAGTGTTGGTTTCGGTATAGTCTCTGCCTTTTCCTCATACAAGTTCTCTGGATTAATCAGCGGAAGAAGCTCCTAAGAATACTTTCATTGAATATAGTTTAATAATGATTTTAATAAACTTTTTGTATACAAAAGAGATTTAATTGTAGGAGTTTTCAATTGTAATCGATTTTTCAGTATGCAATAATTGAACAATGAAAAGATTCACTCAGCAGAAGCAGGAGAATGTGGCAGTGGAAGAGGACTCATTATTAATCTCGATAGTACGGGGTACCGAAGTTTATCACCACATTTTTCCTTTGAGATATGATGCCAAAATATTTGCAGGATTGCGGCAAGTGCCTTCTAACTTGAGCTCTCGCCGCTCTGCGTTGAGGGCGTCAAAATTTTCTCCTGGTACTTACAATACCAGGAAATTGTAAAGCTGGGGGAGTAATTGTTCGCGGGTTTCCCATATTCACATTATCAGGATCCATTGCCTTTAGTAATTATAGCGTTTTGAATAAGTCGTTTGACGACCGGTGTCGGCAACCAAACACATTTAGGATATACGAGAATCGTACTCGTTGAGTTAGATTTGTTGTGTCGTTGGACTGATATGGGCTCAAAATATTTTGTATTGTGCCGTTATGCTTACTCTAGACCACAAAAATGTTCTAATGCATGAAATGGCGAAAAAGTAACAACTTTTAGCGGCGTCGTAACAAAAGTACCAAAAGTCACTATTGCAACCAAAAAGTAACACTTTTGTTACGATCGTAACAATTCTGGCAACCCTGCTCGTACATTAAATGGATAGGTTTGATTAAAGCTATGTCAGACTAGGCCAGGTTCTATTAGTTCAATGCATGGAGAGTAACGTTAGAAATGCGTGCATAACTATAAAAATTTACTACATTTGCTTTCCGATATATTATATAGGTTATTTTCTCAGTTCTATATTCTCTAAATTGACATAAGTCAGGCTAGTCGTACCTAATTTAACAATCTAACCTAGACTAACGCAATCCTTGCTGAACCCTAATTACCGTGGCATAACCTATCGTACCTAACCTAAATATATCTGACTTTAATGTCTCCAATAGGAAGGCTTTCATAAATTTAAACAACCTCAGTACGAGATTAGCAAACCAGGTAAAGCATCCCAACCTGCGGACAAAGGGACTTCCTACCGCCCAATATCGCTCCTGTGCTCTACTGTCAAGGTCCAGGAGCGCCTTTGCTACCTTCTTTCATTGAGGCATTCCAACCCGCTCCTCACCAACATGGCTTCCGACCCAAGCATTCCACAACATTTGCTCTGCTACCCCTGGCCTTCTAAGCATCCAATGGCATGAACAAGCCTAAACCCCTTGACCGCTCGGTGGCTTTGCTGATTCTTATCAGCAGAGCCTTCCACACCGTTCTCACTGAAGGCATCCTCTCTTCAGTTTCCAACGCCACACCCCATCACAATATCAGATGTCTTGCGGCTTACCTCAGGGGCCGCACAGCCTGCTACCTCTACAACGACTTTCATTCTCAATGCCGAAATGTCAAGGCGGGGGTTCCCCAGGTTTCAGTTGTATCGCCTTCTCTTTCAACCACACGTTTCTGATTTCTCTGTACCTAGAGACCAGCTCTGTCGTCCCTTGTGACATAATATGCCGACGACTTCACTGTCGTGGCGTTCCATCGTCACCCTCTCACCGCTGCAGCCGCTATATCAGATCACTCTCGACTTTATCAGGATCTGGGCAGCTGCCAAAGGCCTCACCATTCCAACCTCTAAATCCAATTCAACACTATTGACGACCAACACCCATCAGTCTGAACCTACCCTGGAATCCCTGTTAACAACACTATCCTACCTCTGGAACGCCGCCCAAAGATCCTCTGCGTCACTTTCAACACCCACTTTACTTTTACATCCCACATCACTTCTATCGCCGCCCGAGCCTCCAGCAGTCTTCGACTGCTCAAAGTCCTAAGCTGGCACACGCTGGCGCCAGTGCAAGGAGACCCTGCTTCTCACATAAGGTATTTATCAGACCCTTCACCTACGCGGCCCCAGTCTGGTATCCTGGAGCTCACCAGTCCGCGATTCGGAAGCTGCAGATAGTTTAAAACGCCTCTCTCCGTTCAGCGACCGTTTGTCTTCGCATGACATCCATCGCTCATCTCCATTCTGAGTCTAAGTTCCTGAGGGTCGACCAATCTCTCCTCTCGACCTCCAGTGCCGCCTATACCTCATCTCCGCCCTTCGCCCCAGAGCACCCAGCTCACTCTGTTGTCACCGCACAGGCCGGTCGTCGACGCATCAGCCAAAACCTGGCAACGAGATTCCACCCTGACGTCCACCACTTGCTAACAGATAATATCATGCCATCTGAAGAGTACCGTGCAGCTATTTCCTCCCTCCATCGGTCTGCCGTGAGAGCTTCAGTAGACAGTCTCAATGGAACCAGGCTTTTGGGTACAGTTTCACCGGAGATCTCCCCTGAGGAGACCGCTTTCTTACGGGCGGCCCGCTCTACCCTATCGCAGCTAGGTTCAGGTTTTCGCTCAGCCTTGATATCTTGCCGCCACAGGGTCGGGCTGGCAGACTCAGACTCCTGCCACAATAGCCCTCACACTGTGAACCACCTGTTCGAATGTCCTGCCCATTCCACCACGCTCCTTCTCACCTCTATGAGACAATCCTTTACCTGTACTTCACTTCCTGTGTTCTCTTCCTTCCTTTTCATACCTTTCATCATTTGATCGCCCCCTCCGGAGCCTCCCCCAGCGTAACTACTACAACAACAAGCAAATCAGGCGCAATTACCGTCGATCACACTTAGCATTTGCGAGTGAAACTAAAGCATGAACAGATTTTAGGATTTTCTACTTCAGTCCGGCCCTAAGGACTTTTAGCCAAGTGACCACTGTTGATTAGCAACATCAACATGGTTCAAGCTCCCCTCCTCCGTTGGGAAAAGTGCACGAGCAATGGACTGAGAAATCGGGAAAGAAGAACGGAACTTAGCATCAATCGAAATCTGCAAAGAAGGAGGTGCCTTAAATACCTAAGCTAGTGGCTAAGGCAACTTACACAGTAGACAATCTCCTGGGGTCGCTGCTCCCCTTTACCTACGATGGGCGAACCTAACTCCTATGGCTGATCGTGGCCCCTCAGGGGTTAACAACGTATAATGGTAAATTTTTCATAATCACTACAGCTTTGAGCTGTTTGACTTCTAGAAATCAATAACGCCCTGGTAGACAAGAGCAAAGAAACCCATATATAGGTGAAAAACGTTTTTATAACAAATTTCTCGTTTGACACAAAAGGTAAAGCCCTTCTTAATATAATATAATAAAGTAGAAGTAAACTTGGCCTCACCTAACCAATCCCTACCTAGTTTAAACCAGAGTATAGTCTTTACTGACATAGAGCCCCCTATTGTTTTCAAAGAATTTTCTAAAATCTACACGCTATAATGGGCATCGCCATCGGCGATGTTCGTTTACATCCTTGCGATAGACGCAAACATTGCTAATATAAAGGCTGCGGGGAAACAATTGCGACGTAAAATTTGAAGGACAAATGGAAGAGAAAAATGTTTGTTTATAAGTTATAACCTGAACGTGAATCAATGGGACTTCAACGCGAATGACTGTCGCGAATGTTAACATCCATTGCGTACTTAATTTTCGTTTTGCCTTTAGGAAATGGTCTACGCGTCACAGTACGCCTATGAATCCTCGCTGTTCAAACAAATCACTGGGGCGTATTTCGCGGGGGCTGCTGGGTTACTGTAAGACTTTTCCCAGATTGTCGATGTAAAATATCTGGGTAAATTTTTGAGCTAAATTTATTATGATAAGGTTCCATGAGGCCAGATTTGGTGCTGTTTAGTTGATGGCGTTCGGTGAAGCTTCCTTCTGTATGAACAGTAGAAATAAAAATATTCGTTTTTGACTGATACATATGTGTATCATTACACTTATCTACTGGTGTATTATTGATTTCTAGTAGTCAAATAGCTCAACGCCATATAGCGGTTTCGTAAAAATTCTAGAATATTCACGCAAAAGTTCATGTCAAAGTATAATAATACTCTGTTCCTGAAGATCTAGACGAGTTCAGAGGACAAGCCTTCTCCTTGGGGTACGACTTCGTAAAAGTATGAAAGGAAACCCAAAGCTAACCCCTTGAAGCCCTTTTAACAATCCGATACAGGCAGTATTTTAAAAGGAACGTCTACTCACCGTCGCAGTGCAAGAAAAAGTCTTCCATATGGCGGTCAGATGAATAATGCATCATCATTTTGTCCTTGCCTGCTTTGGAGCTGGTAACTATCATTAATTCTTTCAGTTCAAACATATTGTCAACCTCCATCACATCCATGGTTACTTGCGCCCAGTAAGGAGACAATTTGTAGAAATATTCTGTATCTCCATCCAAATGGAAGCTTGGAAAAGTTGTCAGTTTCGGACGATTTGGTGCTGCCCTTTTAACCGGCTGTTTCCTAGGCCTGTCGGGCTTCCTTGATGCAGCATCATCGCTTGAATGATTCAGGTCCATGTCGCCATCGTCTCTACTGTCTTTGGAGTATCGGGGAGCACAGTCGCCGTCGCGTTTCAACTTGCTCTTTTCGCCCAAGTTTTTGTAAAATGGATGATGGTGACTGGAAGAATGCGAATGTTTATTGGATGACTGACGATTATGTGGAGTTTTGTGCAGGGTACCTCGGCCACCGTAGCCTCGACTGGAGGCATCGTTGTACACTGCATGGCTGCAAGGGGACCCGGAGTAGCTTGGAAGAAGGTCCGGATGATGAGGCTTTTCACTAGTCAACTTCACCCTAGGTTCGTGGTAATCATTTTCTCCGTGATCATTATGACCTGACGCGAGTCCGGAGAGAATATTTTGAGTTACTATTTTAGCTTTCTTTGCGATCGTAGGCCGTTCCGTTTTGTCCGGGATGGGCATAAGACTGGCACAAGCTTTCTGTATCAAACAAGCCGCCAGTAGGCAGAACATGGGAGTGATGTGCATTTCTGCAGAAAGCTGTGAAAAAATGTGGGTCGAACTTTGTGAAAACTTGTTGAATCAAAATCAGTTAGCAGCGTGAAATTTTACGGATTTCAGTCCACAAATTCAATTTCTTCACGAACTCGTGCTTCCAGTTTAATGCAGATTTGAAATTTTAAGAAAAGTGCAATCTCACTGCTTTGAATGTTTAGTAATATAACTTGTATCGAGTAGTTTGAGCCTCCATTTCCCTACAAATTCGAAGTCTCAGAAGAAGAAACTAGGACATCTAGTATGTAGACAAACGTGAAACCCATGCACGAGGGTGTTCCCATACATGATGAACTGTAGCAGAAATTTTTACTAGGGTTTAGTGGCACAGTGCCTATATCGCGCCGAACAATTCCTGTGTTCAACCACAGGCTCGTGCGCCGCTAAGGTGGGTTTAAAATGATCAATTTTTGTCTCTGCGTTTCTGCCAGGAGATCTCAAATGGCCAGTGCGCTACAGACAGGAAAAAGACGCAAGTTGTTCATCTTCTTACCCCCGGGCACGGCTGAGCGCTGTCGCTCAGCTACGCCGCACAGGGGAAGGAAACAAAATGCAGGAAGGTAGAAGTCTAGCGGAAGTAGGTCAGCCACCTCGATCGGCAGCCCACCTGCTTTACAAAACTAACCTCGTCAGCAGGAACAGTGGTAAGCTACAACATCTCCTGCAGAAAAGGCACTCGGGACCCTTGGGTGCGCGAGGATTAAATATATTGTGACTGGGAAATGGTCTGCCAGAATATATCCCCATTGAGGGCATATACGTGATCAACGCGTATGGAAACAGCAAGTCTGAGTAGTGCACTATCCGACGAAATTCACGCGTTGGGCGGGAAGAACTCCGCTACCTGCCCGAAAGAGGGGCCCTGGCGCAGTCTTAGGAGCCGGTTCGAGAGTCGCCTTATAGTTTCGGTCGGCCACAAACGTGCGCGAGCTTCGCGGTTTCGAGGTATTCAACTCTGAAGTTTCCATTGTTTTCCTACGGGAAAAGTAACCGACGACCCCATAGGAACGCAAACTTTCCTAATCTAACAAACCTACAAAAAATTTCCATTACACTGCGCAAATGTGGTTATTTTTCCCATAGACAGTAAATGGCAACTTCGAAGTTAAATATCTATTATTATACTAGTGGACCCGTGCGTGAAAAAATTCCCCCAATAATCGATATGTTTGCCTATTACCTATAGGCCCGTACGGAATTTTCCGACTGTCTTCATTTTCTTCATTGACCAGAGGGCCCAGCCGTCAAAAATGAAAGCAAAAATTTTGTGATTGAGCATTTTATTGTTCCGGTTCCCAGTACAAGTTTGGCTGTATTTTAGGTCTTATTCCTGCAGGCCCGATCTTCCATTAGTGAAACGCAAGCTGTACAATAATGAGTTTTGCGATAGCAAAATATCTTCCTGCAAGATAAGGAGTGAATATCAGCTTGGAATTTATGATGCATTAGGTTGCACAAAGAAAATAATAGTTCAGTCAAAAGAATTCATTGGAAATGTCCAGGGCTCACCGTATTGTGGATACCAACTGTTATTTGAACCTCCAGCTTCGAAATTTGTCTGCGATGTAAATTCAATATAAAAAGGAGTCTGCTCAGCGTGAAAATTCAACTGCTTCGATATCATTCAGCGTTGAAAGCGGGGAACCAGAGGCTGGGGATCCAAAGCTCGGGATCCAGAGCTTTATTTGTCTCCGGTACTCCAAGCGCTGAAATTGTATGGTATCTCAACTTGTTTTTCAGTACATGAATTTTCTCCTACTAAACTCTCACTGCGTGACGGAGAGACTGACCGACATTGGAGCAAGCGACCAACAACTGTTTTATTATATAGTGGACTAGTGGATGGTTTATCGTGCTCTCATCCTTACGTCTTCTATAGCGATAGATCTTGAGTGAAACACTTCAATAAACTAATGCAACGCTGGTCAGGTTAGCTTATATACAATGTTAGCGCTCCGTAGCAATGATACCGTTAATACAGTCTTTCCAACTCGAATATCTGCTTCATTTGCAGCGCTGAAATTTTGGCTTACGAACATGAAGAGAAAACTGCGTCATATAAGAAAAACAATAAGCTAGAAGAAATGATTGTCTACTGCCCGTGAAAATTGGTCACCTCCAGAGCGCTTCGTTGACCTTCTGCCGAATTTATCCGTAGTCATTTAAGAGAAAAAAAGTTATAAAAATCTGACTCCAGAAGCTGCATGCGTATTGTTCCGATTTCAAGAAGTGTCTCAAGCGAGACGTGTCATCAGGTAAAGGGATAAGGCTCAGCCTTCACCTTCGCTAAGAGAAGCTTAAATCGATCCCCATGAAAACCCAACTTGGCTATGCAATCTGCATCCCGGTCTATTTTTGCCTATATTTCGTTAGGAACGTGACACGAAAGATACATATAAATATATAAACAAGCACACAACGGTGTTTATTATATAGTTTGATTCCTAATGTAAGCTTCCCTACCCAAAGCAGTACACTGTGATCTAAAGAGGAAGAAAGAAGGGACAAAGAACATAAAGAAAAACGTGGAACCGATGCAAGTGTCAATGCGCATGGGAAGAGCAAGTCAGGAAAGAGGAAGAACACAATAAAGCATGAGCAAGTACGAGTATGAAATCGGGAAGGAAACCAAGTGGCAAATATCTAGAGAAATAAGGATTTGCGACGAAAATTTTATTCCCGAAAAAAAAAAAAATCTTCAAGTGCTTCAATTCACCTAAACAAGTCCAAATTATAAAATTTTCGTGATGACCTGTACTGCAAATTGTCCGTTTTATTCATAGCTAAATAAACTAGTCATCGGATCAAAGCAGTGCGCAGACGAGCGACATCTTCGCAGACATCGACGGAATATTGTGTGTCGATCCAGCTTGCCGCGACATGTCAATGCACACGCAGCAGCGAAAAGGGCTTGCATTTGCAATGTTTTAGGGTGAAATAATCACAAGTTGCATGAAAATGGAGAGTATCTACTTCATAAATTTTATTGCTCAGCTATACGTATAAGTTCCTATTTATTCCCCATATATTCTACTCCGCGACGTACCAAGTGTTTAGTACATTCGAAGCTCATGAACTAGAACGCCTCTGGCGTTAGACCATCACCCGCGATAGGGGCAAATTCTACTAAGTCATTTTAGATGAACGAGGCTAGGGCACAGCCCCATTTTTCCCAGATATTAGCTCTTCAGTAATAACATAGGATAAAACAGAACTCCCCGTTCTCCAGACGATCTGCCGCGGTGGAGGCAATTTCGCCTCAGCGGAAAGAATTCAACGCAGTCCTTTTTCATGGCCAGCTTAGTTTAGTTTTTTGGCATGGGTCACATCTAGGTTAACATACCAAACGCCCTACAAAAAATTATCAACTTTGCTCAACGTCTTTGACTACTTATTGGATGGACAGACGAACAAATGGATACATAAATCTTCAAAAAAGTTTTCACCTTTCACATAATTTGCGGGTGATCATTACCTTCATATTTCCCCATTGCATATGGAATCCCATCCATTAATACCAGAAGAAAAAATTCAGGCTCTATACATGCTGTAGTAGCGAATAAGTCACAGGAAACTGAACAGGAAGTTCCTCTGAATTGCTTGAACGCGAGGATTTGCCCAACAATCCTGCTGAATTTCTTCCTCATTCAGTTTGGTCGTAGAGTTCAGTGGAGCATTTTTGGGCGAAATAAGTTTCTGTAATATTTGCTGTTCGTCTGCATTGGGCTGCAAGGGCCCCGCACAGTACACATGCCGCCAACTCAACTCAATGCGCAAATCCCCAACTCCTGCAAATTTGCGTCTTGTGTCGGGACGCTCATGCACAAACTCAAGCAAATTTTTAGGCAGGAGTTGTAGTTGGAGCTGTTCAGATTTTTCTGCTTTTGTGGGCGGAGCTTGCAGTTTGTCCTGCACAAGGAAGTTTCATATCTGTATTCAGCGTCCTGAATTGGTGTTGCAGACTGACGATCTTGCAGTGAACCCGTGAGATCGGGCTTGCGCAGTGTGTGGGGATGCAAGCTTTCAAAACTCGGAGCCCAGAGCTTCTTGCATGTGTTAGGGCATGCGCATGCGAATGGCGAATGTACACCAAGCAATTAAACACCGTACACCAATGGAAACTCATAGGCCTAGATTGGAGAAATTCATGAGCTGGTGCGGAGAGACCATAATGATCGCTGATAGAACTGAGTTGAGGCGTAGGACGAGCCGTAACTGCCGAAAGCGCTGAATGACGTCATGATAGACTATTTTACCTCTCGCTTTCTTCTTTGGTGGAGCGTTTAAGAAGTTTGCTCCAGTGGAACTTGGGACTCGAAAAAACTAAGAAAAGTTTGCAGGTAAATTTTTCTCTTAAATATAAGTTTTATGCGGAGTATTACTGAGCGGACCTCTGTTTTTTTTTACTATTTAGCGCCTCAAGCAAGTGAGGCAGTATTCTATTGATCTGAACAGAATAAAAGAAAGTGTAATTAGATGCGCACATTACATCTGCTAGCTGATGAACAATAACACCAGACAAACTAGAAGGCCTCATGGCGTAAGACCATCACGTGCCGTCAGGGCAATTTCAATTCCGTAATTTTTTTGTGGCCAACTATAGCTCTAGAGTTTTGACATTTTTCACACCTAGGTGAAACCACATGACTCCCTGCAAAAAAGTTGTGATCATTGCCCAACTCCTCCCTTTCTTTGTGTGGACAGACAAACATACAAACAAATATACTTAAATCTTCAACGAAGAAAACATTATCACGGCTCCTCGCTTCACTCGCGAGAGATAATTTTAGGAATTACAAAATTATAGATAGCGTAACATGCAGTGATATAAACTATTACCTTATCCGTCATCAAATTAATTGTTATCGCCACCGAGGAGGTACTGCTTTTGTCGTGTCTGTTTGTCTGTTTTTCTGTTTATTTCCAAGATAACTAAAAAAATTACGTACGGATCTTTACGAAATTTATTGGGATTGTTAAGCATGTTAACAGTAGGACAGAAACAGATGATTAACTTTTGTGGAAATCCGTTCATCTGTTTGTATGTTGGTCTGCCTATGTTTTTTAAAGGCTATGATTCAAAAAGTTTGTAAATTTTGTGAATCCGTTCATCAGTCGTTAGGTATATTATGAAGAACAAATGACCAAATTCTTAGGATGATCTGTTCCCTCGTGTGATTGTCGTTGTTTTTGAATCAAGGTTTTTTAGCACATAACTCGAAACGTTATAGATGAATGTTCATGAGATTCACATGAGTTATTATTAATGTTAAAATACACAAATAATAAAATTTTGAATGTGATCAGTTGGTCCGTTTGTGTGTTAGGCCGGCTGCATACTAACAACTTTCGTTGCCGCTAGGAGCTTACAGGCAACTCAACTTATCCGTGTACGTAGCTACGGCACGGCTTCAGCTCGCACAAAATTTAGCTGCTTCAAAATAAAAGTTTATAAAGTCAGCGATGACGTTAAAGATGTGGGATCGCTCACGCAATGTTGAACTTTCAACGATCGCTCTTAATTATGAGCGGTTGGTGTTCACAACGATTGGTATTTTAAGCATTACAGCACGATGTTCATAGACGTCATGCTGAAGTCATGGCCACGGCTGCGCAGTCGGATAAGCTAAGTTGCGTATAGGGTGCTACCGACAACGAAAGTTGTTAGTGTGCAGCCGGCCTTAGATTTATGTTTATCATATTTGCGAACAGCACAACTCGTAAAGTTATAAGGGGACCTTCAAGAAAACTACAAAATTGTTAATACTATAAAGAGGCACAGAAGATTAGATTTTGATGTTGATAAGAAGAAAATAATTATTTTGGAACTAATTTAGATTTTTTGTTGCCCTAGAGGCATGCGCTCTCAAAGTACTCTCTAGTTACATATAACATGGCCACCAGAACCTGTGGTCGTATTCACTATATACGCGGTTTATAGGCTCAATTAGCTTATGTGAAATTTAGTACTAAATTGGGCTAATATTCGTCTTATCCCCCACTTGAACTTGAGAATCATATTAATATATTAGGATTCGTTGAAAATTACTGATTCTGAATATAGAGGTCTTTATTTGTGGAAATTCTGTTTTGTTTTATCAAATTTTCGTCTTTACACCTACATAATTGACCCGTCGGAGCGCGCTGCTGCTTTTGGTTAGATTACATGCGTATGCGTAAGAGCCAAATTCTAGCTCCCCTCTTCAGGCCGTACTGTCGGGTAGTTAGGCATAAACTTCTTCAGATTCACCTTTCTTTAGGCCGCACTGTTTGCTAGTTAGGCATAAACCCCTTCATAATATCGGGCAGGTTAGGTAAGGCGTAGGCCTGGTTTGCCTAATTTCCACAAAAATGGACGTCATTTTCGTTTTCAGCACGTCTCAGTTATGCTAGAAATCCCTGTTTTATTCAATATCTCGGGTGGGGGATGAGACAAATATTTACCTTAAATTGCTATTGAAGTTAAAGTCGGGGAATTTCTGTTAATAGAGAAGTGAAAAAATGGTTAATTCGAAGTGAACTTTTCGAATCCTGCTTAACCCTAAATGGCATGAGTGAACGAATTCGTTCACTAATATATTAACGAGAACAAAGAACAAATTTCAGCTACACAAGGTTTAATGATATACTGAACGTAATCGTACATCCCGGGAGAAGATGCCAGATACAACCAGACCAAATTTAATTAAAACCTGGTGCCAGTTGAGCACCGGTTGTTGATGAGGGTAGACGTGAGTCATTTCTTCTTTATCCTTCCCATTTGTCACACCATTTGCAGTCTGTATTGGATTGTGGGTCTGAGCCACGCTTGGTACAGTTGGACGTCAGTGCGGCGTTTGCCAGGGTCAACCATAATTAAGGGTCTTTTGTACAAGTATGAGTCGTTTTGTGTGGGTGGTAGGGTTCTTTCAATCATTCGTGATTTTGTTTGAGAGAACGCAGAGTGTGTGTTGACGGCGTATTGAGTGCCTCCGTCGCAGTGCAGTCTGGCGTCCCTCAGAGTAGCGTACTTGGCCCGCTGCCATTCGTTATTTATACTAGTGACATGGTCTCCTCGCTAGAGATAAAGATGATCAACTATGCAAACAATTCCACCTTGATGGTAGTGATACATCCCCTCAGTATGCGTGATGATGTCGCAGAGTCTCTGAATAGGGATCTGTTGCTCATTAGTGCATGGTGCTCGGCCTGGAGTATGAAGCTGAATGCAAGTAGGACCAAATCTATGATTGCCAGTCGGACTCGGACACCTTTACCGCAGCATCCATATCTAAGGATAGATGAAACTTGGCTTTTGGAGTCTAGCTCCTTGGAGATTCTCTGTGTTGTTATTGATAAGAAGCTTACTTTTAAACCGCATATTAGGAGACTGGTGTCACGTGCTTCCAGTAAGATTGGGCTCCTGCGTAGGGTGAGTTCTGGGTTTGGTGACAGGGATGTTAACCGCAGATGCTTTTATGCTTTTTTGCAGTTTTTATTGGAGTATTGCTCAGCGGTCTGGGCTTCCGCTGCTGACAGTCACTTGCGTCTGCTGGATCGACTCGTTGGTTCAGCCAGCGAGCTCTTTGCCGAAAATGATCTGGTGAGCCTGTCTCATAGGAGAGAGGTTGCTGGACTCTATGTTTTATAAGGTTTATAACATAACAATGAAAGAAATTGGTTGTATTTATCTACCCCAGCCCTCAAGGTGGATTACACGTGATGCAGTAGACGCGCACTCTTTCACTTCTGAGACTGTTAAGTGCTGCTTCTACACGACGATCTTTTTCGTCGAAGTTTGTGATCGCGGAAAGATTTTGATCGCCAAACACACGCAGCGAGCCTTCGAAGTTTGTGATTTTTGATCGCCGCCAGTGCTGGAAATCACGATAAAAAAATTTTGCAAAGTATATTACGCTCTGTAAATAGATGCATCTATTTTACATATATTATTAAGTAATTAAAGCATATTTTTTATTGAAATGTGAGCGCTTAGCGAATTTTATTCAGGTTTGATTCGAACTTCTGTACTGCGGGAAGCATTTGGCAACCATATGTTGCCAATTAGTAATAACTGTAGCATATTCCTCAAATTACGTTTGTACCTTCTTTTTTCATTAGTAAAATCTACAATGGAACAAGAGTTCAGTTTTAATGGAATAAATAGATGCACACAGTGTGAATTGCAATAAAAATTAAATAAAGTTAAAAATAAAAAATGAGAAATTGTTCTATTTTGTGCCTTTCTGCATTTGAGGGAATGCCTGTGAATGAATTTTTAGCTATACTTTTTGCCAGTATACATATAGTTTAGCCCGCCCATCAGCATCTACAACTACAATAAATATCTGTCCGATAATGTGAGGGTAGAATATTAATAGTAATGGAATGCTGAATTTGCGTAGAGTTACCTTTAATTGATAGTGTCGTCTGTTTTTGATGCCGTTGGGACAACGAGGCGAGTTGTTTGTGATTTTGATTGTCGATTCTTGTGTTTGTGATCACTGAAAAGATCGTCGCGCAGACGCGGCTTTAGATGCAGAACTAGTCCGTTCAGTTGGTGCTTTGTGCCCTGGTCTGTAGGGGTTTGGAATTCGTTGCCGGCGTCGGCTTTCGGTCGTGTTGGCCTGCAGGCGTTCCAGTCAGCAGTTGATGTTTTCTTTGTTGGATTCTCTTTAGCAGAGTTTTGGGCTTCCCGGTGTTTGCAAACTGTTCATTTGGGTCGTACTACCTGTCCGTGGCGGCCCGGGCGTGAAGTTATATTATTATACCACACCGACTGATAAACCAGGAAACCTATCGTCCCGTGCATTTTTATTCGTGTAAACCATATACTGTATACACAAGGCCTCACAGAGTTTCAGTTTTATGAAAACTATAGATATTCAAAACGTGTAGCTATATACTTTAGTGGCAGTGTATGAATTAGTTCAATTGCCAATAATAAGGCTGCATAAGGCTGGTTACGAATTCTTTCAGTTAGTGAAATACTGTATATATATATATGTGTGTGTGTGTGTATATCTGTCTGTCCACCCAAGAAGACGCTGTTGTAATACAGGATCAACGGACATGGGAGCAACAAATCAGGAAAGAAGTTGAAGATCAGATGAAAGCTAGCTAGATAAATAGGAGATTGCTATCCGAAGAGAGCAAAGGCCTAGCTTCTAACGGTCAAGGTGACATACAGGGTCCTCCCCTTGGGGTCGCTGCTCCCCATAATATCAGGTAGGTGCATCAAAATTAACTAAACTATGGCTTATCCAAGATGAGCCTGGAGAGACTGTAGGTGGACAGAACAAAGACCTTCTAATTAAAGACCTAGTTGAGGCTGTTTTTAGGAATTGTAATAGACTGTGAAAATTGAACGAAACCCATCATTGAGTAATCCCATTATCTGCAGCTCAAGTTTATCAGATCTTTATCATGACCCTTAGGAAAGGAGAGAAGTGGCAGATTTTTACTACTTTCACAGGAGCTGGCAACTACATTTTTTCATTAATGCACTGGATAACCTTTTCACGTAGGCAATATTTGTCAAGATTTGTGTGCATGCAAAATAAAGGAAAATTTTATATATAGTTACACTGCATTCCGATGATTCAAAATTGGTTGACAAAACCATTTACTAGAAGAGTTATTTTTTCAGAAGATTTCGGTTCACACACGAGTAGAAGGTTAATTAACAAACTTGCGTTGAATTTTTTACTGAAAACTTTCGCACATTTCATCTTTTTTGTCTCAACTTACCACGGTTACTGCACTCTACACATTTTCAGATGCGCAATTTTGTGTGTACAGCAGAAAATCTACACACCACAGATGCGCTTCTATTTGTTGATGAAAGAGCTGAACATCAAAGCTCCTTTTTTCCCCATCAAGTCTCCAATTGTTTGCATCACTACAGTGAACTATGTTATTACGGCATTTTGACGAGTACTGGGAGCCGCACCCTTCACAAAATCGAATACCATGCCCATTTACTCCTAAAATCTAACAGTTTTAAATTAGGTCGTCTTGTATTGCTAAGCAAGCTAGCTTTTCAGGGCCCTCGCCAATCAGGCCATATTATTACAGTAACGACTCCGGCTGTGATTCACATATTTTACCATTTTATTTTGGACAGAATACCAACAGTCAGAGACCAAGCCTCGACTTCGCCTAGGAAACGGGTGACACCTTGCCAACTATATAACCTACAGAGATTTATTTTACTGAAAAACTTGACCTAGATACGCTCCTTCTCGCAATTCTATTGGTTGGGTTACTGTGTAGATCCAATGCAAGAAGAAAGACACCGACGAGTAGGAGTGATAGAGAGTTGGGCATGGATTCTGCTCTGTAGCTAATCCTCGAATCGTCCATCTTCCTCGATATCGGCGATACAGAATCTTATTAGCCTGGAACGAAAGAACGAGAAATTGAGCAAAGTTTCAGAGAATTACAATGAAGACCAATTCGTAGCCGTAGTTTGACCTCATTGAAAAATCTGTTTTTAGCGAGTCATTAGATGTGGGATATATTTTTGCGTGTCAACCACCGCAGACAGGGGCATCACCGCTTGAGAACCAGTGTTACAACGTCTCTCGATAAATGTTATGGCGATATTTACTACCGCAGAGGAGGTTATGTTTTTTACGCTATTGGTCTGTCTACTATTTTTTTACGAAGATACCTCGAAAGTTACAGTTGCATATTTACGAAATTTACATAATTTCGTTTGACTCGTTAAGAAGGATAGATTGTTGGTGAAAATCTGCTCAACAGTTTGTCTACCTCTTGTTCTTCGTGGATGAATTCAATAAGTTCTATGCGAACGATCAAAATAAAACCTTTAGAATTCTTAAGAATATCACAGAGAAACTGAACAAATTCTCATAACTGTTTCAATGTCCGATTTATGTTATTTCAGCAGCACAAAAGAAAAAGTAATCAAAGGATCATTCAATTTGTAGGAATTGTTAAAACGTTTAAAGAAATAGTCAAATTTTGGTTATGATCGGGTTATAGGTTTGTCAGTAGCTATATGCGTCGAGGGTTGGTCAGAATACGACTGGAAAAGTCACAGACTTTTCTTTTAAAAAGTGCGTAAATTACTATTAACGTCACGAGGCGCAAATGACCTAAATTTAGTGATCAAAGAATCACTTCTTCGTTAAAATTTCACTGCATCGTGGAGGTATGCGCTCTCATGGTGCTCTAGTTTCAGTTTAGTAGGTCTAGGGCTAATTCAAGTTCATAATTCGAGAGTCTGAACAATTTACCAACAGTGAGCGAAAACTTCTTAAATATTGAACGTTTTACCAACATTTAATTCGATTTAATCTGGCCCAACAATTATTCTGTAAGAAACAGAGACTGAAGCTTAACGTAGGCGACTGGAAAAATATTAGGTTGTCAATTTGTTTGAACTTACAAGACATTCATCTTTGTCTTTCCAAGTGCAGAAAACGTGAGGCGGAAGATATCGCTCCGTCGCAGCTCTGCAGTAGTCATTAGAGACTTGTACCTCCGAGTTAGCGATCAACTCTTCCGATGCTTCGGCTAACTCCGTGTCGTCTGAAATAGAAAGGTTTGTATTATTACAAAATTTCATCAGTTTTTATTCCAGTGACATACAACCCTTCTGAGACAACATGAAAGTTGCGTTAATTGTTGAGAGCGTAAACGTCCTGCAAATGCCTACGTTTAAAAAGCTACCTACTCTAAAAAAGAAGTGTCTTTATTAAAGTGTTAAAAGTGCGTGCCATGGCGACTCGCTTCCTTTCCAGTTGTTCCTTTGAACAAAATGGCGAATAAAAATCATAGCTTTTCATTTGAATCAAACTTATTCGTTCGTCCATTGTTTGAATAAAAAAGCACAGCTTCTGAGTTTAAATTTCCTCGATATTGGAAGCAGTAAAAAAATTTCTTTCGAGATACTGGCTAAAATTGAATTATTCAGCCGTTATTGTTAACATTTTTTAGGCCGACAGTTTTGTTCTAAACTATACAAAAGGGTAGAATATGAGCGGTGACAGCCCATCATCCAAAACACTCCTTAACCCTTCTTTCCATCATTTGAGCCGCATCTCTCGTTATAGGAATACTAGAAGAGATGTCGCGCTTAGGCAACGCTAAGAGAGGAAGGGTTAATGACGTGTGAACTCTTTCTTAGAGTTTTCTCTTGTAATATTGGTGCAATGAAGGTCTAAACTATTACGTTGACTATTACGTTATGGAGTAAAAATGAAGTTTTCGATGTCCCAAAGGTAACCAATAAAGTAAGAGTCTACGCCTGAAACTATAATTAATAGTTGAAGCTAGGGTAACACTGAATTTCCTGTTAAGTCGAGCCTTGAAGGCTCAATTTCGCTGGCCAATCGAACGTGCCCTAAGCATATTCTTGGGGAATGAAACCAGCGGAGGTGGGCCACGGACGTTAGGTCTTTATTTCTAAACGTGGTCTTTCAAAGTGAAGCTTACTTATCTGTCTCCAGCCAACTCCTTCCAGAAGCAAGTGTAAGATGTTGCTATCGTCGTTAGTGAATGCGAAAGTTGGTAGGCACACACGCTCTATGTTCACGGTCTCCTGCAACCTGGGGGAAAAAATTCAGCTTTACAAAGGGATCAAGCAAACTTTTGCTATTCTTATAGAGCAGCTGCAGTAGCACAAGAAACAATTAATGAAAGATGACGGTTTTCACACAGAGGTAATTTTGCAGTTGTGAATAATTTTTATATATGGTTTAGCTATTCCTATATCGCAAAGATATCATGAGTGGTTTAAACGCGTCTTCGGTAGGGCCTAGCGAGTACATACTTTTTTATACCTCCGTAGACAGGATTATGGAGTTTAAAGATAGGAAGATGAGGGACGTGCCGATTGCAACTTGGAACCCATGTATGGGGCTGTTCAAGACAACGCGAATTTGAACGTAAGTCAGGCAAAATCGAGGACAACTTTATCAAAAAGGGACAATTTACAGAATGGGAATAGAAATAAACGAAGTGGGCATGGAAAGAGCCCAGCAAAGGAAACCTATGGATTCCCATAGAAGGGCTGCTCTCCATGGAGGATGAGGCGCACCACCGAGTTAATCCTACGACCTATGGGCCTAGTGAGAAAGTTAAGTGAAATGGCCATGAAAAGAAAAAAAAAAGAAAAAAAACAGGCTAATCAAGCAAAATGCACGTTTCTGGATAGCAGCCGCCGGCGCCCAGGCTTCATCCACTCTCCAGGTCCTTCATGTCTCTTATCCTTTGGTATCTACATTCAGCTTCTTCGTACGAAGTCCAGGTGACATTCATGCCACCTCCTGATGCCTGCTCTCCATTCATTTGCCTTTCTCCCGTGCTAACCAAGACCCGGAATATTTGTCTATGCTGGGGCAGACTTTCTCAGCGTCACTAACAGAAGCGGAGAATCACAGTTCTAATTCAGGAAGCTGGAGCTGAGTCGTCCATACTGCACGTGTCATGCAAGCCTACAATTGCAATTAATTGTGTACAGAAATTTTTCTGTGGTAAAGGGCTATTCGATTTTATATATATAAAAATAATTTAAATAGAGGAATTATGAAATTTCCACATTCAAGTTTAATCTTTGCATTATTTTAACTAAAAACGAAACTTTAGGAAAACTCCCAATAATTTCTCAAGAGGAAAGCTTTTAAAAAGAAAACCTCAAAATCTAAAACAGTTCTGTAACTGAACAGTACGTGTACAGGTAATTTAAGTAAGGGTTCAAGAAACGTTACCTTACAAGCGCGATGTCGTGAGACCAGGAACCCTCTGGGTGAAGTACCACTTCCACCCCCTCGATCACTTTCTCTTTGGAGAACTGGAGACTTCGAGACATGCCGAACTGAATGTAGATGCGAGGAAGTTGAGGCATCTTTTTGATCTGTCCACGTGTGATGTTCCTGTCATTGTATTCGGTAAATATGAACACTTCACATTGGTAAAGCAGAGGCGTTTCTCCGTGAACCAAAAATTCACAACCATAAACAAAGTTATGGTTCCATTGACGAGCAACTAGAGCAGTCACAAGGACACGAGATGGTATTCAGCGCCCTCTCTCGACAAACATGACAAGTTCTTATTGTAAACAAACAACTATACCCCTCTATAAACAATAGCAGTCTTTAATCACGCAGTTTTGGTGTAAATTTCAGCCTAACATAACCTATAACCACAAACAAAACTTTTTAGCCCCAATAAAAATTCAAATTCTGCTCCAATCAAACAACTTCACTTTGTAAATAAACAATGTGACGTCACAACCAAGACCGATNAACTATGGCGCCAATTTGACGGAAGGAACAAATAACCCGAGACCCCCCACCCCCCTCATCTCTGAGGAAAGCAGTTCCGCCACAGTGCCGAGCATGCACACACAACTGCCGAGTCAGCAATGAAGGTCTAAACTATTACGTTTACTGGCAATAAACCAAGACGTTATGGAGTAAAAACGAGGTTTTGGATGTTCCAAAGGTTACCAATAAAGTAAGAGTCGACGCCTGAAACTATAACTAATAGTTGAAGCTAGGGTAACACTCTGAATTTCCTGTTAAGTCGAGCCTTGAAGGCTCAATTTCGCTGACCAATCGAACATGCCCTACGCATATTCTTGGGGAATGAAACCAGCGGAGGTGGGCCACGGACGTTAGGTCTTTATTTCTAAACGTGGTCGTTTAACCCTTTGCCTCCTGACGACATCACCAGATGCCACGATTTTTCCCTATACAAAAGCTATGCATCATTTAAATTACCCAAGACACTGACGGCATCTGTACTAGCAGATTAAAAAAAAAATACCGTTTTTTGCAAGTAAAACTAAATTCTTTCTCGATTATGTGTTCAACTAACCTATTTTTCATAAATTTAAAAAAAAGTGAAAAAAATGTTATCTGAATTTCAGGAGGCAAAGGGTTAAAGTGAAGCTTACTCATCTGTCTCCAGCCAACTCCTTCCAGAAGCAAGTGTAGGATGTTGCTATCATCGTTAGTGAACGCGAAAGTTGGAAGGCACACACGCTCTACGTTGACGGTCTGTTGCAACCTGGGGGAAACAATTCAGCTTTACAAAGGATCAAGCAAATTTTTGCTTTTCTTATAGAAGCAGCTGCAGTAGCACAAGAAACAATTAATGAAGGATGATGGTTTTCACACGGGTAATTTTGCAGTAGTGAATAATTTTTATATATAGTTTAGCTATTCCTATATCGCAAAGATATCATGAGTGGTTTAAACGCGTCTTCGGTAGGACCTAGCGAGTATATACTTTTTTATACCTCCGTAGACAGGATTATGGAGTTGAAAGATAGGAAGATGAGGGACGTGCCGATTGTAACTTTGAACCCATGTATGGGGCTGTTCAATACAGAGCGAATTTGAACGTAAGTCAGGCAAGAGTACAACTTTATCAAAAAGGAACAATTTACAGAATGGGAATGGAATTAAACGAAGTGAGCACGGAAAGAGCCCAGCAAAGGAAACCTATGTATTCTCCTAGAAGGGCTGCTCTCCATGGAGGATGATGCGCACCCGAGTTAATCCTACGACCTATGGGCCTAGTGAGAAAGTTAAGTGAAATGGCCATAAAAAAAAAAAAACAGGCTGATCAAGCAAAATGCAAGTTTCTTGATAGCAGCCGCCGGCGCCCAGGCTTCATTCACTCTCCAGGTCCTGCATGTCGCTTATCCTTAGGTATCTACATTGAGCTTCTTCGTACGAAGTCCAGGTGACATTCATGCCACTTCCTGCAAGTCCCGTCATGATGCGTGCTCTCCATTCATTTGCCTTTCTCCCATGCTAACCAAGACCCGGAATATTTGTCTATGCTGGGGCAGTCTTTCTCAGCGTCACTAACAGAAGCGGAGCGTAACCTGGAGAATCACAATTCTAATTCAGGAAGCTGGTGCTGAGTCGTCCATACTACACGTATCATGCACGCCTACTATTGAAATTAATTGTGTACAGAAATTTTTTCTGTGGTGAAGGGCTACTCGATTTTATATATATATATAAATAGTTTAAATCGAGGAATTATAAAATTTTCGCATTCTAGTTAATCTCAGCATTATTTTAACTAAAAACGAAACTTTAGGAAATCTAAAAAAATTCCCAAGAGGAAAACTCTTAAAAAGAAAATTTCAAAATCTAAAACAGTTCTGTAACTGAACAGTACGTGTACAGGTAATTTAAGTAAGGGTTCAAGACACGTTACCTTACAAGCGCGATGTCGTGAGACCAGGAACCCTCTGGGTGAAGTACCACTTCCACCCCCTCGATCACTTTCTCTTCGGAGAACTGGAGACTCCGAGACATGCCGAACTGAATGTAGATGCGAGGAAGTTGAGGCATCTTTTTGATCTGTCCACGTGTGATGTTCCTGTCATTGTATTCGATAAATATCAAGACTTCACATTGGCAAAGCAGATTATATGAGGCGTCCAGAGTCAGTGGGGCGAACTCCAAACAGATTTCATCGGTCGGTTCGCCCCTCTGACTCTGGACGCCTAATATTATCTGTGATCTGAAACTGCGAGTGTTTGAATGCTCAAAGCAAAAGCCATTTTCATTATTATATTCAGAAGTTTAAGTCTCTGTTTCCACAACAAAGGCAATATCACAGTGGAAGAAGGAAGGGACACAGAATGACGATAGACACTAGGAACCAATGCACGCTCGAGGGTGTTCGGTAGTGTTGGTCGGCAGGAGTTTAAGACAGCTGTTAATGGATTTTTGTTTGATTTCCTTTAGCAAATAAATAACTTATTAAGAACACAGCGGGTTCACAAAATACGCTTACAAGCTCACAAGTACAAAGTAGTACAAGTTCAACGTAGTGATTAGGCCCAGTCACAAATATTTGTGGCCACGCACAATGAGAATAAATAGATACACTCTGCCTACAGCTGCAGACACGAATGGCATTGAGGAGCTCAATCTCACACAGGAGCACAGGTAATAAACAAGAGAGAAAGAACTCTTCGCTGCGTTGGTACAGAGAATTTAACAGCTTACCCCTGTACAGTGCGATTGAGACACACCGTTTCATTATAGCTAGCCTGGCCAAGGGGCTTGTAACAATAGTAAAAATACAAGTTGCACGCAGAGCTCAGTCCTCAATATACCAACAGGCTCACATATAGTCCTACCATACCTCGAGCAATCAAAAGGAAATAGTACAGTAGGAAGACAGAGATATATCAGCTCACGCCTGCTTGCCATGAAATGGAAGCTTAGAGAAGTAGCAGGTAATAGGCACATCAGCTACAGGTCATTCCGATCATGGAGGCCGTTGCCTACATACAGAATCCTAACCCACCGCTGCTTGAGCGCCGAACTCTG
>LQNS02000141.1:28095647-28122325 GCA_001587735.2 Parhyale hawaiensis | reverse complement strand
AGCCTCTGGATCCCCCACAGCCTCTGGATCCCCCACAGCCTCTGGATCCCCCACAGCCTCTGGATCCCCCACAGCCTCTGGATCCCCCAGCTGCTTTTATTGCTGAATGATATCGTGGTAGTTTAATCTTCACGCTGAGCAGACTTCTTTTAATATTTAATTTATTTCGCAGCCAAATTTCGACGCTTGAGGTCAACAATCAGTTGGCATCCACAATACGGTGAGCCCTGGTCATTTCCAGTGAATTATTTTTTGATTGAACTATATTTTCTTAAAGCGGCTTGACGTTTGATCAATTCGAAGCTGATATTCACGCATTATCTTGTAGGGGGGATATTTGCCATCACAAAACTCATGGATGTATAGCTTGGAGTTTCACTAATGGAAGCTCAGGCCTGTAGGGGTGAAACCTGTAATACTGGAACAATAAAAAGCTCGATCACAAAATTTTTGCCTTCATTTTAGACAACGAGGCCCTTTAAGTATAGAAGATATGCAATAAATGTGCTGTAGTTCGGCAGTGTTTGCAAGAGCCGCCACTGACCGCATGAATATTGTTAAAAAAAAAAAAAGAAAAAGCATTGACGGGTCCAGGTCTTGCTACAGCCCATCTCGAAGTATAGAGTGACGACATAACAAATTCTGCGCAGCAAGCACTGTGCAATTTTATGGTTCGAGCTGGCCGACACTGGGTTGTTTGCACCCTGGCTAGCAGAGGAGTTTCTCCGTGAACAACCAAAACTTCGCAACCATAAACAAAGTTATGGTTCCATTGACGAGCAACTAGAGCAATCATAAGGACAGGAGATGGTATTCAGCGCCTTCTCTCGATAAATATGACTAGCTCTCATGGTAAACAAAAAACTATACTCTTTTATGTATAAACTATATGGCAGTCTATAATCACGCGGTTTTGGTGCAAATTTCAGCCTAACGTGACCTATAACCATGAACAAAACTTTTTAGCCCCCATAAAAATTCAAATTCTACTCCAATCAAACAACTTCACTTTGTAAATAAACAATGTGACGTCACAACCAAGACAGATAAGCGCACTCAAAATTAAGTTGCGCGTTGTGGTCGTGAACACAACCAAAAAAGAGTCTCCGTGCGACAACCACGTTTTTTGGTCGTCATGTGGACAAGAATTTGGTAGTTTCTGCAACTTGTGGTTGTATTCAAGCACACAACTTCGCCACAAAGAATCGCCTCTGACTTCCTGGAATGGGTGGCGTAGATGCAAGCTGGAATTTCTTTCAGCTGGTAAGGCGGCTCTTCTTCATTTTCATTAAGAGCAAATACCGTCCACGAAAGAAAAATTTCAAATTTCCAGTTTTCGGTGCCCTGAGCAGATTCTTTGTGGCGAAGTTCTGTGCGTGAATAAAACCTCAAGTTGCAGAAAGGACCAAATTCATGTCCACATGACTACCAAAATCATGGTCGTCGTACGGAAACTTTCTCGGTTGTGTTCACGACCACAAGTCGCAATTTCATTTTCAGTGCGCTTGTCGGTCTTGGTTGTGACGTCACATGCGTTTATTTTCAAAGTGAAGTTGATTGTTCGGAGAATTTAATTTTTATGCGGCTACGAAGTATTGTATATGGTTATATGTTATGCTAGGCTGAAGTTCACATAAAAATAGCGTGACTGACGAGTGTGATTGCTTATAGAGCGGAGTGGATATTCGTTTGTCGACAAGTTTGTCTTGTTTGTCAAGAGAGGGCGCTGAATACCATCTCATGTCCTTGTGGCTGCTCTAGTTGCTCGCCAATAGAACCATAACTTTGTTTATGGTTGCGTAGTTTTGGCTGTTCACGGAGAAACGCCTCAGGAGTTGAATGGCTTTCGGTATCCTGGATACAACGCTCCATTAATATTCACCCCTTTCTGATTCCTGAATGATTATTTGTAAGCAGGTGCCGCCAACGTACTCTTGCTTGTCCAAATGGCTGATTGGGTGCAGGCAAAGCCACCGATTCTTTAATGTATACCAAGTGACTTCGACAACAGAGCTTACCACGACGCCACTGCAGAAGGCTGTCATGAGAAAGCCACCACGAACTTTTTTTTTTGTTTCACTGCCGAGAACTTACTCCCCTTATAGTTAGTCCGAGGAAGCCCATATAGACTTCCTCGAGGTGCAAGTTTATTTTGAGAATGTGTAAATCATTAACGAAACTAGTTTCTTCGTTATCCAAGAGCCACGGTAGCTGGCTATATCAACTACCGCTAAGAAACTGATTTTTTAGTTCCTCATAGTTTACTTGGCCGTTGCTTGGTCATGTGAAATTCTATCACGTATGTAAGTCGATCGACTGGTTGTTAGGCCCGCATATACAGATCGGCGATTTAGTAATGCAGGGAACACACTAGGCATTTACACAGGCAACTTTATGAAAGAAAATATGAGAGACTGACGTCATTTATGCCACTGTATCTATGCTACCGACTGAGGATGTATCGAAACGGCACGCCAGCTGCACATCTGAGCAACCAGTTGGGAGTAGAAATGCTCATGTGTCCCCTGCATAACGCAGGCTCAGGAGATGGTAATTTCGATCGAAACCTACCAAATAGACGGGCACGTTTTATTGGGCTCGACTTCACCGAAATTCCACAACAGCTTTGGCTTTGCAACTCAATCTTTTGAAAAATGCTAGATGCAACCTGTTGTTGAGCCGGTTAAAAACGATTTCAAGACGAAACCTTCACGTTTCCCAATGTCAAGGGAACCAGATTAAGAGTCAATACTTGCAAACGGGTGGAAGCCAGCGCTCATGCCTGAAAAAAGTCGACATGATACAACTTTATTTTGACTCCCAATGAAACACGCCCTTGCTCCTAATAAGTTTCTCTTCACAGGTTTTTCCCAGAGAGAAAAAAATTAATATTTAACCCGAGAAGGTTGTTCGCAGCTAGAAAATTTCCCAATTTGCATCTTTTTACTAGTGCTTACCTTCACAGTGTACAAACGAGACGTCCGTAGAAGGGTCGGATGCAAAATGCAATAACATTTTTTCTTTGCCACTTTCTGTGTCCATGACCATCGAGAAGTCCTCGTGCTTCAGCACGAGTTCAGGGTGCTGTCGTTGAAGCTCCAGTTTTGCCCACTGCAGAGTGAAGTTGTACGGTTTCTGCGCATCTTTGCGCAAATTAAGCTCCTGCAACGATTCTTCTGCAAGATTTGTTACTTCATTGGCTTCCATTTCGGGTTCCATGACAGTGGAGTAGTTTGCCAGTTCTGGCATGGCTTCAAGATTCAATTCCAAATCATCAGTTGAGTAGTTTGCCAGATTTGGAATGGCTTCAAGATTCAATTCCAAATCTGCAACATCGCTGCCTTTGGCTTGGCTGGAATCCTCCGTGGGTAAGCTGGAGTCACGTTTCCATCGACTGTTGGAACCGTGACCATAGTAAGCTGGACGATAGTGGTGCGACGGACGAGAGTAGTACCTTGTGTTGGGCCTATGATAGTTGGACGAACTTTCGTGATCGCTATGAGCTCCACCGTAACCAGGATGGTAAGAATCGTACCCGTAATAGCCAGAAGGTTCTGAAAGAGTTAATTTCCTGTAGGAAGGATCATGGTAGTCACCGTCATATACATATCGTTTAACCCTTTTCTTTGGCTTCTCGATCTCAGAGTTTTTCCTTTCGTTCATGTTAATCTTGGTTCCAGCCAAAGCTTCCTGCACCAAACATGCCCCCAGCAGACAGAGCAAGAGAATTAGGCGCATGTCTGTCAATCTGAAAAATCGGAGGTAGCAATAATAAAGCAAAAGTTAGGTAAAGTTTTGCTTTTTGCTTTCTGAGGAAGCTCTGCAATCAATCTTAAAGCGTTCATCATGAACTTCATACAGAAAAACGTCGCAAACTGCCTGCTTTGCAGATTCGAGGTTGGTATAAAAAGGTAATAAGGAATCCGACCAATCTCTCCCAATCTTGGACACTTCATTTTTAGTGAAAATCGAACGGTTTACTCACGGTAGAGTGCACAAAATGTTAATCGTTAATATTAGTCCTATCCTCATTCTAGCTATAAGACAAAACGGTTACTTCTAGCATAGTTGAGGTATGCTGAAAACTAAAATGACATCCATTTTGTGGAAATTAGGTAAACCAGGCCTACGCCATACCTAACCGGCCCGTTATTGTGAAAGGGTTTATGCCCAACTACCCGACATTACGGCCTAAACACACGTGTAACCTAACCTAAAGCAACAGTGCGTACTGACGGCTCAATTAAGAAGCTGAAGAGACAAATTTGATAAAACAGAATTTCCATAAAGACCGTAGCGTCCCAAAACACAGACAAATTTTCAAAATCAACGTCTAAAACCCTGCACATTGCCGCTTTTGCGCAAAATTCTAGGTCTGAGCATGCAGCACTCTCTTGCGTTCGATTCACTGGTCAAACGCGCGTAATTCTGTAAACAAACCGCCACCTGCAAGAAGCAAAGAGCTACTGCAGAGGGTACTGCCATAGATAACCGTTAACATTTCCAGCGCATATTCTCCATCTTTTATTCAGTGTTATTTATAGGGCTGTGGTATTAAGTTTTTAAAGATGTGCTCTACATGCTCTGAAAAGGTGCTCTTCATGCTCTGAAAAGGTGCTCTTCATGCTCTGAAAAGGTGCTCTTCATGCTCTGAAAAGGTGCTCTTTATGCCCTGAAGATGTGCTCTTTATGCCCTGAAGATGTGCTCTTTATGCCCTGAAAATGTGCTCTTTATGCCCTGAAAATGTGCTCTTTATGCCCTGAAAATGTGCTCTTTATGCCCTGAAAATGTGCTCTTTATGCCCTGAAAATGTGCTCTTTATGCCCTGAAAATGTGCTCTTCATGCCCTGAAAATGTGCTCTTGACACTCTGAAAATACGCTCTTGATGCTTATTATGTTTCAAAATACATAGGCTATGCCTATCATTCTTTCGTTTTCCAATCCACATCATGATTTCTCAGAATAAGAAAGGACTTTCCCTTTTAAAGAGATAACTGTATAAAAATTTAGGAAAACCTTAGGAACATAGTATACTTTTAAGAACTTTGAAGATACCACGAACTATATTATACTTGAACCTACTTTACGGTATCCTTAACCTAAATGTACGGTATCCTTAACATTGTGCTAGATATTACTGTATAGAGCATGGCAAACACTGAGTATTAACATATGACTATCTTCTTAATAAATTTCTGAATGATAGTGATGTACTGTTTTTTTTTTAAATTCTAATGTACCTACTTTCTCAGTTACCAATGTGCGAAGCAGTTATAGCGAAATAATACTTCTACTGGAGTTCTATAGCTCTTAATACAACTGTTCTACTTTATACCGCTCACTTAAAATTGCAAAATTTGGATTAAATATCCGAATCAGCTTCTTCCAAATTATTAAATTCAGAAAGCAATCTTGCCCTAAGATTACGTTCTTCAACTTTGAGCACGCTGTCTCAAAATCTGAACGGTAACTACCCGGTCCTCACACAATGACCCTTATATCACTTTGTATGTTTCAATATGTAAAAAATTAACTTCGTAGAATGTGAAGATGAAATGCCCATTTAATCCATTAATTTTATATTTCCATTAATCATTATTATTGATTCATTAATATTATAATATCAGTCATGCATTTATAACAGCTGTTTCTGTACAATTTTAATGCATTTTCATCTGCCACGTGTATGCAGATAACAGCATACGATTTCAGAAATAATATTTTTTATGAGCATATTTCTTCAGGAAAAAATGAATTATTTTATGAGCATATTTCTTAAGGAAAATGAATACGAGTTTTTTATGAGAATAAAAACATATGCTTTAACCGTAAAATATGCTCAAAAACATTCTTTTATGCCTAAACATATTGTCACAGCCCTAGTTATTTATTAATATCGTATTCCGTTCAGATTACACCCTTTGCTTCCTGGCTACCAGACATCTATCGGACGGCAGCGCGGTCAAGATCACTTTCGGAGCCTCAACTGTTCATCATTTTCAAGGTATTCTATCATATAATTATACTTAGTATTACTTTTCAAGGCATTCACTAGCTTCTATTAAATCATTTGGCCTATCAGATGTATTTTTGCCAAGGTGTTTAGTCCGTAGCCATGACGAAGTCTTCAAGATGAACTGAGCTCGACAATTTTGACCAAAGGACCATTCTCACGTGTGAAAAGGGAAGTACCTTTTTGCGCAAAAAAAATTTGCGCGTTTGCGAGTTTCCTCAGCTTTTGGTTAGCGCGTGTCACAGCCAATAGAATGGGTCTAGGCTGGTAGCGGCAACGAAAGTTTTAGTGGGCACCGGGCCCAAGTATCTCAGGAATTTTCCACTTAGGGGTTTTCTTTCCGGGCTTTTCACCTAATTAGGGAATCTCAGTCAGAGTTCTATATGAAAGTAATTTACTTAATCCTCGTCTTGTCACAGATATATTCCGGATACGAACGGATCATTTACAGAGCTGCTGCCGAATCCTGTATTGAAACTGTATTGAACTGAACTGTGGCCTCCGAATCTCCTTTTGTATTAGGCGCAAGTCAATACCTGGACCCCACCTCGGCCGTCACTTCATAACGCAACCGCAGGCACTGTTCTGGTTAGGGCCAAATTACATAGTCCAAAATATCGCCTTATAAAATCAGAGTGGCTGTTGCAGTTACTAGGCCGAGTTCACACGATATTCATCTCGACGCATTCACCCTTTCACTTGTCCGAAGGGTTTGTACCGTCGTTGTCAGCACACCTGGGTGCAAGCTACAAAAAGTTATAAAAATATTAACAGTTGTATCAGTTACATCGGCAAGTACCACTCGGCAAGTTACAGGAATATCTAGTTTTGAGGTATATAGAACTGAAAGAACTCGTGAACTCGCTCTTGCAGTACGGCATGAGCTGGCTGCATAGTTTCGAAAGTCACTCCTAGTTTCGAGAGTTTAAATTAGCAAAATGTGTTTTACAGTGCAGATTACATAAGTTCAGCTGTTCACGGTCACAGCTGCTTTTGGGCAAAGAACTTTTTACTTTTCCATGTTAAGACTTTCCTAGAGGGCTTGAAATTCTCTGCCTCTGCGCTCAAGACCAAACGCTGCTTCAAAGGGGGCGGAATCCTAGCAAATTTTAGTTTACTCTATGGAAGACGATGCTATTGTTTAGCGCCATCATATTTAAATAATGCAATTTATTCCAACTAGAAATGGTAATCTCTCCTAATTTTCTTCTGTGGCTAGACGACCTTGTGAAGTTCAGATCTTTATGTCTTCACACAGTAAGGCGGGCTAGCTAGGGTATTCTTGGACCGCTTGCCGAAGTTCAGCTTTCGATGCTAGACTTCTTCGAAACTTTAAAAGCTTAGCTTCGTTACCGATTGGTATTGGAAGAGTTTGAACCTAGCTGTAGCTTAGGTTCAAGCTCAGCCAAGGACTTCACTGTGCGAGCATCATGCGTTGCTGCAATTTCACTGCAGTTTTCAACTCTTGGAAATTTGAGGAATACGTTCAATATACGCATCAACATTCTTTGAAATTCCTCTCATTGATATCAGCGAACAGCCGCGACTGTGAAGCGACACATAATTGCACAATTAATTACCAGGCCGAGGTTTACCTAGGCTACTGATTTTTCATTTACATAATTGAGAAAACTTTGCCACAATTTTGTCGTCAGTCTCCTCTCGAATATTGGTTGGTTCTTCTGGTCCTTTTCTAAACCAGTTATCCAAAGTCTATCCATTTTATCGAGCAGTTTGGTCGTGGTCAAATTTCTCTATAGCGTTATCAATTCTATGGGCATTTCCGAGAAATTGTTCAGCCCATACCTTAACCCGTCACAACCTGTGTATAGAGAAAGGTCATAAATACCCATAGAATGGGCACCGCTATGAAGGAATTTGACCACGCCCGAACTGCCTTGATAAAATCGTCAGACTATAATACTTTTGACCAATACTTCAATGTAATTGCGCCCTGCAAGTCTGCGAGCAAAGTTCACGCCATGACCAGGCCATAGGAAGCTACCAAAATCATTCATCGAAGAGCTCGAAACATATAAACTAATGACAATACTAGTTTGTCGGGTAACGTTGAGCTGACTAAACTACTTTTACTACAAGCCACCTCAAGTACGAAGTATTCCCAGCGAGAAAGCAAAGAGGACATACAGATCAAGGAATGCTGGAACTTCCAATCACTGAAGGGTGCACAGGGTGTTCTAGCAATTATGGAAAACATGAACAGCATCAAATAGGTAAAGCAGTAAAGTCCGTTTTACTAAACGCTACTACATTCAACTGACGTCTTCAGCGCATCTGTTCTTTCTACAGATATAAAGGATAATAGGGTTCCGAGCAGTTCTTCGCCGCAGCTTTCCAAGCTTTCACAGTTATTACGATCGACTATCGGAAACTGCATCTTTGGCCGGGAGCAAAAACTCCGAATGGGCAGTTGCAGGGCAGGACAGGTGTGGTGCGCACATTGATACGCAGGGGGTCGCCCTGTGCGTTATGTTTATCATTGCAGTTAAAAACATGTATAATTGTGTGCAAATAGTTTTTATATATATATTTTTTTAAATCAAGGTAACATTGGAAGTTTGCATGAAAGAAAAGGGAATGAAAAGAGAATTCCATCTTCGCTACCTTTAATTGTATACTCTATGCAATGTTAGCCCACAGCTCGTCCTTACAAGTTCCTCTCAAATAAACAGGACGACTAGTGTCTTACAGCAGTAGTTGGTGGCGGACACCCTTTATGAGTTGCTCCGTGGACTACATCGTGCGCACTAAAGGAACGAGTTGCTATCAAGCTGCGCCGCACGTGGTACAGGAAACTGTGTTCGGACGACTGCGCTCGCAGGCAGACACAGGTCTGTACCTGTGCTGTCCTGCGAGTGAATATGCGTTCCTAGGTAGAAACCATTGAAACAGTTTCCTGTGTTGCGTTGCCTGCGTCTCAATATGCACCAGGCCTTACTGATCCATCTGCTAGTGATCACTAGCCGCAACCTTTACTACTCACCTGATCGAGTTAATGTGGAACTGAGATTTTGAGTCTCAAGATACATTGGCTTCAACTTTAGAATAAGTTATTTTAGTTGCTTATGCCTCCCTAGACACAACTAGGGTGATTCAAGAGGAAAAGTTACATAGCACGTCGATAGAAACTGAACCCATACACGATGATTAATCAAAACGCCTGCGGAAACAGCAAGTCTGGAACGAAGGGGAAGTACCGAGGAAAGTGGGATCAGTAGGAGTATAGGTTCAGAAAGAGTACAGAATCAGGAAGGAAGCAAAGTGGGCGCGAGAGTCAGAAGTTTGAAGGATGTCCTAGCTAATAGCTTAGGTAACCAACAAGGTCCTTCCAGGGGCGCTGCGCCTCATAGCATGGGATGAGCGAACCTAAACCATGGCCCATCTTGTGCCTTCTGAGTGGGGGCTCGTCTAACTTCATTTACGACATTCTAGTATCAGGTCAAGTTGTCATATTGGCAGGAGAGCGCCTTTGTGCAAAACCGCTGTTATACCCCTATTACATAGACTGCGCGACAGATGCCGATGCTCGTGCTTGCAACAAGTCTCTCGCCTAGATTCCATCCATTTTCGCGTTGGTGGTCGCCCTACAGTACTTGCCTGGCATCACGGTAAATGCAGAAGATGAGTGCTAAGGGCGGTCGCCGATGCGTTAACAGGTTGAATCTGGAAGAGATGCGTATCGCAAGCACGGGCATCAGCATCTGTCGCCCTTTGTGCAATAAGGGCATTATAGGGCCCTGAAACAGTGATATGAACGGCTCAAGTCTTCTGTAACGGCTGCTTTGAGCACACGCGTTAATATCTTCGTGATGGCTTTGCTGTTTCTACCTATAGTTGCCACTGGGCTTACAAGCAGCATTACTGAAGCTTTTAATTCAATCCAGTGTGGTTTCTATACATAGCATCCAACATAAACTTGTGTTAAATAAACCCTGTATTACTTGCAGCTTTTCACAAAATTTGATCACTCACATGTGTAATTCAGCTCTATAAAAAATAGTTTCTTATTTTGCAGAACTGCACTTTAAGCAGTGTAAAGACCTACTACACAAGTATAGAAATTTAAATCAAGGTTAATGAAAGTCATTTTAGATTAGCTTTACATCAACAGTTTCTCTATTAGATTTAGATTTCACAAAATTTATGGCCCGAGTGGTTCTAGATGATAATTTCAAGCAATTCTTTACAAGTCTAGCGTACAACGTACAAATTTATCCCATGAAAACAATTTCAATATTAGTCTACAAGCGCACTCGACGCCGGGATGTTGCTGCTTATGAAATTGCAGAAGCCTTCGTCGACATCTCCAATAATCCACTACAAAGCACAATATCAGTGCCTAGTTACTGTTAGCGGCTCCCTGAAAGGCACTGGTTGCGTAACTGAATAAATCCAATGCAAAAAGAAAGACACTGAAGAATACCAGCCGAAGCCACTCGGGCAAGGGTCCAAAGCTGTGGCCAATCCTCTTATCGTCCATCCTCTTTCATGTCTGTGGTACAGGATCTTGTTCGCCTGAAAGCACGAGAACATTAGGCAAATTATTTGACAGCATTGCAAAAAAATAAATCTGATAAAATCTGAAGTACATACCTTTTTTGCTATTCCCGTGTACGTTAATTATCGCTTAAAAAATTTTCCTTAGCAAACCATATGTTTCGGTCAAAATGTTTGTATTTAGCAACGACAGTGTTGATGCATGTAGGTGCGAATTAAGTGTATTTCAAGTCGACGGATACTTTCATTTTTCTATATTAGCGCGTGGGAATATAATAGAACACTAAGGTAATATTTTGATACTAATGGTCCCCGTTATACATTGCTCCTACCACAATAATATCTACATTCAAAGTTCTAAATTTCCGATGCACCCCTGCAGTTCTCAAGTGAACCCATCTTTGCTACTTTTGGCGAGAGTTTTTTTCTTGTAACATTACATTTCAGAGTTCAATCTTTTTCACTTAAAGTCTACAATGGTGAGGATTGAGAGAAATCGAGGATAGAAGTTTTAAGCCTCAGATTCCACAACTACGGCGATCTAACAGGAACTCCAGCACTGTGTTCCCACACAGGATCAACGCGCATGAGAACAGCAAGCGGGAAAGAATATCTGAAGAAAGTAGAAGCAGAGAACGTATAAAATTTGAAAGTAAAATGGGCACTGGGTACGAACGACAGGCGTTTCAAAGGCTTAGTTAACTACCAAGGTAACCTACATGGTCTTCATGGGGTTTCTGTACTTTATAACATAGGATAGACGCACCTTGCCAACGTAAACCTACGGCCTAGACGGACTATTATCTTACGACCCTAGTGGGTTATTTCGACAGAAACTCTTATCTGATGCCCGAAGGCTTTCCTATACAAAGTCGCCCCACATAAATAATTTGCTACTTGGTAAGTGCTGTACAGGGCCTTCTATACATACAGTATAAAAATATATGAATTGAATGGAGGACAGCGAACAGTATTGCTGATCCAAGGCTAACAAAATTACCAAGGCGCTGCGCAGGGTTTAATCGCCGTGGTAACGCTTGCCGGTCACTTGCAGCGCTATTGCAGGGTCGGAACTCGTCAACCTCTTCTTTTACGCGCACGTTCAGGAGCTGTGCTTACGCTCTATCCCCTTGGATGGGCCTCAACAGGGCTCTAGAAGCTTTGGCGGATCTAGATCACCCACAAGGAGCCCCTATAAGAGGACAGCTCACCGTGACGTTAAATGGGTGAATTATCGAAGATTCAGTAAGTTTTATTGATTTATATTGTCGGAGCATTGTCAAGTCAATAGGGAGCGATTTCGGCAAACGAAGTTCTGACCCAAATAAAATATTTATTCAACATTCCAAAGATTTTTCTTGGCAGCACCAGTTGACAGTAAAAGCTACAATACTTCCGTTCATCACTGAATATAAGTCCTCCACAATCAGGCTCCACTTCTCATGTTTGCTACAAATTTTTCGACCCAAATATATTTCGTCAATTTCTTCAAACGAATTTTAGTGCAGCCGTTCGAGGCAAGAGAAATTTGCAATGCATCCAATTTTATTCAACTTACCAAGCATTCTTCGCTTTCTTTCATAGTGCAGAAGATATGAGGAAGTATATATCGCTCTGATGCTGACCCGCAGTATGAGTAAGGGAACTGCAACTCCGATTTAGTGATCAGGTCCTCAGGCGTTCCGACCGGCTTTGTAGTATCTGCAAAGAAGATTTTGACTACAACAAAGCAACTCCTCCAAGCTTCAAAGCTTGTTGCGGGAAGACAGCGGGATGAATACAATCAAATTTTTTAGAGCATTTGACTTCTTACTAACAGGTCTTCCAGTTTCAAATTCTTTATCCTAGGAATGATACCTGCATGTGATTCATAGTTTGCGATGTGATAAACTTTCAACATTCTTTTTGGGTAGTTTCTCCTCTACATTTGAACATTAGCTCCAGGCAGAAAACTGCTCTCACTCCTCAGCCACCGCCACTTCACTCAGCACGTTAATTGAACCTACGAGATACGGTAATATTCTAGATCTGGTATTCTCCACTCCTGATTGTGAAATTGTTGATTTAGCCATCCTCGACCGGCTAGGAGACCACAAATTGATTAAATTTACGCTCAAAACTGGCAATAGATTCACCGCTAATGCGAGTCATTTCAAGCTGCCAGACTATCGACGAGCGAAATTTCTGGGAATGGCTCCTGAAATTGAAATAACAGACTTCGAAACCCCGATGAGAGACGCCAGTGTAGAACAATGCTCACATATTTTGAAAAAGAGCATACTAAGAGCAGCTGAAAGCGACTCTCCCCCCCCCATAAAAAAAAATAAAAAACTAGTTCATATCATTAATGACCCGGGATGAATCTGATAGTCAAATGCTGCATTGAACGGCGACAAGTGCGTTACAAAGCCTGGAAGCAGGAATTTAACAAAGGAGAACAGGTCTGAATGTAAAAAAAAAGAAAAAATAGTCAGGACCACAAAAAGGGAAAAAAGCTTAGTTAGCTGCTATGGCAAAACTCAACCCAAAGGCATTCTATAGATATCTTAATGAATGACTACTCAAAAAGAAACCACAGGTCCGCTCAAACGACCTGACTGAGAAACCACCAATAGCCTTAGAGACGAAGTAACAATCCTGAACGACCATTTCACTTCTGTATATACTACTGAAAGTGTTGCAAATATTCTTCAACCAGCACCGATGCAAGTTGCTGCAATTAACCCCTGTGTTTTCTGGGAGATCGAGATTCTTTAAGAACTCTCCCACCTTAATGTGTACAAATCCACTAGTCCAGATAATCTTGCTCCCCGTATACTATGGGAAATCGCTCCCGTCATAGTGAAACCACTGCTCGTAATATCTAATCGATCTCTAAGAACGGGAGAAGTTTAGCAGGATTGGAAACTAGCTAATGTGATACAGATACAGAAAAAGGGGGACAAGAAAAGCCCAGCGACTATCGACCAATCAGTCTTACATCGGTCGGCAGCAAAATCATCGAACGCCTTTTGAAAAAGCGCATCACTGATCAACTGAGGATGCATCAGCTCATATCAGACATTCAACATGGCTTCGAAATTTGAAGAAGCTGCTCAACAAACCTACTGGACTTTTTCTCAAAAGTTACAGATAAAAAGATGAAGACAGATTGTAGATTTTTTATCTACTCTTCCAAAAGGCTTTTGATGAAGTCCCCCATCACCGGCTAAAGAAAAAATTGGAAGCCCATGGCATCCGGGGTGACTATTTACGATGCATCAAGGCATGGCTAACAAGTCGGCAGCAGCGAGTGAAGCTTGAAGGCGTCAAGCGACTGGACACAGGTTTCATCAGGGGTTCCAGAAGGTAGCGTGCTTGGCCCACTTCTGTTCTCAATTCACATCAATGATCTATCATGACATCCGTAGTAAAATCAGTAAATTTGCGGATGATACTCAGCTATGACAGACAGAGCAGAGCTCCAACAAGACCTTGACCACCTCATAGTATCGAGCGCAACGTGGCAGATTAGCTTCATCTCGACAAATGTTCAGTAATGCCCGTAGGGCTTGTGAACCCTTCCACCCCATTGAATATGAATGGGACGGAATTTCACCGGGTTACTTACTTGGCCGACTGCACTCTCTCGGCCGAGTACTCGCCTGGTGTGAACTAGGTTTTAGGGAGACTCTTCTACAACGCCCATGTACCAGAGCATTAAGTGAACCAATAAGTAGTTTATTTCAATGTAAAATATCTGCAGTAAATGAGGCTGGATAAAACCTGTCTCGCAGAAAGGCATCAGCAGTTCTTTCTCGTTACAAAATGAGGCTTTAAGACATTTATTGAAACTAGACCATCTTAAAACTGCGTGGTTCAAGGCTAGTTCGTGGGTCCCATAGATGCGCGGTCCCCTTTGACTCAAGGGCTAGAGCTAATTCAGTGCTTCAGCCGAGTTTACTGCGTAGTTAAAATTATAACTCACGCTTGTAGCTCCTATTGCGCCCAATATAGATTGGTCAGTTCTGTGGGTATTTTCGAGATTTGTTCGGCCCACATCTTCGCCGCGTCCACTATAGACTTGTATATAGAGAAAACCCAGAAACACCCACAGAATTAGGACCGCTATAAAGGAATATGACCACGACGGGACTGCCTTATTGAATGATCAGACTATAGTAGTAGTCAAGTCTCTTAAAAAAAAAAGTTCATTGGGCTCAACATTAACATACCGTGTGTTAGAACTCTCATCATGTAAAGTAACTACATATTACCAGAGCAAGCAGCAAGTTTTGTCGCCGGTTAATACAAAGGGGAGCGATTTCGGGGTTTGGGTTTTTCAAGCAATCACTTTGAAACTTGTACAGTAGGTGTAAAATTCCGTCAGAAATCGATTTTTTCAGTCATTTTTGAAAATTCATATAATTAGGCTGATATTTGACATTTTAGTGAAAAAAGACATTTACTGCTTTTTCACATACATCCTTCAAATGAATAGAACTTTAACAGTCTTTATGCTAGAGAGGTCTTTTATGCATGAATTGAAAGCTGAAAGCATAAGGAAGAGACTTACGACTTTTGATTTTCTAAATTTGGTCTAGAATTTTTTTTAGAAGGGGTGGAAGCAAAAAAAAAAAATCACAATTTTTTGCATGTTCCACTCATATTTTATCACTTAAGATCCATATTACGAAAAAACTACACTGAAAAATAAAAATGAAGAATCGAACGTCTCTTCCTTATGTTTTCAGCTTTTGATTCATATAATGAAGATCTCTCTAGCATGAAAACTGATTGAGTTCTATTCTTTCGAAGACATAAATATATCAAAATTATGAAATTCTGAGTAAAGGGCAATCAAAGTTTAGACCACTAAAAATGTGGCTAATATATACTTAGTATCAATAATATATGCTTGGTATCAATAATATCTATTTAGTATGTTGCTATGACAAATACGATATACAACCCCCACCCTCCCCTTTTTCCTTTTCTGCCCCAGAATAAGAATATTTGATGGTGTGATGGCTCCTACCGCAGGGATCATTATTCAGCAATTGACAAAAGTTGAAATTTGACTCCCACCCACCCTCATCTACTCTCGCAACTTTGTTGGAGAGTCCCTGTACCAACAGGGGTCAAAATATATCTGGTTGTGGGACAGATTCCACCAATATCACTTTTCATCAAACAGAAAATGAAATTTAGACCCCACCCGCCCCCTCTATCCCCGCTTTTGGAGGGTTCCTGTGTTCTCAGGCTGAAAATATTTGATTTTGTGATGGATCTGATCCTAGGGATCAATTTACATCAAAAACTATAAAATATAATTTTCACCCCCATTCGCCAATTTTACCCCCCCCCATGTTTCGAGGGGTTCCCGTGCCTCCAGGGTCAAAATATTTGGTGGTGCGAGACCATACCTTAGGGATCACTTTGCAACAAAAAAAGTGAAATTTCGACCCCAAACCCCTATATTTCGAGAATTTAACCTCAAAATTTAATAGAACTATCGAGAAACCTCAAAAGTAGTCACTGTCTCTTGGTGGATAGCTAAAAAACTTTAAAATTTCGTCAGTTTACCCTATCCGCTTGACTCTCAACCTCCTAACCTAATACGTACCGTTACTCCAACAATTTTAAATTATTGAAATGTTTTTCGAAGGAATCTTTATGTTTAATACAGCTATCAAGATAGAAGGGGAACCCTTTATCTTCAAGATTTTGACTTACGATTCATGGTCCATCCAACGGCTTCCAAGAATGCGTGTGTAATATATAGATCTTTGGCGAGTAAGCGGTACGGTGGTAGACACACAGGCTGTACATCTACTGGCTTTATCAATCTGAAAAACAATGTTTACTTTTTACAGTGCGGCTTAGTAACTTCCTAGAATGGAAGTTACAAAGGGCGCGTTCGTCTGGTTCGTCCAAGTCTGTGTCAAGCTTACTCGACTGCAGGTTTTCCTAACTTCACGCAACTGGGCCGACTTTGACTCGCTTACAGTTTTTTCTACTCGTGAACCTTCAATTGATTACCTTTGTGACCCAAGAACCCAATCTCAATCTGTAAAACAAAATTTCCAGCCGCGTCAACACAATTTGGTTGCTAATAACACGAATTTAAATTGAAGAGATGAGGCTCAACTTCGTCGTCTGTAGTTTAGGGCAATTATTAAAGACTAGAGGACTTATCGTAGATCGATCTCGACTAATTAAACGCTAGTAAATTATGGTCACTTTCCCGGTAAAGGATGTCTCTAGCCTGGTCTTTTGAGGTGATTCAGTTGACCTTATGCCGCCCCGTGTCCCCTCTCTATTTTAGTGTGGGCCGTTGGAAGAGAAATAATTTTACCTCGCATTTTAACTAGATTAAAGTGCTTTGTTAGAGCTTTTCCCACGAGATCTAATGAGCAGCCTAAAGCCTTGACTAAGTAAAAAAAATCTTGATTTAAAACTATGAAAATACATCAATTGAAGTCTTTCTATAGTTCAGGACCAATTAGCAGTGTTATGAGAGAAACATGATCACGGGGAATAATGCATCGACGACTGTATTTCCACACGGGGTCCAGTGGAACGCATCAACGACTGTTTTCACGCCAGACCAACGCGCATTCGAGGGAAGAGTAAGAGCAAACAAAACAAAGTACAGTAACAAGATTTGAGAATCGAAAGAAGCAGTCTTCAAAGAAAAACATTCAATTCTTAATCAAACGGGTCGATTTCTCCAAGTTAATCTAATCCCTCAAAGCTATTTCCATTCGTTAGTCAGCACAAACAACCAAAGATCCCTGGACACCAGATAGACGTATCGACTCCGGTTGGAGACTGAACGAGCTAGAGGTGTATTACTTACCGTACCAAGGCGACGTCGTGCGTGAGAGCACCATCCGGGTGCAGCACCACTTCGACTCCTTCAACTACTTTACTGTCTGAATACTGGAGACCACGTGACATGCCGAACTGGATGTGGATGAGCGGAGTTATGGGCATCTTTGTAAGCTGTCCGTGGGTGATATTCCTGTGATGAACACGCGACGTTCAAAATATTTATTGAGCATTTTTCTGCACAAAAATATTAGTTTCGGTCGAAATAAATTGAAGTTAAACTGAAGCTTCTAACAAAGTCAGAAGTACTGTAAGGTAGTTTAAAAGATCAGCCATATACACTAGCGGGCAAAACAAAAGAACTATTTTCATTTTTTGAAAATAAATGTTAACTATGTAGAGTAGGTTAACCCTTTCGGTACTGACGGCATCTTCGGATGCAGCATCAAAGTTTTGGCTATTAAAACTAGTGCGTTGTTTCCTTTCGTGGAAATTTAGAAAACACATTTAATAACCCGTTGGAAGTGAGTGATAGTATTTTATCTGCGATTTAACTAAACTGTAGGTGAGCTGCAGTGACTACAATGATAGTGTCTTCTATGAGCTTCTCCTAGAACCTCATAGCAGGAGCGGAATTTTCGTAGAAAAAGGGTTAATTAATCTTTTGATGGAGCCCTAAGGAATGTATTCAACATATTTCTACTAAATATCAGGACAACCATAACTATATTTAATACATTAGAGCAATCTAACAAACAATAACAAAAATTTACCAGTGCAAAATAAGAGAACGATCGTCTAAATACAATTTTAGAAAAAATAACATGGAACAATGGTCATTTTAGGCTTAGAACAACTAGTATGGAGTACTAAAACCTTTAGTTTCAATAACTTTAGCACAGCGACGATTACACGACATCACAAGTTTCCTACAAAACTCTGGAGTTATTTTTTTCCATTCCTCTTCAATTCTACTCCACAGATCCATTACTGTTTATGGTTGTTCTCTTACATTGTCAACTATAATTTTCCATAAATTTTCAATAGGATTAAGCTCCGGGCTTTGGGCAGGCCACTTCATGACTTCGATATTCTCTTCCGCAAAATATTCCTTCACTTTCTTTGCCGTACGGCACGGGGCATTGTCCTACATAAAAATTGCTGGCTGGTTTGTGATGACCGTAGAGATGGGACAACATATTGCTGTACACGATTCAGACATTACCATTGGCAGTTTCTTTAATAGCCACCAACGGTCCAACTTTTTCAGATGAAAAGATGCCCCACACCATTACGCTATCTCCCCATGCTTTACAGATGTTTTGACACATTTCGGGTTCAGCCTGTCCCCTGTTGCACGTCTAACATACCGTCTGCCATCAGATCCAACCAAATTAAATTTACTTTCGTCGCTGAGATGCACTCTTTCACAATCTTCATCTCTCCAAACTATGTACCTATCCGCATATTCAAGTCTTTCTTTCTTATTCTTCTTACTGATAAGTGGTTTAGTGGCAGGACTGCGTGCCTTTAACCCACATGCATTGAGGCGACGAGAAACTGTTTAGCGAGACACTTCTATGTTATTGACCTTCAGCTTTCTGGAAATTCCCGCTGTAGTTTCGGAAGTATCCTTTTGGGCATAGCGTTTCATAATCCTATCAACTCGTACGGTGGTTTTTTCGAGGGCGGCCTGCAGATACCGGTGATTCCAGCCGTTTCTATTCATCATAGAGCTTCAAAGCACAAGAAACAACGCTCTTGGATCGGGTTACCTTTCTTTATATGACCGGAAGAGTCATTCCTGAGGACCTGAGCTTAACAATTTCTTCCCGCAGCTCAGGAGTAACTTTCACCTGAGGTGCCATGATTCTAGAATGGTGTAATCGTAAGAGTGGCAGTTCTAGAAGTCTTGCCACACAAAATAGAAGGTTGCCAGATGACCGGGGTAAATGTGAGAATGTTATAGAGACTATCATTCTCTTTTTAGCATTGTTCAATTTTTCTTACTGTTTCTTAGATTGCTCTAATGTATTCAATATAGTTATGTCCTGATATTTTGTAGAAATATGTTAAATACATTCCTTAAGGCCCCACCAAAAGATTCATTAACCTACTCTACATGGTTAAACTTTATTTTCAAATAATGAAAATCTTTTTCTTATTTTGCCCGCAACAGTAGTTTAAAAACAAACCAAAAATTCTTACCTATTCGTTTTACAAAAAACAAAGGTACCGTTGGATTTGTCAGCTCATTTTTTATAGGAAAATCTACTAAAAAAAGTCTATACCCTATCTCTAAGGAATGGCCAATACTAGAATTTATTCTCTTATCAAAAATACACGGAGTTTGACTTCATTGTCAGACGAAAGATTCATCTTTACTCAAAATGAGCTTTCATCCTCTGATAGAGTAAGCATTTGTCTAATTACTGTGCTTTGTTTCTGTACTGTAACTAAGTGAGCCCATACCAACCGATTAAAAATAATTAAGGAGCTCGCTTAAAAAAAAAAAAAAGCTGCCAGGGTTACCAAGAGACATCTACTCTAGTATAAAAATGGAAGAAGCTTGTGAATAAAATCAAAATATTGACCAAAATTGGGGTAATCCAGCTGCTTACCAAAACCTGCTGAAGCAAGAAGATGTAGTCAGCACCCAGGAATCTGAAATTAGCGCTCCAGCACAGCTTACTTGCCAAGAGTTTTCTTTAGATTCGTCCTTGACAAGGATGTAGGCCTAGAAAGAATAACCTGTTAGCATAAATTATGGTTCCACTTCATTACTTTTACATCATAGAAAGTAGGAATCGTTATCTTTGAGTCGCGAATTGGGTCTCCTTGTTATGACATCCAATATGTTAGCGTAAATATTTTTGCCTCTTTATATCTATTAATTCACAGCTTCATTTTATGTCACCAGCCATCATAGATTATTATCTACAGATCTCGATAGAGGTTTTAGTTCACACAAGAAGGTTTGACGCATATTAAAGGAAATTGAGTGAAGCCTCGAAAATATATCTGCGCAAATCAAGGGCAAACGCTATCCAATTTCAATAGTATTCGCTCCTAGATTCTACTCCCAACCCATTAACTTCGGCATGCGGGTCTTTACGGCAGTTTCGGGAATTTATACGTTCAATCATTCGCAGTTCATGGGTTAGAGTGGGTTTGTGGCAGGATACGTGAAAATTTTGGCAAGTGGATGGGTGGATTTTCTTATGATTGGTAAAAGAACTGCACATCTTAATTGTTACGCCTAGTCGAAAAACTAAGTTTGTCAGTTCATTTTTCAGTAGTCATATCAGCAGTCATATCTCACCAGGCGCCTGAAATATTTTCAGATACAGTACTCCATACAGATTTTACATAAAGACTCATTATCTTTTTGATATTTAAAACTGTAATTTTTCTACCGTCAGCTCATTTCAGGATATGAAATAGAAATTTCCAGCTATTTATGCAAGCGGTCGCTTCCAATATATATGTATCACTGGAAACTTTATGGTAACGCAAGGTCATTAACCTGACACGTGCAAGATCTCTACACGGCAGATTTTCTATGAAGCTTTCCTCTAAGGGTAAGATCAATAGCTAGTAAACCTAACAGTGACCATTTAAAAATTTTTAATAAATGTTAGTAGTCACTGGGTTGATACAGCAGGTGGGATTACTCAAGTGTAGGTTCACTTTCGTACTTAGCAGCATTAAAATCATGATTTATCATTTGGTAAAGTTTTAACGACACAGAGCGTCGAAAATAAACGAGAGTATGGCTTCAGGAGACGGCCGTGTGAATCTACCACCGTAGTAGTCTTCCGAGCAACACGTGCTCCCATGGAAAAAACAGATTCAGGTTCACCCTCGTAACAACATCCAATCAAAGTTATGAAAATTTGGTCAATACTATCCAGGTCTAACAATTATCAGTCAACAGTTAATGCAACTTCAACTTCACTACTATTATTTTCCTCGTTTAAGCCTCCATACCTACAAATTACTCAGAGATCCAAAGAGAGGAAGAAAGGGACATGTAGAATGCCTAATGATTCGTGGAACCCGTGCACGAGTCAACGGGCATGTAGGAACAGCAAGTGGAGAAAAAATATGAAAATAACAAAGCATCACTAGTAGGAGTATGAAAATGGAATGAAGTGGGGACAGGCAATAACTCATCTTCCGGCTTAGCAAGTAGCTAAGGTAACCAATTGAATTTCCCGAGGGTGCTGCTCTCCCTATCATAGGATGGGTGAACGTAACCAACCTAAGACTATGGCCCATCCTAAGCCGCCGCCCCCCCCTGAGAGATTCTCTTTCACTAAATCTTCACCTGCCATGGAAGATCGTCTTCACGAAGATGTGCAGTTAGAAAATATGTTTGGGGAAAGCGCCGCTTCGTTGCTCCACAGTTCTCGTTCTCCACCGGATTGGGTTCCTTCGTCCTTCGTACCCAATAGGGCAAGGGCTTGTACTTCGAATATGCCAGACCTGTAGATTAAGACTTCTGTCAAGACTAGCAGATGGACAATGCGCCGGCACTGGCCAGTATTCAACCAGTTTGTTACGAAAGACAATTATTTAAGCTCCTCTTAACTACCCACTCCTGACCGAGCTTTGCCAGAACGACCAAAGAAGTACGTACAGGTTTTCCCAGGGATGGCATACTCAGCCACAGATAGCACTCGAAATACGACTTTTTTGTCAACATTTATTATCAACGTCTTTAGATTTTACTACCAGATACTAGATACTTCAGAATTAATAGGATTCTATACTTACAGAAAAATACGGACCCTAAAAAAATGAAACTAGAATTGCCTTCTATATGGGGCTACCTGTATTTCTGCGAGATTCCCAAACGCAGTAATCCAAGAGAAATTTTGGGACCCAAGCACGAGTGGGCCTCCCAGGTGATCACCGTTCGTGCTATCTCCAACTTAATGCGCAGGTGTTAAATCGACTACTTTTCACGCTAGTTCCAGACTTTATATATTTGCCGCCCCAACCTTTTCTTGCCAATGAGTTTAATTCACATGTGTTGCGAGCGAGGCTAATGAAAAACCAAGCTAAATGGTCACAACGGACAAATGTGCCGAAGGCCTAGTTTTGCACGTCCTACCACAGCAGTCTGAGGCGCGGGTCCAACTAACAAAGGCAGGGCAAACCCGAATTCTCCAGATCTAGTGCCATACCCTAGTTCAAGCCTCCCTACCTACAGAGTATACTCTGATCTAAACAGAGGAAGAAATGAGGGACAAAAGAATTCATAGACAAACCTAGAACCCATGTACCGAGTCAACGTCGCGAAAGAGGAAAACAGAACAAAGCATCAACATGAGTATGAAGATTGAAAGAAGCAAAGTGGGCACGAACGAGACGTTCCGAAGGCCTAGCTGATGGCTAAGATTACCTTTACAATCCCCCTGGGAGCGCTGCTCCCCAAAACATTGGAAGGGCGAACAGACTAACCTTATGGCCCATCCTTTGCCCCTGAGGGTCTTTTCGTTCAAACTCACCCGGTATACACAGGCTGACGGCCAAGGTTTCATTCGTAGAATTCTTCATCGTAAGCGAAAATTCTTCTTTGTACATCACTGTAACGAAGTCTTTGGTGGCACTGTAATTAGTAACAAATTCAAAACAAGTTTAGTTGAGGCCATACTTTTAATAATTGCTTTATTACGTACAGATAGACATGGTACACAGGAGACAATTTAATACTAAAGTAACAATAATACTAAAGGTAATCCCATCATTACAAACTACACTGCATTGCGGCCCATTATTTGGCCCCTGCTTGGAAATAGTATGCGCTGCCGTCGGCAGTAGTATGTGATGATGATAATGCGAGATAGCTCTTTTTGAGGGTAGGTTCTGGCTCCACGTACTTCCAGTTTCCAAAGCCTCGCCCACTTCAGGTTCGCGCCGCCCCCCTCCAGACCCTCTACACCTGTGATGACTTTGCCACTGGCTGTTATAAACCGGAAGCTCGCACGCGAGGGGACCCGCCAGAGTAGGTTACCCTCAGAAAGAGCTATCTCGCATCATTACCGACTATTGGCTATACATGTTAGCTTGTAGCCAAGACCGTTACGGATTACCTTCAGTAAGGCGTGAACAGATTTTTCGATCCTGCAATTGCCTAATTAACCAGATTCAGTACGTAAGAAAAAATTCTGAATCGAAGAGTTTCCAAACCTGATTAACGCCCACTGGAAAGGAGAGAACCTCAACAAAGCAGTTATATTGAATAGTGTAAGTATCCGTTTCTACTAAAATGGCGATCTAACAGCGAGAAGCAAGGGACATAGTACGACTATACAAATGAGGAACCCATGCACGAAAATGTTCCTACACAGGATCAAAGCGGATTGGAACAGCAAGTCGGGAAAGAAGAGGAAGATTATAAAACCTGAGCAAGTGGCAGTATGAAAATAGAAGGAAGCAAAGTGGACTCGAAAGGAAAACTTGATAAGGGGCTAAGGTAACTTGTGGTGATCTGTCGTCAGGCATTAGGTATTATAAGAAGATTTAAGTCTCCCTAAGTACCAAGCTTTTCAAAGAGGAAAAAAAAGGACATACAGTATGTTGATAGAAAAACGGGGAACCCATGCACAAAGACAATCTGTCATCACTCTCTCCCTTTAGATTAAAGGGAGTTATCCCAACCCTTTGACCCATCGTATGGGACCTTCAGTGTGTCAGATGGAGAGAAAAATTGCTAAGCCAGGTTTACCCGTTTAGCCATCCACGTCCTAGTTTACTCACCGAACAGGCACAGACTGATTATAGACTTCAATGACGAGATTTTTTTCCGGTTCCTTCATTTCCAGTTCCATTGCTATGTAAGGATGCGACGACTGTTTGGGGAAAAATGACCATTCAAGTTACAACTTCGTGTTAAGCCTGAAACCCAGTAAATATTGTTCTCCGAATTAAATTTGTATTTTTGACCAAACTCGAGAGTGAAATAGCAAATAATATTCAGCTGTGTTAATCCATTGTAAGTCAGAGACTAGCCTTTGAAAATTTATGGCTATGTTCTACTTCATTAAAATTTACTGCAAAAGAATGCTTTGTCATCAAGCATTTTATTCAATGTTAGAAATTTTGTAAGCGCCGCCTCATTAGGCAACGATTTCCAGTCTCTTACTTCAACAATATATGTGCCAACATTTCTGCAAGAGTGCTATCATAAACTGGAACAGTTTCTCCCAATGAAATGTTGACATTACCCGGAATTTCCAAGTACACGGTTCTTCATTCGCTAGCAGATCGTAGACGAAGCCCAACTCTAGAGACTCCAGATGAGTGACGCCGCACTTCGCAGCGATCGTCTGCTTCGTCCGTTTCCTTTCTGAAATTTTGAAAATAGTCTTAGAGAATACTTTTACATATTATTTGTAGCATGCTAATCTTCTGTGCCGTTCCGGTAACTGTTAGTCCAGCCCTACACAGTTAGTGGGTTAACTGAAGCCCAATTTTCAATGCCCATCCGAAATCATTCGAAGCGACTTGACAAGTGAGCCGGCTACCGAAAGTGAAACTTTGTGGTTCCAATTTTTTTTTATGAGAGTTTCGAGCATTCGAGCTGGGACGCGTGGTCTCTTTAGGCGTCGACATTGCACTACAAACTAAAGTCTGCAGTGTGGAACAGATTTTTTTCGAAAATGGAGAAATCTGTCAAATTTACTTGGGCTGCTCTAAATATCGGCTGGACTCTTCATAGTAGCAAAGCCCATGCTTCTCTATGGTTTCAAGGAGTTGAGCTTTCAAACCATTTCATCGGTTGGTGAAGCTCGCCCTCAATGACTGCAGATTTTTTTTCCTTTGGATCGTTTTCGTTAACTTTAACTAATTCCCAAAGATAAGTTGTCCTGGAGAACGGGTAAGTTCATTAACTTCGGTATTTAGAATTTAATTGCAAGTATTAAGGGCTACCCAATTATTACAATAGAGACTACAGAGAAGTTCTTTCAACAGAACAATATCAAGTTTCCGAAATTCTGAATGGTTATTGGGTTAAAGCCTGGAATCGGGATAGCCGGGTCTGAGGCAGTACAAGAGTTAAAGCCATGACATGTCAAGCCTATTAGGATGCATTTTGCCGGCCATTCAACTACATTAAAAAATGAGAAAAATTTGAAGCATCATCGCTTAAGCTCAATGCAATGGTACACTATAAATTTCTGCAAAAACTGGACTACTGAAATTCTTTAGATTTCTTCGAACCATCATTTTTAATTGCGACGATCCAAGGTATAGGTATTTCAAGACTGCGTACTATCCAATTCTATCAATTCTTCACTCGAAGTTTGAGCTTTCTTATCCATAAGATTACTTTCATTTACTTGAAAAAAATGGGAAATAAGTCGAAAACTGAACCGCATGTCATGAGGGTGTTCTCGCTAAGTCTCTGAACCTTTATTGTGTGTTTATTTATTTACTTGCTTGTGTCTTGTTTGCTTTCAGATGAGGAAATATGCAAGCCCCAGTGGTGTACATGGATGATTCCTTGGTAAGTTTTAGAGTCCGCCATACAATCCATGTCATCGTTCAGGATGAAGAGCGAGACTTCCTTATGGAGCGCGGTAACGTGGATACCGACTCCTTTATAGCCATATTGAATGCAGAAAGAAATTTAGATTTTATTCGTGGCCAGTATCAGTAGCTTACTTTATTTTTTTTACTCGTGTCTTCTTTATAGACAGAAATTAGAGGGCTGAAGAGCTACTTCGATTATATCTGTGATAAGGTAGTTTCCTAAGCTCTACTTCATGAATGGGCACGTCAAATTCGAAATGGCTATGGAAATACAACTGGTATACGTACCATTTAAATTGACGATGCTTACGGCCTGGGCGTTGAATATTCGGTAGAGAAGCAAAAAATCTGTTGATAGTGAGCCGTACGGGCAGGAGTGGACGGCCGAATAGCGTGTGGTCTATGCCCAGCTAAGTACCACTTTTTTACGGAAGAGAACGGGTAACGGGCCGTCTAGTACAGTCTAAAATTCGATGAAGGAAAGCTTGCCAGCAACAAATTTACATTTCAGGCACAGCATATAAAGCCGAGGCTAAAATAACTTGTGGACTTTTATTCGACTGCAACTTCAATAGCATACAAATTTATCACTAACTTCAAGTTTAACATAATGTGAATCAAACTGGAGCGAAATTTGTATCAAAGTCCAATGCGGTCACAGAGTTTCAATGTTCCTGAACTTTCTGTTAAAATCCTATCACCAATGCTCACATCTTTTACTTTGAGTAATTATGGGCAATATATTTCTGGTGTAGAGCTGTTTTACCGCCAAGACTGCGTTGAAACTC
>LQNS02000141.1:28074706-28085912 GCA_001587735.2 Parhyale hawaiensis | reverse complement strand
GAAATGAAGAAACTGTTTTGTCAACATTACTTAAAAACTATTGCGAAAATCGAAAAATTTACAAGAATAAATATGTTCTTTAAATTCATTTTTACGTATGCTGTGCAAGTTTCAAAACGATCTGACCATGATTAAAGAAAATAAATTAGCTCACCTAAAGTAAAAAATTGCCTATGTTACTTTACAGCGCCCAGAAATCTACTTAATATTCAAATGCATAGCAGTAATGCACATGTGAAGCAGAAAGTTCCGCCTTCAACATGCCCTACTCTCGTGTAATCATAAAGGCTCAACATTCCATTGCCTTCAGGCATTAGATCACCAAAGGCAAAAGGGTTGCAGGCCGAAACACTAAGCGGCGTCAACTGTGAAGCAACGGAATTCGTTTCTTGTTCTTTGAGGACTTACATAAGAAATTTGCATGGTTGCCATGTGGGTTGGTTAAGAAAAATTTCCATCGCCTTCAAGAAGAAAGTTTTATTCTTTTATGCTTCATATTGATCTTCGTTATTATTCCAAGTTTTGAGAACTTCAGTTAAGAAAATTAGATTCCCTAATGTGAACAGTTTTAGAACCTCGTAAGGTTTTATGTGGAGCTTTCGTTAGATTGTAAATATAAACTGTAAAGGCGGTACTTCGTTACTTCGATATGATGCGGCGCATCGCCCTCGAAGATATTAGAGCCCTTAAAGGTGGAAAGGCGTTTCAATTATATCAGAAAACTTATGAAAATGGTATTGTGTAGTCAATGATACCATGTATCTTGCAGTAGAAGGGGGGGGGGTATGTGCTACCAGATGTACGATGGCACGAGATACAGTATATTGCCGAAATTTGATGGTTCTCAATTTTTACCAGGTAAAAGTGAAAGTCGACTTGACCACACACCTTGACTAAGAAATCTACACGCACTGGTTCGTGCTGCAGTTTAACTCCGCAAAGACCCAACAGGCGTCTACGGCTGCGGTCGACTACAATTGTCTGATCTATCGCGTCACTGATGGCTGCTTCCCAACCCCCGCGGACTATCCTCAGCGCCTCGCATTCGCTGCTCTGGTGGATTTCGCTTTTCACAGAGTACCCGAGACAATTACTGCTACGTTCTCAGTACATTCAACTTCCTACGAGCAATTTCATATTATCCTAAGCCTGAGATCAGTCAGCTCCGCACACTATAGTCAATTCAGCGTAAGCAGTCCTTTAAGGGCATGGCTAAATTGAACGTGGTAGTGCCAAATTCAATCTACCGACTAATGCACTTCGAGTATTCGAATGTAAATCTAATTTTATCGACCGAGACGAGTCTTACCACGCTCTTAAGTGAGATTTGACAAAGTTGCTTAGCGTCCTTAGTCACGCCCTTCGGACTCCTTACGCTGGTTTGACTATAGTTGTAACGCGTAAATGACTTTCTGTAATTTTACCGTTCCATCTCCGCTAAAGACGATGCAAGAAATTGAACCGTGTGTTGCATATCTCTGCAGATTGTAACCATCTCTTATTACAGCCCGTGTTGTGTCAAAAATGAAGAATATAGACTTCAGCTTGTCTGTGCATGTATCTGTCCTTCACAACCTCCAAGTTGATCCTTGAATGAATTTCCTTCTGTTGCAGCCAAAGAAAACGAACTAATTAATGGAGGACTCGCGTACAGAACGCGGCCCCGTCCTGCCGCTCATCACCTGCGAGCAAAGCGTAGAGCGATGATATTTATTATTTATACATATATTTATATACATTTGTTTGTCTGTCTTCCCAGCGAGGAGGAGTTGAGCAATGTATATATTTTCTTTTTCGCAGGGATTCAAGCGGGATGTCCTAAACGTAAAAAATACAAAAATTCTGAAGTTAGCCGACCATAAAACACGACTGTGTTGAAATTTGCCCCCAAAAACGGGTGATGGCGTTACGCGACGATGAGTTCTAGTTTCCTTTGACAATCCTATCAATTTTTTCGTAGTTTCCAGTCCACTAAGATTAACTTCATGGCCGGCTACGAGCTGAGATAGATCTCAACGTTCGTCATTCATCGGTTCAAGTTTACTGCACTTCCGAGTGTCTGTATGTAAGCCGGGATGAGAGCATGTATGCGCTCATGCTTGCCCGTGCGCGTGATCGGGTGAATGCGCAAAGTAAGACGCGACGGCCAGTTTCTGCACGCGTGTCCGGATGTACAAGGTGTATGTTTGGGGCCGGGGGGGGGGGGGGGGGGGGGGGGCCCCCCCAAAAAAATTTNGGGGGGGGGGGGGGGGGGGGGTGTCTGTGCCTAACTCCAATAAAATTTCTTGGCCGCCTTAGAAGCTGTTTACACGATGTATGTTAGGGCGCAGTTGTTACCATACCTAAAGGTACAGGTGAGAGTGTACCGATGATGCTGGCTGGCGACGGCGTAAAGGCGTAACACAGTCTATAGTTTATCTGTTGCCGTTTGGTTGGCTGCAAAGGTAAATTCAAGTTGACCGCACACCTATAACTGGGAAGCCTACACACACTGCTTCGTGCAGCTTACACATGCCCACTGGCTCGAGAGCAGTGTACGGCTGTAGTCTACCAAATTTTGTCACAGCTATGACGTCAAAGACGGAAGGCTTTCCTGCAACAACTGCAAGACCTCGCCTATCGCCAACGCCATTTTCGGCTAGGATCAGTGGCACAGTGTGCGTGCGAAAGAGTCTGAACGCTGAAAGCTGACTCAGCAAGCTAAGAACCACAGGAACTCGCCTGTCTGTACAGCAAAATAAAACATCCGCACTCCAGCGGCCCGGAATCCCAAAATTCAAACAACCTGTTATTGACGTAGTTTCCAGATATCTTGTGAACGTTCTACATAGCGCAGTATATGATAGGGACTGTGGTATACAGTAGACTCTCAGTGGAACATATGCAGGTGAACCTTGTGCAAAGTGTGCTCGAATAACTCGAACATGCAGGGGGTAAATCGTGATAGGTTTGTAGCTAATATTCATATAAGGTACGTGAAACTTGTAGAAGGTGGGATATATATAATTAAAATTTAATTTACTATGGACCACAAAATCAGGCCTTCGAGGCTCGACTTGTTCGAAACTTCCGGCAGGAGCTTTGGCTTTGTCACTTTAAATCGAACTCGTCCTCAGTCACACTTTTAACCTTTAGCCTTTGATATTAGAGTTTGTTTTTACAAGTTATTATAATTCCTGGTGCAGTACACTAATGCCAGTTATACTTCCAATTAGTGCATGCAATGAAAATAAAACTAAGGGTGACGAGACACCACAGTTATAACGGGGGCACACTGTCGTAAGAATTGCTCAGTCACTTCACTTTTTGCTTCGGCCGTCACGTTACCGTGACAACTACTGCTATATAATGGCGCTCAAATGTCACGCTAAAACAAAGAGTCATTGCAACTCAAACTCCGAAATAGGAGGTATTCTCAAAGTTTGTCCATTGCTGCTTGTAATAACGTACAAACTGCGAGAAACGATGTGCCAGCCTCAGTTTATCTGAGATCGTGTTTACCAATCCCTGGTGCATAAGCTATAAATACTGGCTGCAACATACAGAAGGCAGAGCATTGCAAGTGCCGACGGGTGTGACACTCAATCCTGCTAGAATACCTGTCTACACCATAGGTCTAATACTAGAGTGCTTGTGCAAGCGACATTAGCATGGTGCACCAATGTAGCCTTCATATAGTGCTATAGACTGCCCGATAGAAATGTCGGTGAGAACCTGTGCTATATGCTGTGAATATATGGAATACAAGCAATCTGTGTCTTACTCCCAGTGACTGGCGATCCTACGGTTGTTCTTGTAGATAGCGAGACCTCAGCTATATCCCCGATGCAAGTGATAGGAGATCACTACAGACATACCTACAGCTATGACAGAGAGCGTCTGCAAGCAGTTCTAACTGGGAACACTTGTACGGTACGATCGACACTTATGCTGGTGAGGCTTGCCAAAGCAGCGGCAACGCGAACCAGTGTACCTAAGCCGGGCAGGGCCGGTTTGGAGGTTACCTGGCAAGACCCCTAACACTGAGCCTGCACAACCACTCCTACCTTAGATATTTTTAGTTGCATAACAATGTCCAAGCCGAAGCCTTGTCCGCTGCAATGCAGTCTGATTAAGAACTGCGTGGGAATACAATTTTCACGTATATGTACGCGCGCAATTAGAGCACCTTCTGATACGAGTTACATGCATTTCGGTCAGCATCCCCTTCGTTAAGGCGAGCTCACACTAGAGACTTTCGCTCTGCATCAACTAATCAGTCGCTCGGTGAAAATGTCAACAGGCTTCTTGAGTTTCACTCAAGACAACGCGACTGAACATACGTTCCAGCCGAGTAGACAGTTTTTCACAACATACCAACCATATAACCATAGATTCACCACGCAATTTGTTGCTATTACGATTGTACTTTAATCAACGACAAATATTTTCAAATACTTTTACATCGAATTTTACAAAAAATTAGCTCTGAATAAACCTGTGAACAGGCTGTGCAAGAGCGTTCAGACGTCATGCATTTCAACACTGTCGCTCATCCACTTGTCCGATTGAATTACCGTATATACCCTAAGGAACAGCAGAGAAGGGCAATGTGTTCCGAATTTTAGTTCACTTCGAATATGAAAATATATTCGTAATTTCTCTTGCGACATTTACCGAGGAAACAGATTTAACGGCGAACATTTCAACAACTTTTGTAGAGTACACAAAGTTATGTTGATAAAGACGCAATCAACTTCCGTACTAGTGGATCAATGTATGAGTTGATATGGTTGACGTGTGAACCCGCCCTAATGACAGCGCATCAGTGATCAGTTGTTGCGGCAAAACGAAAGGTTCGGCGTATTTGTGTTCGGAAAGCACGACACTAGAATAAAAAAAATTTCTATCATTAGAGTTTGAAGAATGGAAAAATATTTGCTTATTCAAACTCTTCGTTTGCCTGTAGTTCGGCCAACTAGGCTCACCAGTATTATTTTTTTATCCAAGTGGTATATGCAACAGATGAACAATTACGAGTTTTCGAAAGGTTTTCAAAAAGCCGAGTTCACAAATCCTTCATATCAACGCGTTCACTTGTCCATTAGTCCGAACTTTTTGAAACGTCGTTGTCAACACAACTTTGTTTACGCCGCAATAAGTTAAAATATAACAGTCTGATCAGTCGCCTCTGTAAGAGTCTACCCAAGTTACGGATATCCATTCAAATTTGGACAGTAACAAACTCAGAAAACTTCATCTATTGCAATTTCTAGGGCACAGTAACACATTTGGGCAAGTGAACGAGCGAACGCGTTCATAGGAATAACGTGTGAATTCTGCCTCAATTAAATGCTGCGCCGTCGATGATGCGGCGAGAAACTTCTCAACTACTAAATTTAATTATTTTGTCAACGTTTCTCATACGCTTTCGTTATTCAACGCAAACTTTTTAATTTACGTGAACAATGCAGTTTTGTATTGAATTTCGGGAGTTTCCTAAAACTCCGCTCACCTGAAGTTCGAATCTACGGACAAAAAAATAAAATAAATAACGCTGCAGCATTCGGCTGTCGTATGCCCCAAGTGTCAGCGCCGGCACACCAAGAGCTGTTCAGCGAGAAACTGGCAGTTTTTGAGGGGCACGGGAATGCATCGGACCACGGGAATGCATCGGACCACGGGAATGCATCGGACCACGGGAATGCATCGGACCACGGGAATGCATCGGACCACGGGAATGCATCGGACCACGGGAATGCATCGGACCACGGGAATGCATCGGAGCACGGGAATGCATCGGAGCACGGGAATGAAAGCCTGCCTGCCAACTTCTCGCCGAACTGCTCTTGGTGTGCCGGAGTCCACAGTCTTGAGAGTAGTTGAGTCTTTTGCTGGCCGACGGGCCGTGACTGTGAATAAAGTTGCAAGTGTGAATCTGCTTTGGGTAATTTTTTCAACGACTTACAAAATTCCGTCTAATAACTATTCCTCAAATACATAGATTTTTCTAAAGCTTGACCCATCGACAGCTTACGTACCAGCCGTCTAGGCTTTCAAAGACTATTTGCAATATATCAACAGATTCTTATGTTCAAAATTTCATATTTTAGTTTAATGGGATTAAGCTAACTGTACCATGCTAATTGAAGACGCCTGAAAATTGAGATTCAGAGGCTCTACGTCTTACCATTTCTCGCGTCATGAAAAACATGATAGTTTGATTTTTTGCTACTAGTTTCTTGACTATCTACTTCGTCCCAATCCACTGTATATGGTCGCTTGTGCCAAGAGTTCTAAATTAAGTTCAGATTTCACTCGTGAACCTTTCGCGTTCTACTAGAGATTTTCCCGCACCGATTGGATAATTGAAAAGTTTCTGCCTCAATTTCCACAACTAAAGTCATCGAATGCCGATGCCACGCGCTATCCAAAGGGACGAGTATCAGAGTTTTGCGCGCTAAATCTAACGTTCAAGGACATTCGTTCTTGCTTTTGCGTAAAATTCCGTGTTTGAGCATGCAGCAGTTCAACGCTCGATACACTGGGCAAACGAGAGATCTATCAGCAGGTGGGCTTTCAGTTCGCTTTCGAAGCCGGAACCGATTTATTATTTCAAGATAACTTATCTTATAATTTAACTTAATATTACTTTTTTAAGGCATTATATGCCTTCTTATATTATTTAGCCTGTCAGATTGATTTTTGATATGGTGTTCAATCCGTAGCCATGACCACGTCGCTTGAATGAACGGAGCTTCAAGTTTCCTGACTAACTGACCATTCTCACGTGTGAGTAGGGAGGTGCTTTTTGAGCGAAAAATCTGCGCATTCGCGTGAGTTTCCTCAACTTTTGGCTAGCGTGTGTTACAGCCATTACAGAGAATGAAGGGACATCAAGCAATATAGCATGTCGAAAGACGCTGGATAAACTCGTGCATGGAGGTCCCTGCACACAGGATCAACGACCATGGGAACAGCAAGTCTGGAGAGGAGAGAAATAATAGAAGTACGTTATGCCTGCAAGTTTTCGAATTTAAAAGGAAGCCAAGGGAGCACGAAAGACTAACGTCTTCAAGGCCTAGCTAATTCCTACGGTAACTTACACTATTGATCTGGGAGCGCTGCTTCTCATATTCCCCATAACTTAAAGGCGAAACTATAAATAACAATACGGCCTAGCTTATGTCCCATCTTTCACAGTGCGAGGGGTCACGGCTATACATTGATCAATCTATTCAGTTACGTTTCAGACTTCGTGAATTTTCGTCATTTTTTCTAACCTCAGTAACATCTTAAGTTTCCACTTCAGGTCGGTCGAAGCAAAATAAGGGTAATATAAATTTGATTTCATAGAACACATATACTTGAGCTTTGAAGCACGTATGCCTGTCATCGAGGTCTACTGCAGTACTATAGAAGATGCACAGTTATCAAATTTGTGGCTTCTTGCATACCGAAAGAATAATGGCCCATCAACAAATTTAGTTCAACAGAAAAATCGCTTTTACGCAGAATTGGAAGAAGAAATCCAAGAAGGCACAGACTAATCGATGCTGCGAGCGCTTGGAAGAGTCGAAGGGTTTCGGCCTTTTACATCTTTTACTTGTGCATCAAGCTTCTGGTGGTGGCTGGATAACTTCGTAAATCCAGCTCAAGAGGTGTCGCACTGACAAGTAGTAAGAATATGTGCTGGGGCAAGGGTCGTGACCTGGTGAAGATCCTCGAAGAATCCATTTCTCTCCAAGTTTGTGGTAAAGGAATTTGTCAGCCTGAAAATATTAGCCAGTAGTAAGAAATCTTAATATTGTCGTGACAACTGGTTCGATTAATTTCATCTACTTAATCGAATGATGGTTTTTCCGTTTCCCTGAAGGCTAAAGATAGCCCTACTTTTTTAGAATTCTTTTTCGGCCAAGACAATCTTGGGCCCCGTTTCAAATGGCATTCTTCTGCCAAATAAGTTTGAGCCCTACCCTTTGGTCTCATAACTTCATCTCTTTCCCTCGTAACAAAAGCACCATTTGAACTTTACCTAGGCTACGTTACGAGAGAAAGCGTTAACATAATTAAGTTCAACTGCTGTGCCTCTCAAAGAGATAGTTCGTAACGTCTTTTAGAAAGGACCATGGTTTATAGGGCTAACTTCATAGCAACTATCATTGGGTGGTTAATGTACAGCTATACAAATAGTGCTGTCTTTCGAAGATAGGAGTATGACGCACGTTAGAAAGGGTTTAGGGGCTGAACTCTAGTACATTTAGGCCTTTGCTGAACTTCAGTTTGAAAGTAAATTATTTTTCTAGGAAAAAAGCTTCACCACGACTTTACTTACAAAAATGTTCAAGCTATATTTTTATGCTCTTCAATATCCATCAAGCTTTTTAGTTGAAGAGCTATTCCAAGATTTTTTTTTTACCAGTTCCAACATGTTAACATTAAAAATAAAATTAGACTGGATTGGTCTTGCAGTCCTACTGGTCGTCTGTGAGCTAATGTTAACCTGAAGGGTTAAAATGGGGGGCTATTTCAACCAGTGCAGTAATGTCCGTAGGTATGATTGAAGGAGTTACTAAAGTAACTTAGTATTTATACTTTCTCACCAAGCATTTTTGTCCATCTTTCAAAGTGCAGAAGGTGTGTGGCAAAAGATACTCTTGTGTCTCCTCCATGCAATATGGTTTAGGGAATACCAATTCTTGGATGACGTGGAGATCGGGCAGCCCGCTCGGCTCGGCAGTATCTGAAATGGAAATAATGTCTGCTTTGCTCGAGGACCCAACCGCTTAGCAGCGCATTCCCCTGAAGAAGTGCGCTGTAACCCAGCTTTTTTTGAAGAGGCTTAATTTCCAGCATCTTCGCGTCAAATTTATCAGGTTTTGAAGAATTCTGGTCTGATTCAAGAATTCAAGGTAAAAAAGTGGTTTAGCTAACGTAACCCGGTTGGGTGAGCCATTTTCAGCTACTCAAGTTCCCTAACGTTAACTAGAAAATTCTTCTCCAACAATTGGGAATTCAGTTTTTTTTTATCATTTGTTTGGCATCCTGAGCGAGATCTCAAGACTACAGATACAGAAATCACGACTTGTAACTTTATTAACCAATCATTTTTTAAATGCTCTGAATAGATTTCTTGCTGATGCATTGTCATGATTGCTTTCATAAAACGTTCAACATTTTTATTAGGTCACAAGCTAATTTCTTGACTGTTCTTTCCAACATATTCGATTGTACTCTTTTATGGATTTTTCAAGAATGAAAGTTTGAATGTCTAACGGAGATAATAAGAGCCTAACCTACATCCTTTTTCTTCCAACGAAGGTTCTAAACATTTAAGGGCACAAAACCTGAACTATATTTGCGCTGAGTATGGGGAGGGCGCCATAGCTGAAAGGACAGCTCATTATTAGCGTACAAAATTAAAATATGGGGATTTTCAACCTCTTAAGACTCCTCGTCGTCCAGCTGATGTCTGCGAGTAACGAGTCTGTTCCTTACATGAAAGTCTCCGTCAAATTACCAGCGACCTAGTAGAGAAAACCATCTTCCCCGTTACTGCATGGACACATCTCCACTAGATATAAAAGTGAAGTAGTATGAACCATGAGTTGAGAGTGCCGCACGCCATAACTGATTGCAGAAAAAAATAAACTCGCCACGATCTCTGCTAATTTGCTCGTTCTTCACCGCTCAGCTAATGGACAAAAGGAACTTTTTTTTTACGAAATTTACTGAAGACTGGAAATTATGCCCCAAGTTTTGTTTAATACTGTTGCAGAATTGAAGGCTGGGTGTTTATACCCAAGAGGTATAGAAAATCTTGTTGAATGTTGGGACAAAGTTGTGCACAGCAATGAAGAATATGTCTTGGATTTGTTTGTCACATCAAACTTCTTAAAAAGACTAGATTAGAAAAAAACTTGCAGGGACTGTTTCGAATCTCATGCTATCTCTAGGTGCATCACAGAGGAAGTGAAATTCTCTTATTACGGAAGAAAATCGATGGCAATTAGAAGTAATTATTATTACCCAGTATTCAAGTGAGGATGCAACTGATAGAATATTTTTTGGGGAATCATTTGCACGTTCACGAGTCATAACCTAATGGGTTATATTCGTTCAGACAGTGTTGTATTCAAAGTAGTTAGCCGAAAGTGTCGGCTTACTTGTTGCGTTCCAGCCAACGACCTCGGCAATCCCATGTTCAATTTCTTTATAGCCGTCGAGGTTGTTGTAGGGTGGTAGGCACACCGGCTCTCTATACGTGGGCTCCGATAACCTATGGAAGAGAAAAAGGTTTCAAGCTTTGTACTTCGTGGATCAGGGGTCCTCGTCATGTAGAATGCACTCCGCTGGTTATATCTGAAAAATGTGAATACATAATTCGCAACCTAATTTTGCCACTAACGTGCTCGAGCAGTGCAGAATTACAGTAGTTCTTACCGTTAATAGTTTTCAAAGTAATAAATTCACTTCTGTGCTACGTCGAGAGTAACTTTTTCATTCTCATAAAACAAGTAAATGAACAAGTCTCGCTATTCAGTGTGAGAATTTTTTTTCATCGAAAATAAAGATGTTTACTTCGTCAACAGTTAAGAACAGCAATGTCAAATGGATTTTCTCTATGAAAATTCGAAAGTCCTTGTGAAATCCTGTTGGAACAAATTCGAAAGAGGCAAGTTAAGTGAACCGAGAAATAATTTAGGTGGACCATATGAGCATGCAATTATCGGAACAGCGATTTCACATTTTCAAGTTTTGTCTGTCAGATTTTTTGTAAAATTGTTCCATTTTCAGTTATCAGTGTTTTCCGAGGGCGTATAGTCCCGTATAGCTCTTGCAGGCCGCCCCGCTTGTGTTAATCTGCCTCCCTTGTCGGGCCGGGGCAATATGATTCCTCTGCGGGCGGTCCCCGTTATACGCACGGGCCGTCCGGCTTGTACTAAGCGGCCTGTAGTTGTCGGCCGTAGCGGGTAACTGCTCATGCTAGCGTGGGGATCCCTTCTTACGGGCCAAACTATGGCAGAACCTGGCAAGACCGAGGGTGCAGCCGTCGCAGTGTGGTTCCGTTAAGGGGATCTTTTACAAATTTTGGAATTTTCTTTATTAGTGGTCCGATCTTACTGAAATTTTCACATAATATGTAAAATTAAAAAAAAAAAACACTTTTTACTCGTGTAACTTTTTCCATTTAGGCCTTAGTTTTTTATATATATGTATATATATA
>LQNS02000141.1:28048739-28073509 GCA_001587735.2 Parhyale hawaiensis | reverse complement strand
TGACCATTTTCGCCTAAACGATCCCCTTAAGGCTTTAGCGGAGGGATCCTATGAAGATTTGGGACTGTTCTCTTCGCCGTGTCTAGTCCGTTAAGGCTCTTCGCCGTATCTAGTCCGTTAAGGCTAACCAGTTTGTGTTCCTGGTCGTGTGCCTGACTGCGAGAATGGTCTTCCTGACAGGTTACCCACTCAGGCGTAACCTGTCTGAGGAGAACTTAGCTAGAAGATCGAGCAAAACCAAAGCATCTCTCTAGCTAGTTTTATCTCCGACTATCTTGTGCAAACTAGGTCTCGTACCGTATCTCTCACCGAACAACGGATGATCAAATGCAAGATATTAATTCTAGAAAGAATACTTTGTTCTCACAATACAAATATAAACTTCAGAGAACACTAGTTCCAGTTAAACGAACTGTTGTCTATCGTATACAGTTCACAACACTAGAAGAACAAACAAGAGCGTTAAATATACATTCCAGCGGTGACTCAACCAAGTTACAAACGTGAGCCGCAGCGCTCTATGAGAGCGCACACAGCCGCGCGTAAGCCTACACGCTGAAGAGGAGACTGCAGCGCAACGTACCCAGTAGTCCTAGGCCTACCGAGTGCCGTTAGGGGTGACTATGCCGTTTTCGAAGCGGAACTAGAACCTGGCCCGGCGTGATGTCATTTGATAAAAGGTGCTATATCTACTATTTGCGATTCAAGCTTCAACAAAATGTTCGCATTACTGAATGAAAAAGCCCAAGATTTTTCAGCACTGCTGCTGAATATATACATTTCACATAGCCAATCATTAGATTTTTTTCTCAATTTAAACATCCAAGTTCAGTACTATTCAGGATATAATTTTGAGGGAGCACAAATTAGGAAGAGTACCAGAATGACTAATCACGGCACCGTATCATATCCTGAGGGCTAGGCTTTCATAGTGAAAGCCTGTTGCGAATTCATCAGATATTACACGAACTCGTGGTGTCCGAACTCAGATAAAGTATCGAAGTATTCGGCCTAATTATTCAAAAGTTCCCTACTAGTTAGCAAGCATGTTCATAGCCAATTATTGCAGATCCAAGGGTACCGTTTAAGCGGTGTGTTCACTTTTATAATTCAATGTTTGCTTGGAGGCACCAGTGAAAAACGTCAGGCGCGCGCCCGTAACTACTGTATTTCTGAAGCATTACATTTCCAGTGGTTAAATGTCTACTCTTCGCAACCAAGTTTGTTAATTTGGTGACACTGTTCGGATTCAAATCTATTGCCATTATGTCTGCACTGCTAACCTGCTACCATATCCATACTTAAAAATCGGCTTGCCATAAAAAGATTCTGCACTGGAAAGACTGAGGGTCAACAACACGGCCCGCGTGACTAAAGCAGGCTTAATGAGCATGCACTTCATCAGATGGCACAATTCCCTAAGTATAAACAAGGGATATTATGGTCAAAATGTAGAGAATTAACGTGAACTTGCCTGACGAGCGCTATGTCGTGAGACCAGGAAGCCTCTGGATGCAGTACCACTTCGACACCTTGTACACTTTGTAGACCGGAAGACTGCATATCGGGAGACGCGCCGAAGTGAACGTCGATGAGTGGCACGTGGAACTCGCTGGTTTGCTGTCCAGGTTCAAATTTCCTGCAATTCAAACATTAGGCATTTTTAAGTTCATTAAGTTTAACTTCGATAAAGGAAAGTTGAAGCTCTGCCGACGATTTTCCAAGATGTACAGGTTTATTTACGATTCTAGTTCCGCAAATTATTCATCAACTGCTCTTCAGATCGTTCTAATTTCGACTTTGCTCTACTTCGAAAAGACCTGTTCTTATATTTCGAACTTGAAGGGCAACTGGAATGTTCAAACTGAATCTCAACCTATGGAAGTTAGTATATGATAGATTGATGTGTGGAATCCAAGATAACGTGAAAATGAATTCAAAAAATTTAACCGCACTTAACGTACAGCTTCTATTATAGTTAGCTATACCATTTCTAACAATTTAGGCCGTATTCTTTTTATAACTTCCTCCCAGGCAGAAACTAGCCTGGAAGTTTTTACCCGGTATCATTTGTCCAGTTGCCAAGTCTACCTGATGGAAAGGTTTTCCGGGGAATAATTCAAGAAGTCATATTAGGGAAAATTCTATTAAAACTTCGTACCAGTCATTCACTCCTAGAAAATTTTTTCTACAGTTTGTCAATATCCTACTCGACGAGACCCTCACACCATTATTTAACCTTAACTACTCTGTCAACTTGAAAAAAAGTCATTACAGCATTTTGACGATTCCAGCCCGTACACGCAGGAAAGCTTACTTCCGAGCCTCCAAGATGTTCTACTTTATGTTCTTTCACAACTCAGGACTTGAGTGTGTAATACATTGGATTGACTACCTGAAGAAAAGTGCTGAAAACTATCATAAGCCGTGTAAATTGCCGATGCCCACCCTTGGGTGGTGCACGATTTGTGCAAAGATTCACTATGTTGGAATGTCCACATGCGGTTTTACAATGCAGTTTGACTTACAGAAACATCGCAGCAATTTTCTTCAGAGAACTTTGTGTTGAATTTATAATAGACAGTAACAACTAAGCCTCCGCTGTGCGTTTGATTTCCTCAAGTTTTAGAAGCACGTTTTAGCAGTAGTTACGGCTAAGTAGTCACGTGGAGTTTGATATCAGCCACGCAAAGAGATTCTAGAAATGCAAGGCAATATAATCTAGTCCTAGTTTACTTTCATGGAAGAAATTAAAATTTCCCCTGCTGCAAAGCATTAGCCACCCGAACTCGGCTAACACTAATAATTCGCTTGCGTAGTAGACCAAATGTGTGCATTGCTGGTGTAGTTACTCACTGCCGCTCTCGACGTCAAGGCACCTTTAAGAGATGTCAGGAGTTGCAAAAGCTATCAATCCGGACTGACCCAAGAAACCAAAGAAATTATGCGAAAACTGGATCTAAACCGAACGAGTTTCTTTCTGCGAGGTCTAAAAAGCATACGGAAAGGTTAGAAAACGAATTAAAAAAGCTTCGAAATCTATCTGTCCACCGTGTAGGTAGAGATGTAAAAAAAAAATACAACTGACTAGATTGATGCCGCAGGGAATGCGGGGGGGGGGGGGTTGGAAGATCGCTAATGACATCAAACCAACTTAGTCTGGACATGTTACTCTCAGAGGATGAAATTGGGAAAAAATGAACCCACTGAAGTGCAGAAACTTTCAATAGTTATTTGTTGAAATAAGCGTCTTCGCGAACGAATTTACTCGCATAGAAAAGAGCCTCTTTTAGTAGTTCGAAAATTTGACTATTTCTCTTCACTTCAGGAGCGTCAGTGAGAGGAAAGTTCTAGATGCCATCCAATCATTTTATAGATAAAGGATTCGTCAGGCGAGGACAACAAACACTAAGATGCAGAAAAACTCTCTGCAAATTCTGCTTATATCCCACCGACACCTATTATCAAAACTTGCATCATTGAAGCACTATTTCCATCTATGTGGAAACTTGCGGTTGTTACACCGCAACTCAAAAAAGGAGACCCCAAAGAAAAGTCAAATTACCGGCCAGTCTCTGTGCTAAACTCTTTTTCGAAAGTATTTGAGTAAGTATTCTACATCCCGTTATATAAGAGTTTCACACATACAACATTCCAATGTGTTAGCCTCAACATTCGTAGACTCGTTCTTTGTATCATGCGAGTTCAAGTTCTGTCGGAAGTAGCCACCGTCTCTCAGGTCAGAAGCTCTCAGATAATAAATTAAAAGGTTTTATCACATCGCTAAATGTGAGCGACGTGCGTAATTCTCCATGACCTTCCGGCGAGAACTTCCATCACTAAAAGCAGTCATCTAAAACCTGTAACCAGAGTTTCGGAGAGATTCGTATTCTCGAACAAAGCAAGTTACCAGCGGACTTGCTACTATTCTGGGGGGAGCAACCAGTGTTTTAAATGAAGCCGGCAATCCTCTATATTCATAGGCGTTTGTGCTATAAAGCGTCAGCTTATTCGGTACATAGCCTTACTGTAGCAAAATTGTCGACTGCATTGCGCTTTTAGCACTTTCAGATCTAGACCTTTTAATTTACTTAGTTGTCTGCATCTATCAAGTAGCATGTTACTACTGCTTATTCTATCATATCTTCAAAGTCTTGTATAGGAAGATTTAAACAATTAAGATCTTGATGGCATTCCTTCACCATCCAGCACTGTAGCCTGATAACATTACTCGGCATTGAAGTTCTCTCTCACAACTTAGTACGGTGACTAACTCAATTAGAACTCACGCACGTTCACAACTTTAACATATTACACAATCAAATGCTGAAGTACTTCACCGAAAAGAACATTATCCCAGATACCCAGCACGGATTTCGACCAATCTACTCTACGACAACAGCTCTTCTAAATGCTACTCGTCATTGGGATGAAGCATAGAGCAAAAGGCAATATACGGCCATTTCTCCATTCGACTGCATTGCGTGTAACATTTTGGATGGAAAGTTTGCAAGATACGGGCTGGGTTGGAGAGCGCGGGAACTTATTCTTTCATTCTTATCGAATCGGGACGAGTGCACAAAGGTCGTACTTCCAAGTCAACGACGGTCAAATTCGGCATTGGGAGTCCACAGGGCAGTCTTTTCTGGCATTTGACCTTTCTAATCTACACAGCGGACCTCGAAAAGGGGCTCTCGAAGGCCTAATGTGTCACTTATGCCGATGATTCTACTTAGCATCATTCCGGGGATGACGAATTTGCCACAGTAGAAGATCTTCAACGAGACGCTAAACGTGTTATGGATTTTTCGCCTCCAATGAAATTGTAGCAAATGTGAGTAAGTCTGCTTTTCTCAATAAAGAGAAAAATGTAACCATCAGTGAGATTAAGATTCGAGGAGCGAGCATTTGCACTTCTGAACAAGAAAAGCTCTTCCGTGTCCAAATATCAGGCAACAATGGATGGAAGTCCCACATCTAAACTCTGGTGTCAGCACTCAACTCTAGGACGAGCATGATTCAGTGCCTTCTACCTAAAATTCAAGACAAACATTATGCCAATCATCCATGGGCTCTTTATGAACAGTCTCAAAATACGCCTTGCCAGCGTTTGCCGGAGTTGGGTTGGAAGAGTCCCATCCCAGGTGCAGGCAAATTGATCGGCTGCAACTGGCCATGAATCAGATGGTAGGAATGGCAATATCTACGAGACAGAGACCGCATATCTATTTAAAATAATCAGCGTTAGATAATCTCAAGCTTCCATCTGTTAACCAACCAACATGTGAATGCACTTTCATTGAGGCGTGGAAGGCAATCCACAATTTTATTGAACCCATGGCCTCAATGCTAAGGAGTAGACCAGCAGTGGAAGGCCAAGTCCAAACCAGAGCGCCTACAGATTCTTCTGCCCAAACTAGGGGTAACTGGAAAAATACAAGTTTCGTTGCGTAGGCCCGAAAATTATGGAACAAGTCTACGGAAAACTTCAGAAGAGCTAAAAACTTGAAGGAAGTAAAGAAGATCGCCAAATAAATATGCTCATCGTTCCCATTCAATGTCTAAATTTTCCAATTTTTTCGGAAATTCCTGTCTCAATTCAAGTAATGGCTATCCGTATAGAGCTGTTTCTAGGAGAAGCATTGGGTAGTTACCCAATGAAGAAGTGCAGTTACAATGTAAATTGTATACATCTGCAAATTCATCATTCTTCCAGTAGAAGTACAGAATTTGTCTCGCGCACCAGGAACATAATGTCGACATCGCGCCGAGCTATTCCTGTGGTTCAACACAGGCTCGTGCGATATTAGAGCGCGAAGCAAGTCTCGCTTCAAATTATCAATTATTTTTATCTCCGCTTTTCTGCCGGTAGGTTTCGGACTTTGGGTGAACTGACGAGTGTCAAGTGGTTCGCGCACTACCGACTGGAAAAAGGCGCAAATTGAGTTTCCCCAACCCCCGGGGACGGCTGAACGCTTTTGCTCAGCTACGCCGCACAGAAGAAGGAAACTAAAAACGATAAGGTGTACGTCTAGCGAGAATCTGTCTGCCACATCGACGAGCAGCCCACCTTCCGAAACGAGGGAAGCATTGAGAGCCTACATAACTTTACGAAACTAACCTCGTTAGCAGGAACTGCGGCAAGCTGCAGCATCTCGTGCAGCATCTAGCATATCTTTATGTAAATACATGCCAGTTCAAGAGGTCTGCCAATTATAAGATCACAACAACAGCCAACTATCCTGGCGTGCGTAAAACTGAATGACGTTTATCGAACAAGCTCTTCATATTGGAAAATACAGTTACTCATTATGGAAGAGATCACGTTTTCTAAAAGATCATATCATACCCGCGTGAGAACACCCCACGCACGATTCGTGCTTTCAATATAGGCCACAGTTAGTTTACGGAAGATGGTTTTGTCCGATCTGAGCGTTTGCACATACGGCCGCGCAAACTTGAGAGTTATGATGTCAAGCCAACAGCTTCCCTCATTGCAATGAGGAATCTGGTAATTCCACAATGGCGTGACTTTCAGTCACATTTCCGATGGTTTGAATAGTCGTATGCGCAAGCTCTCAGATCTGACACTAACCATCTTCTGTAAATGAAGAGAGATGGGTAAGCGAGCTTTCGAGTAGTATACGGCTACAGTCGATCGAATTGCCAAGAGCTATGGCCCAGCCTCTTCTGTTCAATAGTTCAACCATAAGTTTCCTCAGCAAAACTCGTCTCTCAGAGGAAGAAGAACCACTCCATTTGTCGATAGAAACGAAAAACTCTTACACGAGGGCGTTATCACATTGGATAAAGCAAGAGAAAGAGTACGGAAATCAAAATTAGGATTATGAAAGCCGAAGAAGTAAAGGCGGCAAGAATAGAAGTCCTTAATTCCCTAGCAATCTCTTAAAAAAGATTGCAGGGTCCCCTCGGGGTGCTGCTCCCCATATGATCGATCTAACCAACTTAGCCGTATAGCTTATGACCTAATTGCATCGCCTGACGAGTAGCACCACAGATGGAAGGCTATTATGCGACAACCCTCATCCCGACCATCTAGGGCGTGTTGCAATTAGACGGTGGTGTTACCCTCAGTGTTACCCGTTTAGCAGTTAATGCGACGAGCGACCTCAGCGCCCCAACAAAGTGTTGCGGACTTGACGGCAAGTTTGAACATATACATTTTGGCGGAGTCTTAATTCGACTATTTTAGGATAGAGAGTTGAGAAAACTACACAAGTTTCTCAAATGCTAGAATTCAGCAATATATGGCAGTTTTAGACTTTAATAGGAATTATCGAGTATAAAAGTCGATGATATTCAACAAAGGCAGTGTTACCCAGCTCATAACCCTGCAATTTGAGGGTTGTCTTAGGTGTCACCCGGTGTTACTCAACTTGTGAGTCTCATTGGAGGCCGGTGTAGCGCATGTGATACAGAAGGTCTGATTGCAACACACCCCTAGTTAGGGCCAGTACATCTGTAAGCGTCAGAGCACCGCATCCAGCTAGGCAAACCAAGCGCCACGTAAACGGTCGTGGCTTGCAAGTAGATTTGAACTCGTTACAAACTCCGGAGCTTCTCTGCAGGTAGAATTTTGTTCTAACCCGTGCGTGCATAAGGGCTGTCATTTTGTAGGTGATTTTTGTCTGTTGTAGCTCCATTATGCAGGCGCGGGTTAAGAAACTTTTCCACTTAGTAATTACACATCTTACGACTGCAAAGAAGTCGCTAGTCAAGTAGCCAATGATTTCTTTGTGGCAACTTTTATTTTGGCAGGGAAGGAGCAGAGGATTTGCATTTATCAAGAATTTCCGACTGATCTCTCTGAAGGGTCATTTGTAACAAATCTTAGTTCTGTTTTTTACGTTTTTTCATAACTACGCATATTGTGCACAAGATATTTATGTTCATTCATGGCTATAACTTATCACACCATGTACATGTAATCCTTATATTATACTCGTTAATTTCAACAACTTTCTTTCCCTGGCAGTGCATCTTGCCGGCTGTCTATTCTGAAGCGAAAGGCAGCGCTCGTCTCCATCCCTTAAAGGGTCCTTTTGCATAGGGGAATTTTAATTTGGTTTTATCAATCCGCCTGCACCTCGTCTCGAGTTGACCCTCGCAAGCACGACAGCTGATTTCGAGACTCTGCCGGACACACAGGCCAGATTCTATCCAAATTTGGATATTTGTGCTGACTTTACAACCATTAGTGCCAAAAATTAAGCAACTCTTTCGCTATTTGACAGAGTGAAAATCTAAAAATCCCAGTGTTCACAGAAAGACTGTAATGAGAGCTAATAACTACCTTTTCTGAAGGACAAATTATCAAATTCCAAGAATTTTTTAATGTTTCATCAGGCGTAATAAATGTTCCGGTTGTGCGTGTGGGGGTTAAGCGAGATAGAACCAAATCTTCAATGTTCAACAATTTTATTTTTTTCATGGGCATCTTAGTGCATCTATTGAAGCGAGTGATCGCTGCACAGTTAAAGACAGTCTGGCTTTCCTACCCCTCCACAAAAAACCTCCAAGACAAAATAAAAAAAAAAAAAAAAACTAGAACGCCTCGTGGCTGAGACCATCACCCGCGGTGGGAGCAAGCATCATCGTCGTTTTTAATGGCCGGCTAATCCTAGTTCTTTGGCGCGGTCACATTGAGGACAGCCAACCACACTCCCTGCAAAAAATCGTTAACATTGCTCAACTCGTTCGACCACTTTGGGTGGACAGACTACAAAATTTATAGACAAATTTATGTATAAATTAACTAGAGTCTTCAACAAAAACCTTATCACCTCACACTTCATTCGCGGGTGATAAAAATGCCGGTAGGTACATCACTTAACAATTCTACCCAAATAATAAGTGCACCTGTAACAAACCCAATAACTCGTCCTGTCCAAAATTTCGGCAGCAGCCTTCTTTCTCATTGAAATTAGAAATTTGCTCGGGCAGCAGTGGGTTAATGAAACTACTTACCAAATAGTTTCCAAACACGACGCTGCAGTCAACAACCACGAATCTGATATCAGTGCTGCACTGCAGATTATGCCCGACGCCTGTTCCTGAGCGGAGTCTGTAACCAGGACATAGGCCTGCAGGAAAAAATCGAAAGCCATTATTAAGAGCTTGTCCATCCATGCATGAAGTAAATGGCCGATCAGACCAAATACGGTACAAACCTACTTTTCGGATTCTAGAGTTTGGAAGACCTAGGTTACATCAAAGTAAACTACAGCTTCCCTGAACGATATCATCGCTTTTAAGCTACTCCCCCGTCTCGCTTCTGAGGTTCTTTGCAGGGCTTCAAGTTTTATTGCTTGAAACTTTTCACTAGCATCAAGTTAGACCAGGGGTTCGCAACATTTTCTCAAAAATTAGCACCTTTAGAAAACTAGATCTTCTCGCATCCCCTAAAAAACATCATTTGACGATAAATGTACACGGCAATATTATTCTCAACAAAATATTCATACTTCATTATAAAGAAGATTTCACAATCTTTCGAAAGGCATCTCTCAGCACTTAGCGAGGGGCGGAGGGTGAGCAGCCCCACGGCTGGGAACCATGACCGCTCTATTGTTTGTAACTGCAGCCACTTCAAGCTATCATGACCCCTGCATTCGTATACGCATTCAATTCATTTTGTGCGTAATGTTGGCGCTTGCACTAGTTCCATTCGTTAATCTTCTATCAAATTTCTGTTAAAAACGTTATACCCAGTTCTATCGGAGTTTCGTCATTGTTTATTGCTTGTAACTGCTTCTATAAGCTTAAAGGGACCACCCCAGCGAAAACTTTCTAAATTTGGAATTTTCGTTTTCTAGCGATATTGTGAATTCTGCACATTTATATATTTCCTTGAATTTCCGGCAGCAACGTTATATCCAGTCCTGCTCAAGGTACCTTTACACGATGCAATATGTTGCGGGTAACGTTACCCCCCTTCACTGAAACAACGGCAAAACCCTCGATACAACCCCGCCTGTGAGGTGAGCGGGGGGGGGGGGGAAGTTCGTGATATTTCACGGCTATCGGAGCGAGGCCGTCGAGATAGACTCCTTTTTGATTGTCTCGATAGGATAGTCTTGGATAATCCGCTGCAACATTAGATCAGTTATCAACTCATCAATACGACCTTGACTGCAGTTTGAGTAGGATGGCGTCAACTAGTAGCTCCGGCTCAGCTGTCTTCGTTTCGCGAAAAAATTATGACATTATTGAGTTCAAAGAAAATGGAGCGCTATAGAATTGAAAACTATGATTAAAAAACAAAACTGCTAGACAATTTTTTAGTAGACATTTTTAAAACTTAGTGGCAGGTATATATTTACGGCTTTGAAATTATTTGTTGTTTAACCTTTTGTTGTTCAATAACTAATTCGTACAAGGAAGAAATAGTTCTCTTCGACAATGTGCTTTCAAGTTCTTAGTGGAAATTCAATTTTTTTTAGCATTTGTTACTGAATACCTTTACTAAACTGTTCAATATCGCGAAGAACGCAAGATATCGGTCAAGGAATATGCATTTACATTTAGCGAAGAAGGACGTTACGAGATCACGATCACCCGCGTTTATTTATATTAACGTTTGAATCTGTCAACTAGATTACGTTTACACCATTTAACCGATTTATTAAATTGATAATAGAGAAGTCAGTTTCATACTTCAGTTCTATAAAGATCTTTGTGTAAGAACTATTACTTGTCCTCATCTTTACTCCACACCTCTTTGCTTTGTTTTTTTTTCCTTTCTAATAAGTAGAGTTAGTAGACATTGCAACTTTGCCTTCAGTCTCTTCCGCAGCGGTGCCGTGATCTCCCTCAAGGCAGCTAGTGAACTGCAATTTGTTGCCTCGTGTAAAGGTCGACGCAATATGTTGCGCTACACTGGCTGGAGATGTAGGGGTGGGGAGGTAATGTTGCCAGCAACACATTGCACCGTGTAAAGGTACTTTCAATGCTACATCTCATATTAGTGGATCGCAACTTGGCATCCCAATCAAACGTTAACAATTGCGCACTCTGTACAAAATAAGTTATCTGATAGATAATGAATGCAACACAAAAATTTGTAATAGTACTGTATAAGAAAGTTTAAGCCTCCCTAAATAAGTACCGAGCTCTTCTTAGAGAGGAAAAGGAAGGGACATACAGCATGACGATAAAAATAGGGAACCCATGCATGAAGGTGTTGCACACAGGATCTGCGCTCATGGGAGCGCAAGTTGGGAAAGAAGAGGAAGATCAGAAGAAAGCACGAGCAAGTAGGAGTATGAAATATAGGACGGAAGAAAAGTGAGCACGAAAGACCGACGTCCCCAAGACCTAGCTAATGGCTACGGTAGTCTACACGAGCAACTTGGGGTCGCCGCACCCCATAACCTATGGATGGGCGAACCTATCTAACCTAACCCTATGGCCCATGCCATGCTCCCTTAGGAACACAAATTTTGTTCATTTTGGGGATCTAACTGTTCCAACTAAAATTTCCCACCTGCTAGAAAATCATCTCGCACCTCCAGGAGGTTCGAGCACCTTCGTTTGGGAACTCCTAGGTTAGACCCATCAAGCATTACAAGATCAAAATTTGTGATCCTTTGAGCAGTTCCCATTATAGAAGGGAAAACAAATTAGCTTCTTCGAAGAGACTAGGAAATTAACTTCTCCAAAGTAACACCCCAGTTCAACTTCACATTGTTAGAATAGGTAATTTCCTCACGTTTCTGCTGCTTCATGATTATTCTTACCTGCCATGGGAAGTCTGTTTGATCGACAAGTCGAGAAGTAAATTCTGCAGGCAACTGAATTTTTGCAGCACCGCAATTCTTGTTCTCTATTGGCCAGGAATCTGAGAGGACTGGAGAGGGCTCCTGTTGCATGTGCGGACCTGCAATTGCATTAGCATAACTCGGCAAAATTTGACAATTGTGCAACATGCCTGTAAGTAAATCAAAGTGTCAGGCCTCCTTGTTCAGCAGACAATGGATAGTTTCTCAAGCCTCAATTTTTCGTCATATTCTGGGTACTAGCATGTTGACGTACAGCAACATTAACCATATTTCTGAGGTCATGCTTCTTGTGGGTCCAACCTATGCGAGTAATGCACCTCTGAATAACTTCAAGGGAAAAAAATTTCGTTTTTGATGAAATGCGTGCAACTTTCATCTAGTCTTCGAAGTAATAGCCATCTGCATCCAGCACCTTCTGGCCACGCGTCGCCAGCTATTTTATCCTCTTGCGGTAAAACTCTTAGATAAAAAATAAAAACCATAAAGGCTTGGCGCTAGTCTGCTTCATTGGTGCAAAACTAAGAAGATTAATATCTAGAAAGTGGAAGAGGTGGCCCTCTGATTACAGATTTCGGTAATCACCTATCCTTGCGCCATCCGAGTGGCGCCTCAGCCACTTCCTGGATACTCTTCTTCGGGGCAAACCATCGTCGAAAGAGACGTGCGCCAAGCCCGCACGGAACTCTGCGTCCAAAACACTTTAGTTTTACCGCCAAGGGGGTTGAAAAGACAGAAAAATACGTTGTAAGAAAGTGCTGGATGCAGATTGCGATTATTTAGAAGACTAAATACCAGCTGCACATATTGTGAAGTTTTTCTTCAATAAAACTGACAACTTTATTTACCATACATTATATATATATATATATATATATATATATATATATATATATCTACTACTTAACTCACCAGGCGTACACAAGGTGACTGCCAAGTCTCCACTGGTGTCATTCGTGCCAATAATTTTCAATTCTTCAAAGTGTGTCGTTTCAACGAAATCTAGTCCGGCACTGCAAAGGGCAAATTTCAACTTTATTCGATATAGCATTTACTATAATTTAATTATCCATAGTTCCCCGTGAAGCTCCGTCACACGAACGTGAATTATTAGCAGACCTAGTTCACGTTCGACTGAGCGCCGCTATCCAGCCTTCGGGGCTAACTTATTTTAGTAGAGACAGAAGCTTCTGCTTGGCCTCCAAGTCTGGCGGCGAGGATTATATGCAGCGCGATTATATTTAGCTGAATGAAAACAGTCACACAACGAAATTTAGTTGGTTACTCCAATCGAGTAACCAATGAAAGATCAATGCGCACTTGACAATTTTAACGGGTCAAAATCAGGCCATTGACCCGAAGTTTCGAAAACTATTCAAGCACCCAATCAAATTTGCTCAGAAAATTTATAGTAGTTTCATGCTCTTTTTGTCGCAAAATTGAGCGACGCCTATACCTTAGTGTATCGAATTTATACAATCCTTTCGGTATTTGTTATTCCAAAATACCCCACTACACACAGCGAACCGCGCGTCCATGTAATTAGAATTATTGCATATATAGCAGAATTCTGATCCCCTTGAAAAGATGAGAACTTGCTAATTCAGGCTTCAATCTAAATAATTATATTGAATAATTTAAGCCTCAGCTTCCACATTGGCGATCTACCCGAGGGAGAAGCAAAGGACATATAGCACGACTATAGAAATGGTGAACCCATGCATGAAGGTGTTCCCATACAGTATCAACGCGCATGGGAACAGCTAGTCGGGAAAGACGAAGATCAGAATAAAGTATGAGCAAGTCTGAGCATGAAAATGGAAGGCAGCAAAAGGGGCACGAAAGACGTCTCGAAGGCCTAGCTAATGGTCAAGGTAACCTACACAAACTCCCTGGGGTCGCCGGGCCCCATAGTACTGTATGGGCGAACCTATAAGTAACCTAACCGTATGGCCCATCCTATGCCCCCTGAGGAGTCCAAACTGGAGTCCGATGATTAATTTACAATTTAGATAATTTAATTGATCGTTTAAAACCAGCCGTGTAAGATTCGCTGAATTATGGACCCACATCTCGGCAGCATTATAAAACCTTGAACAAAAAGAGTGAAACTTCCTCTAGCAGTTACCGAATAAGATTCGAATAATTTCTTTTTACAGTATCTTTAATCAAATTTCGCGATTTCTTCGCCTGATCTATTTGTAGAAATTCAAACTGCCAACAGCAATCATTATAGGATTCAATTTACTATGTCTGATCAGTATAAGAGTTCTCTCAACCATCTGTGTTCCTGCCGGAAAGTCGCCGTCTGTCGACTGCGCATCTACTGGCGGGGATATCTGGCACAAAGGATCTTCAACCTACATGGAACATTCGCTCAGCCATGAGGCAGAGGGCACAAGACTAAAAACCAAACTAAAAAGACGCTTGTGGCGAAGGGTCTCTCCCATGGCTTTCCCACACGGGCAGGAGACAGGAGTCTCATTGCAAGATCTTTCCAAGAGTCTTCCTACTTCGCGAAACAAAAAGAGATGCAGCGGACCTAAAAAAATCTAAATTCTATGCGGAATCGCGGCACGCTGCAGCATACTCTGCTGAGCAAGCATTCGGAAGAGCCTTTTGGTTAGTGAGGCCCATTTATCTAGATTCTGAAACGGGGCCCGCTAAAATATACCCCCCCCCCACAGGGCTGCCGTACTTCCGTTTGTTGTACGACCCAAAGCTTCGTCCGCTGGTCACGAGTGCTCGCCAGTCACTGGCACGTTCAGCGAGATTATGGCCATCGGAAGCTATGAGAGTCCCACTCTAGTCATTCCACTTCGATAGAGCGACCGTAGCAAAGTTTTGCAGGACAGAAATCGCGAAGTATCTTCTCTTCCCTGAAGAAAGTTGCTGTGATCACATTGCTACTAACCAGGGAAGATTCGCGTGGCTATAGCACCGTTTGGTTTCTGGTTCCAGGCTTTAGCAGAAAAAAATTAGATGCAATGCACCTTCAGCGCAAGACCAGTGCCACTTGCAAAGACGAACTCCTTTCTATACATACTAATTAGTAGCTCCAGCGCTCTTTGAAGTATTAATATATTCAATAGAATTTTCCTCAGTGTCAGCTTCACTGGAGTCTAACCGAGGGAGAAGCAATTAACAACTAATATAAAAAATTGTTAATCCGCACACGAGGATTTTTCCCGCACACGAGGATTTTTCCCGCACACGAGGATTTTTCCCGCACACGAGGATTTTTCCCGCACACGAGGATTTTTCCCGCACACGAGGATTTTTCCCGCACACGAGGATTTTTCCCGCACACGAAGATTTTTCCCGCACACGAAGATTTTTCCCGCACACGAAGATTTTTCCCGCACACGAAGATTTTCCTGCACAAGACCAGCAAAAAAAAAAAAAAAAAAAGACATCCCGAAGACCTAGCTGACGAACCTACTTGATCTAACTCCTAAAAGCAATCTGGACGGCTGTATTTAATAGGCTCATTATGAAGTTACTCACCGGATAGGCACAGTATGATTGTGGAGTCCAATGAACAGATCTTCCTCTGGTTTCTTCATTTCAACCTCGATTGCTATTGCAGCACTTGGCGACTGTAAATGACATTTACTTAATTCACACAACTTTGAGCTCAAAGTTTATCGGCTAATAAGGGAGTTATTACTGGAGGAACAGACAAGCATACAAAAAAAAAACTATTGGGCCGCGTCAAAGCGAACCCCGCGTTGGGAAGTCTGCGCTTGATGTTTACGCTTTATTCATATTACAGTCTATTTCACTCAACCCAGACGTTCAATTTAGAGTTTACACTCCATTCTTTATTTTAGGTATTGAATTTAATCTCAATAATAGGTCTTTTTTCAACTGAGATAAGCTTGTGCTTTTAAAGCAAATCGTCAGCTCAATCTCTTAAGGGCATGGGAAGAATAGTAACAAACTTATCTTTAAGGCGTGTTCATACGTTCATCTCTATGCGTTTGCATATTCACTCGCCAGAATAGGTTAATGTGCCCCAGAAATGGCAAACACTTTTTTTTCAGTTTTAGTTCAGACCAAAGCAGAAGCGATGTATATAACCTGCCTATCGACACTTCCAGAGAAAACGGATTTCACAGTCAACATTTTAATAAATTAAAAATAACTCGCGTGTAGTAAGTTGTGTTGACGTTCCTCAGCTTACGGAAGAGCTAAACTGGAATTTGTCAGATTATTACTCCTTAAATTCTACCTTTTATTTTCCCTACTTCTATCTTTTTCTTGGAAACAAGAAGTTATTTCCTGGAAATTATTTTCTAACCAATCCTTGCTCTGGGGCAGGGGGTGTGAATTTCTTTTTTTTCCAGCTATACCATGTATTTTTCTATCCCATAGGACAAGAAAAAAAGTTTAGGACCAATTTTCGCATCTGGTTCCTTTTGAGAGAGGGGGATTTGCGATATGCCCCGCAAACTGCGCACCTTCCCTTGGGCTCAGATATAAGCCACAGTAACACGACTGTCTACAACGCACACCCGAGAAATAGACCTTCTAGATCGCTCCCGCAATAGACGTGCCTGATCTATAGGTGTGTCAATGAGCGAACCATCGCTAAAAAATTTAGCGTTATACATAACCGAAAATACAGGATACTTATACGAGTGGACTCTCGTGACAATTTCCTACCGATTTCACCATAAGTGCAGTTACGGTTAGAAGCTCAAGGTGTGCTGAGAGCCCAACCTCGTGTATAAGGATTGGCATTCTCAAACAGAATACGTACATCCTCTTACTTCTGTAGGTGCCATAGAAGTAGCGATGTCACCACGAACTATTGATATTATGAACCAATAATCGCACGCTAGATTAGATTCATGTGTAGCACCTATCGCCGAGTGAACAGATCAAAATTAATATTGGCTTTTCAAAGAGCTACAGATTCACATCACAAGGTTTCGAATAACAAGAACTCCGAAACTTTCATAGATGGTAAATAGATTGTTCCGAAATTTACACATTATACGTACTTTTGAAAAAGAAACTTACTGCTCCTACATTTTTTTTGGTTCAACCTCAATTTTTGAGATCATTCGGAATATATAGAAATATAGTTTTTGGAAATTTCAAAAATGCAACTACTTTTACACTATAAAGAAAATACAGTTTTGACATTGAGACATGACTAACAAAACTATAGAGCAGGATTTTTCGATTTTTTATCCCAACAAAACCGAATATTTTTTTCCCCAAATATTTCAGTTAGCGATCGAACGAAATAGAAAATGGAGAATCCAGCACTAGAGCTTCGTTAGGAATGATTCAAGGTTTTCAAAACTGTCCTCTACAGCATGAAAACTCTGTTCTAATTTTTAAAATTTCACAAAATATACAGTTGCATGCATTTCCCGTTATCAAAAACTACGGCCTAGGCCTAATTAAATTAGTTTTAAGAGCACAACTAGTTTATTTTTCAAAAGAACATGTACTGTTCAAATTTCAGTATAATCTATACACAATGTATAATTTTGCCCCCTCCTCAAGCTCAAATTTTAAAATCTCTCATGTACGATAGTTCTATTCAACTTTTTTCAACGTAATATGGAATGAGAAAACACTATATAGCGTTAAAAGAGAAATGTACACATGTGCACAGACACTCCCCCCCCTCCAGAGCCCGGACTATATAGCTACTTTCAATTAATTGTATCTGTACAATGTTTCCTAAGTTATATTTTCAATGTTAAAAATAAGGTTAAATATCAGTCACTGTGTAGAAAGTCGACAACTGCTTCTGCTTTCCACTATGAGCGTGAAGTCCGATGTGACTTCAGAGGCTGGTGCGCCTTTTGAGCCTATGTCTGTTCCTCCCTTAATTATAACTTCCTGATGGGTAATTCCGTTTCAAATTTCATGTACTGTACACCATTACATATGAAGCAGTAAGTTTATTCGACGAAGCATCCGACTGCTTTCCTAGTACTGTAGTTTTCATTTCCGTTAAACTTATTTTGGCTTCTGCAGTCCAAGTTTTAGCAGGTCGGCTACCACGTCGTACACAGACTGTTTTGCAGTCATTCATCTTTATAATTAGACTGATGACTCTGTGTGTGCAGACGTAGCACACATTTTCATGTATCTAGCAAAGGCAGAACTCTACATGCTCAAGGCCGTTCCCACTGTATCCATTTCATTAATTTAGCGAGTATTAAGAACAGACTAAAATAACCTAGGCATTGCCAGGCGGTTGAAGATAGAAAACTTGCACTGAAGAAAAATTTAGTGAAGGCTAAGTTGAAGCTACAGTAACCAGCGAGACTCCAGGCCGTGACTGCAGAAGATGGGTGTACTCCGCAAGCAAAGAGTTTAAAAGGAGGACCGCATGTTGGTGAATGAGGTCACAGCAACAACTCCCCAAGTATTTGAGGGTATGACCTCAAGCCTTGAGAGGTTGGGCTTTCTATCCTCAACAAAAATATAAGTATTAATGAGAGTGACACTTAAGGAACAGTTATTGCTCAAACTTTTTGTACACTAGAACCAATTTACATAGTTTTGCATAGGTGCAGCCGAAGTAACTGGCCAGTCAGAAGAGATTAAATTAATCTAAAAATACGATTACGTTTCAATATGCTTCGAGAAAAGCACGTGGTCTGAATATGAAGTGTAAGTAAGGGCGCTATACGGCCCAGATTTTGTCACTGGTAATTTGAAAAATTTCACCACCCTCCACTGCAATTTAGTCTGTTGTGTTAGCATATATTCTCTTAATTCGTGCGTTCAAATTCTGAAAGTTACAATTTACCATGTTTCTTGGCAAAATTAGTTAAAACTCCGGTTGCTCAGGAGTACCATTTGTCTACGTCGAAGTCTTTGACATCACTTTTCGATGCTAGTTTCTCGCGAGTCCTCCAGTTACGCTCTTTGCTTCTTCAGCATAACTGTTTAATCTAATAAGGGGCCCATTCACTACGCATACCGCCAACTCAAATACAAGCATATGCAAAGTTGGAGCTGCGACTTGTGCAAGCCCGCTTCCCCACCCACTGCACAAGTCAATCCCTCGGTTCTTCTGGAAAAAAAAACTGATGCACCAAGGAGATTGCATAGAGATATTAAACCTCCTTGTGCAGTATAAACTGTTAAGTCCCGTCCAACTACCGCCAAAGTCTGTCCACATTAGGGAGATTTCGCTGATCGCTGCGAATTTTCGTCGTCATATAGCAGCTTTGAACGTCTTCGCCATCGCCCAACTTGCTGGATATTTTCACCCGATCCAAGCTGTGAACAAAGCAGGCTCACCCTGAAATATTTTGTTCCTCTATCGAAAAAAAAAATAATAAATTAAACGTTACACGGAGTTTTCTTGCTTCGTTGTAGACATTTTTAAAGCCTCAAGCTTTTTTTTTTTTTGTTCAAATTCACCGCAAATTTCAGGAGAAATGGGAAACCTCACAGCTGTAGTGACACGTGACAAAACAGTTTACGGTAAACATTTTATCGAAGTCTTGTAACACGGTTGTGTTTAAGAGACGAAATAAAAGGACGTTTTGCACTATGTATGCGGAATATAAATAGTCTAGGAACCTCGCCTAAAGTTCATTTACAAGACAACCTCGAAAACAATACAGAGTGGTAATGAAAAGTGTGAATGTCAACCTAAAGCTCAGCTGACTGCGTTTTGCTGAAGAATGCATAAAAGTAGTATCTGCATTTAGAATCCTAGCTGTGTCGATAGTAGAAGTAAAATAAGTTGATAGCGATGAAAACTGCAGCTTCTTTGGACCAAGGAGCTTGAGCACCAAAGCTATACTGAACATCTGCACTCAATAGTCAAGCGTCGCTATACTGCACCGTGCGACAGTGTGGACACGGCTGAGAGATTTGGGCTGCGTTCCGCGAAATCGCACAAGCGTTTTCCGCACTTATGAGCGGTAGTCTGGACGGGGTGTTAGCTCCACCCACATAATATCATGAAACCTGAACAGCTCCAACTCATGCCTAGAAATTGGGCTTCGAGTCTGAACATGAGCGTCCGTCCTCACACACTACGCAAATTGGGGTGAGTTGGGGTGTGCGCACTGAGTGAGTTGGCGGCATGTGTCGTGTGTGGGGCCTTTGCGTAAATCTTAAGGAGCATCCCTTGCCTTGTTGCAAGAGGCACAATTCTCCGTTCGAGAATGAAACCAACGCTCAAGTCGTTCCTGCTGCGGATCAACGTAAATGAACAAGTTTTGAAAACTTCAAAGCAAAACACAAAAATTTGAAAATTAGAGCACTTCGAAGGATAGGAAAGTCAAACTGTTTATATCAGCTGGAGTTTGTTGCTTTCTAACAAACCCATCACTATACTTCAAGTCAGCGAGAATGGTGCCTGGAGGGTGGCCGTTATTCAACGGCAACTTCATCACACTGGTTACGTAGATGGGGAACCTTGCATAGAGTTATATGCTGCAGCTAACATTATAATTACCCGGAAACTCCAAATACAAGGTTCTTCATCTGCCAGAAGTTTATAAACGTAGCCTGGGACCATGTACGTAGCACCGCATAGAGCTGTGACCGTCGGCAGCTGCTTTTCTGAAATTAGAATATTCTATCAACATTTTACATTAACTTTATGTTCGCACTTCATTTTATAAGCAGCCTTATATCAGTCCATGGTCTAATTCCTTTGTAGGAGATTTAAATCTTTAATTAAAAAACATTTAAATCTCCCGGTAGGAAGGTATTCATACAATAGTTCTATTACAGTACATGTTCAGTACACTAGTGTAAATAAGCAATGAGTCTTATACGCTAGTTCAAGAATTGAATGTACAATTCTACTTCACAACCACCTGTTCGTAAAAGAAAAATAATATACATTTCTCCCCGGAGGAATTTTTTCATGAAAAATTTCAATTAAAATACTTTTTAAAAAAACTAGATTAAAACATCGCAATGAGCCTTACAGATTAGGGAGCAAATTTATAGCCCTATTTACTTCACGACCTACATTCTGTACAACGCTCTATGTTAGCAATATGTTCACACACAGGTATATTGTGAATCAACTAACGTATGTTAATTTCGAGGCTAAAAATAGGTGACATTAGGAAAACATGAAATTATAGATATAATAAAGTAGAAAAAGCAGAAGCCAACACACAGCTGCAAAAGATTTTAGGGGTGCCAGGCGTAGATAAGGTGGGGAACCATTATTGTAAAGCAAATTAATAAAAGAAAATCGTGCAGATGATGCGAATATTCGGCATTATAAGGGAAGTTCTAATTTCTGTAATATCAGAATAAATGCTTTTTCCGTACATCAATGGGAGCTTTTAGATGACTAAGTCGTTCATCTTTCCGACGCGTGGAGTTATTCTTTTTTGCCCAATACTAATACCCATATTACAAAGCACAAAGGCAATCAGACAACGCCTTCCAAGCTGTACACGGCAAAATACAGGAAACCGCAAAGTCAATCATTCTAGAGCAGGAGCTCCCAACCGGGAGCGGCCGCATCCCCGCGAGGTGAGCTCTCAAGTTAAGGAGGGCAGTGAAACCTTTCATTTCTTGGTTTAGCGATTTGTCTTCCTCTTCTCCTTGCAGGAGAATTAGTAAATTTGGTTTTAAAGCAAATTACAGACCTCTCCAACAAAGCAGGCATGTCATACACATATATAACCGCACCGCTCAGTAAATCATTTTGAAAGTACACGAACTGCGTCAAAAAATATTATGCAAGTGTAACAAAGGACTTATGATTTACCCGGGAAAATCCATCCTAGCTGTATAACAGGAAGAGCACGCCTTCATACCCAATAGTCTAGGGCCTAGGCGCACCCATCCTGTTTTTCTCTTTGCAGATGGTGCTTAACTAAATTTGAAGTAGCTTCCGATGGCCCAGAGTTTCACTTCGAATTGACTTAAAATAATATTGCTTAACAAATCTCGTCCATACAGTTATATTTTATCTCAATATCTATCAGCATATCGTGCAAGCATTTCACTTCTCAAATGTGATTATGAATTCATTAGCGCAGTAGCTACTGTTTAATCTGTCCTATTAATATTGAACATGCTATAGTCGAAATTATATAGGTGACAGTTTTCCTTCGTTCAGGAATACCCTTGGCTCGCCCTTCAGTGGGAAGCACTTTGGCAACGTAATCAAGCTTTCCCCTTCCATTTATAAATCAAAATATTTCCCTTTCGCTCAAAGCTATTGCCTTTAATCTCTAAATAAAATTTCTGTACACTTACCATGGCAATGTACGAATATTACATTCGAGAAAGGGTCCGCTGAAAAGTGCAGCAGCATTTTTTCTTTTCTTTCCTCCGTCTCCATAACCATTGAAAAATCTCTCCGTTCAAAAAACTGCTCTGGTTTCCGTTTTTCCATCTCTCTTCTCACCCAGGAAAGGGAGAAGTTGTAGGAAGTTTCCAGATCTTCGTCCAAATTTTGACTTGGCAATTTTGCAAAGTCTGGCTGCTGTGGATTGATCGCTTCTATTTCGGCTTCAGACAGCCGGGCCTTTTTTGGCTTTCCATTTCCCAATTGCTTAATATATTTCACGAGGTCCCGTTCTAAGTCTCTGGTACCATGATCTACATCATAGTCTTTGATATCGCGGGCGAAAGATGTGTCGCGCTTCCACCGCTTATCGTAGCCGTATCGATTGTGGTATGGACCATAGTTGCGGGATGGAGGCGAATGGTACCTGTTCGGCCGCTGGTAACCGTGAATAGTTTTATGACCATGCTGAGCACCGTATCCAGTATTGTGATAGTCGTACTGGGAATATTTCTCCGAGTGTCCGGAATACCCAGCACGGTAAGGCCTTTCGAATTTCGGCTCCCTGTAAGAAGGTCCATGGTAACCATAGTCTCTTCTGTATCCGCTGTGATACTCTGAGGAACGGCTCGAGAACTCTCCATCTACAGAGTCTGCGTTCTTGTTGACGATTGGAGATCTTTTACCCCTTTCTCTGATCTGAGGCCTCGTGCCAGCACAAGCTTCCTGTACCAGACATGCCCCGAGCAGGTAGAGCAAGCAAGTCGCCCGCATTTCTGTCCAACCTCTGGAAGCACTGCAACTTTATATATTAATGATCGACATTGATCAGGTTAAAGTTATTTGAATTCCTTTTCAGAGTTTGGATATAACTAAATTTGGTAGGTAAGACATGTAATCCCTTCAAGATATTCTTTAACATACGGACTTCATGAAAATTACTTTTGAAAAATTGAACATTTCACGAGAAAAATGGTCTAGAAATGTGAACAAGGAAGCAAGGCGGCCGTGAAAGTAATTAGTTATAAACTTGGTTTAACCTCCGTAGCCGCAACTCAGGCGTTCCAACAGAGATGAGTAGTATTTAAATACTACCACATAATTTGTCGCGTGGCCTACGTGCGCTACTACGGGCAGGAAACAAGGCGCAAAGTATAGTAGGAGACACTCGAGTGGTCGACCTCTTTCACGGCCTTCCACACGAGAGAGATGAGAGAAGTCCCGCGGACTAGGTACGCNCTTTACAAAACTAACCTTGTCAGCAGGAACTGCGGCCAGATGCTACATCCCCTGCGGAGAAGACACTCTGGACCCTTGGGTGCTTGATGCCCAAACATTGTGGCAGGGAAAGGGCCCGCCACAATATGCCCCTGAGGGCGGCCGTGAAAGTAATGAAGTGTTCAGTGGAACTGGCTTAACATCATGGATTCGTTGAACAGAAAGCAAAGTTGATAACCTTATTCCTAGGCCTCTTTGGCCTCCGACGAGAAATTTTATTGAAGACTAAGGTGGCATTTACATATAGTCGTGAGAACTACTTCAAAATTCAATACTCTTTTCTTTTCCCACTTTGAGTTTCTTCAGCGTGAAGCGCCTTCGTAGTGAAATTACAAATGTATCGACAACTACAAAATCCTTTCTCACTCTGAACTGAACTTCTCGCCACGGTGTGGTAATATCCATAGCTACATATCGTATTAAGTTTTTATGATTCTGAACAGTAACAGTACGCTACGAAAACTTCACTTATCTCATTATATGGTCGAGATGATATTAGATTTTACCTAGAATTTTTTTCATTGCTAGTGAAGCCCCGAGTGGCTTTCCAAGTTTGCATTTTTGGTCAGTGCATAAACTGCACTTCTGGATTTTTGACATTTCCAAGAAATTTTGCAATTTAATTAGTATTTTGGGATACTAAAATGAACATTTTGGGTGGGGGAAAACAATTTTTGAGCTACAACGGGGCTGTTCACATAAGGTTAGGTAGGCAAGGACTGGTTCCGCTCATTCATATAGCAACAGCTTTATCTGCACTAGACTGGTATATATAGATTACTCATAGGATATTAGCAGAACCAGTCCTTGCCTACCTAACCTTATGAGTAAGAGCCACGTTGTAGCAGGTTAAGTAAGTTAATAAAATCACACTTTTATCTTTCCTTTCAACACACCGCCAAATGTAATGCTTCGTATTTTCCCTATAGGTTTTTATTGCGTCCTGGCCACAGGATGTGCACTTCACTAAGTTACACTTGGCAACACTCCGTGACGAATGAAAATATCGTCAGCGGCATCACTATTTTTGTATATTTTTTTAATAATTGACCAACGTTGTTCACTGCAACCACTACATGCCATGGCAAAGCACCCTATTACGAAACTGCCTATGAGCGTGATTGTTCTTGTTTACGTCGTTACGCAGGAGAGCGGAAGATGGCGGACGTGCATCGCCCGTCGGAGATATGCTTTTAATCACCTTACAAATTAATTTCAGTGAATACATTGTTGAAAACATCACAAATGGTTATCCCTCATCTGAAATATGATTATTAACATTATTACACACTAATTCATCTTACACTATTGTCGGGAATGTCGAAAATCCAGAAGTGCAGTTTATGCACTATGACCCAATTTTTACCCTAAAATACAGTCGAAATAAGGCTCCGCCAAAATGTATGTGTTCAAGCTTGTCGAAAATTCCGCAACAC
>LQNS02000141.1:27950294-27987366 GCA_001587735.2 Parhyale hawaiensis | reverse complement strand
GTTTGTCATAACGTTTGTTAACAGTATAACTCAAAAAGTTATGAACGGATCTTCAAGAAAATTGGACGAGCTGTTAATAATATGAAAAGGCACAAATGATTAGATTTTGGAGTTTATACAAAGAAAATTATGGTTTCTGAGCCAATTTTAATTTTTTGCTACCGTTGCTTCACTTGGTGGAGGTATGCGCTCTCAGAGTGCTCTAGTTATGAATATTTCTCAACTCCTTCAGTCTATTTCAGGTGGACCAACAAATATGTAAATTTACGTAAGTTTTCAACAAAAACATTATCACCTCTCCCACTTCGTTCGCTGGCGATAATGAACGTACTGCCATGTTACAAGCATTACTGGTACCATCGAGAGATGGTGTCCCGCAGCGTGGTGCAGTGAAACAAGTCGGAGTATAATTGGGACTGAAAACAAGCGACGGGTAGACTTTTGTCAAGAACTTTATGAAATTTACCTTCGAAATGTGTACCAATGGATGCTTCAGGTTTTTTCTTGTTGGAGGCATTATTTATTAAAATTTTATTAATTTGCCTGTGACTTCACTTACGAGGAGTGGACAGTCAAGTGTCTTGTGGTCTATGGCACAGTATGTTTAAATTATCATAGGGGAGACTTGTGGTCAATGACACAGTATATTTAAATTATCTTTGAACCGTGGGATACTTGCCTTCAACGCAGTCATGAAGTCCAATGATGCCAACGAGGACTATTAAAATCACTCTGATCGATAAGTCCCTCATCGTGTCTTGCAATATAGGTGTTGAGGTAAATATAATAAAATAAGTTATACAGCAGTACTGAAGTACGTTTTGCTTTGTTTTTATAGAAAAATTATATATTCAGTTTAACTGTTTAGTACCAAGCCACACAATGTTGTTGATAGTCAGTGCAAGTGGTCAAGTTGGAATGGTTCATATCCAACCTGGCGCTGAATTTATACCATGGAATTTGGGTTGCAAAGCCGCAGGGGATCCCATTCGACATCAGCAATGCACTGCTTAGCATTGAACCATAATCCCTGGATTTAGTTCAAGCTCAGGTGATATGTGGCCATCAGTGGAAAGTGAAAAGTGGGACGGAGATACTGTATTTCTGTCCAGTGCAATGTTTTTTTTTTTTACATAAATGTAAAAACTTTAGCTGGGCCTAGGGAAGATCCATAATTTGGCCACGGACGGGTTAGTAAGATGAGGGTCAAATGAAAGACTAGGTGACGATGTAAAAATTTTGAAAAACCAGGTCAGAGTTGTTTCCAATGGATATATTGCGGGAAAGCTCTCACTGATTTTCGTTTGCTAGCATTTATGTCCGTCGAAATCATGCATAAGTGAAGATGATGATAAATGAAAACAGTTTTTTATTAAGTCGCTGATGCTTCTTGTAGGAAGAATTTTGACGTTGGTGTAACAAACTAGAAACCTAAGTGAAGTCCTTGCAGACGATTCAATTTTCGAATAAAGTATTTATGGCTGGGATTGTAAATATATGTAAAGTGGTCAAAATGGTGGTCAAATGTGGTCAAATGGCAGCATATTATTAACGGATTCTACAGTATCCGTGACAAATTCTTGAAGCCTTATGCACCCTGTGGTAACATAAGTGCCTTACCGCGGAGGTTGTTCTATCAAGCCGCTGTTCCTACTGTTAAAGTTAGTTTGTGAAGTTCGGTAGGTGCTTACGGCGTCCGCTCCAGGTGGTGGGCCACTTATAGTCGTCAGCGACCAATCCAGTGGTACTCCTACTTGTTGCCGAGTGGAGGGTGATACAGTAGATGAGATCCTCAAATCAAGCATCTAATTCTCCTGTTTTCCTTGCTTTTCCTGTTCTTATATTCTAGAGAACTTAGACGCGCTGTGGCTTGTTATCCTGCGAGTACTAGGCCGCTGATCAAATTTTGAAACGAACAAAACTCAATTGGATTGGTTCGCTATAAAATCCAGGCTTTCCAGCACAGCTTCTGCGTGGCACGATTAGAATTGGAATACCTACAAAATATTTGTCAGGATTTTCGTTCATGGCTGGTAAAACTGCATTGAGAATGGTGGTGTCTAATTAGAAAAAATATTGAAGCACGTACGGTCACTTGTTTTCTTGGTGCCACTTCAGTCTTCATAGTTCTTCAACTTTTTGAGTTAAAAATAGGAGGCATTATTTATGGAACGACCCTTACAGTTTATACGGTCCCCAATTCTCAATCATCATCTATCTCCTACTCCTGGATAATTCTGCAATTCAGCTTGCCTTTTCTATGTGGTGAGGGGCGTACCCAGAGGAGAGAATTCTTGGATAAACCAAACAGAAATATCAATTTCTACTTACAGGAAGTAACTATCAACACCATGCTGTGACATCAGCAGTGCCAATGCCAACCGGCATATATGAACTCGAAATCAAAAACTCATTTATTATAATTATTATTATTTTGAAGTAGCTGTAAAACTCTCCTCTCAAATGAGAGGAGAGATAGTATTAAAAATGTTAACTGCTATGCTACTAATGAGGATGTGACAGTGCATATATTTATATCAATGTTAATTGCTATGCTACTAATGAGGATGTGACAGTGCATATATTTATATCATGATGCAACATCTGAATGCAAATTGAAGAGTATTTGGAGCAGCTTCACTTGCCTTCATGCGTATTTTTTAAAAGTGAAGTAACAGCTTTCTTTTAGGGCGCGTTCAATTGGGTCGGTGAAGTCGATCTAAGTCAAACCCGTTCAACTTGACTTGTCCAGAACTGTAGCTAGGAACTGTGGCTTCGACATTTTGAATCGTGTTGCATATGTTAGAAGCAACCTGATGAAGTTGAACCGACTGAAATCTCCAAACTACGGAGTAATATGAAGTTCCTGAAAGTCTCACGGAAAATTGACTGGTGTCAGCGCCTGAAACTCGGATCAGCCGGCCGAAGCCAGTGCACCTGCCTAATGTTTCGAACAAGAGGAGGGACAGCATCGTCTGATGCAGCCTTCCAGGGAGTCTCTGCTGAGTATTGACCATCCACATAGTTGGTGGAGGGAGCTAAGTGGTTCAGTGTTAGGTGCTGAACCTTTGATACTGTCCGTTGTTGGTCCCGGTGGAGGTATCATGACTGATCCCTTGGCTAGGGCGGAGCTCTTGTCGACTCACTTCGACGAGAAGCAGAGCAGAGATATGTTCTCATTGCTTCATGGATGCCACCCTGAACCTCGCTTAACCTCTTTGGCGTTCAGATCTGATGGCCTTGATCGGCATGGAGGTGGTGACCCGGTGGGCATGTTTTCTTTGTTTTAGAAGCAGCTTGCTGGCGTTCTTGCCCCTCAGCTAGCAGTGATCTTCCGGCGCCTGATACGGTTAGAAAACTTTCCAAGTTGTTGGCGTACTAGGAATATCACTCCCATTCCCAATGGCCCAGTGTTGCCCCATGTCGCCCATTTTGTCGCCCATTGACGCCTATTTTGTCGAAGGTGTTAGAGAAATTAGTCGCTTGTAAGCTTGGTCGTTTTGCTAAGGTTACGGGGTTGTTGCCTGCTGGTCAGTTTGCGTACAGTACTGGTTGGGGTTGTTGCCTGCTGGTCAGTTTGCGTACAGTACTGGTTTGGGTTATAATGACTCACTGTTGTCGGTGTCACACCATGTATAGTCTGCGCTCGATTGTAGGTCAGAGGCACGCCATGTCCAGTTAGACTTTAGTGCGGCGTTTGACAGGGTTAACCACAATGGTTTGTTATACAAGCCGGAGTTTTTAGGTGTGGATGGTAGGGTTCTGTTAATCATTCGCGATTTTGTTTCTGAGCGAACGCAGAGTGTGTCTGTTGACAGCGTTTTGAGTGCCTCAGTCGCGGTGGTGTATGTCGTCCCTCAGGGCAGTGTGCTTGGCCCGCTGCTGTTCGTTGTGTATACTAGTGACATGATCTCTTCCCTGGAAAACACGATGATCAACTATGCCGACGATTCCACTTTGATAGCAGCGCTCCTCGCATCCGTAATGCAGGGGCCACACTAGGTATTCGTCCTCGCAACTTGACGTCAGGACGCTCAGCTCGTACGTCTTCGAGCAGCTAAATTGTTACTAGCAACAGACAAGTTGGTCCTACACGGCGAAAGGTCGTTTGAGGTTTTCTACGGGCAACTACTTGGTCATGCAGACTCGGAAATCGAATTTGTATTTACAATGCGATTCCGAGAGGTTATTGAAAAACGCTTTTTTGTTATTTCTAAGGTGTTTTTTCTAGTTAACTACAAACTGAGAGGAAGTGCTATAATATCGGCTGATTGTCCGTTATCGGTTCCTGTATTTATGATAGCACAGAAAACCAAGTGGCCGGCCATGCTACGTTTTGCTTAGTAGAACATTTAGAGTGCTATTTATTATTTTAACTTCAAAGTTATTTATCACTTATGTGTCGTCACTGTTTCACCCAGCATTTCCGCTTCACTTTACGGTTAACGTTCCGTTTGCTATGACCCCTGACACGCTGACAGTGAGTGTAGTAGAAGCCTAGCCTATTAAATAGGCAAAAGCTAAGGCATTTACACTCCTTCCGTCTCCATTGCCATCGTCGATTGTTTACATACCCGTGGAGAGTACCGCAAAACAGAGTACCCTGTGGCAAAACGAATAAATTAGGCATTTCATATGGTTCTCTTGCTTCTTTATAAACTTTTAAATGCTTCTAAGCTTCTCTGATTTCTATTTCACTGCAAATTTGACAAGAAATATGAAACTTTACTACAGTAGTAACGTTTGTGAAGAATACTGAGTTGACGGAAAACATTTTGTGGACACAGTTGTGATGATGTTAGGAGATAAAGTAAGTGTTCAAACACTTTACACTACCTCTGGGGAACATAAAATCATCGCGTTACCTTTACTTGACAATCTTTTTCGGATTTGTTCTCCAAGCCAGCCGTTTGATTTGATTGAATGAATTGTCGTACTTCCAAAAACACGACCGCGTGGTCAAGAAAAGTGTGAAAATGTCACGCTAAGCTTCTTTGATAGTACACGCATTGCTGTAGAACGCTGAGTAGCTTCTGCACTTACAATGATTGCTTATTCATAGTTGTGTCGACACTAGAAGTAAAATCAGTTATTATTAATAGTGACAAAAACTGCAGCTTCTTTGGACCAATGAGTGTGAGCTACGAAGTTCTGTGGAACATGTGCGTGGTAGTCTGGATGGGACTTTGTACGGCGAATGAGCAGCTTCCCGTCGCTAGTGTGTCACCTACAGTCGTTCCGATACACAACAAAGATTTCTGAGTGAGTTGCGCTTTGCTGGTACAAATGCCAAGTGTGGCCCCAGCATAATGCTGTCGCCCAGTACCTGAATAGGGATTTGTCACGCATTAGTGCATGGTGCTCGGCCTGGAGTATGAAGCTGAATGCCAGTAAGACCAAGTCGATGAATATCAGTCGGTCTCGGACACTTGTACCACAGCATCCTCAACTAAAAATTGATGACATTTTGCTTCAGGAGTCTAGCTCCTTGGAGATTCTTGTCGTTTTCTTTGATAAGAAGCTTACTTTTGAGCCGCATATTAGGCGGCTAGTGTCACGTGCTTCCACTAAGATTGGGCTCGTGCGGAAGGTGAATTCTGTGTTTGGTGACAATGAGGTCCTCCGTAGATATTTTTATGTTTTTTTGCTGCCTGTGTTGGAGTATTGCTCACCGGTCTGGGCTTCAGCTGCTGACACTGACTTGCGTCTGTTGGACCGACTGATCTGGTGAACCTGCCCCATAGGAGAAGGGCAGCCGAGCTCTGTATGCAATAGAAGGTGTACAACAATGAGAGGCATTGGTTGTATTCGTCTGTCCCTGATCTCAAGGTCTTTAAGAGAGAGACACGTGCTGCGTGCGGTGCGCACGCTTTCACGTTGGAGGATGTTAGATGTCAAACTAATCAGTTCTGTCGGTGCTTCGTGCCCTGGTCGGTCGGTGAAGGTTTATAATTTATTGCTGACAACGACTTTCGGTCGTATTGGCCTGCAGGCGTTTAAGTCAGCTGGTAATGGCTTTTTGCTGGATTTCCTTTAGCAGCGTTTCAGGCTTCCCGGTGTTGCAAGGTGTTTCATTTGGGTTGCTTTGCCTGTCCGTGCAAGCTCGCGTGTGAAGTTTTAATAATAAAAGTAATAATAACAAGTTAAGCCTGGAAGGCTTAGAGCGCGTTCGATTGGGACGTGAAAGTCTATCTATGCCAAACCCACTTGACCTAACTTGTCTGAAAATGCAGAGAGGTGTCCCGACTTCGTCCCGTTTATTCAATTTTCATTAGCTGACTCAAACTTGATCACCTGTGAGGCTTTTAAAAACTCAATACTACTTCGTATAATAGAGATTTCAGTCGGTTCAGTATAAGCGGGGGGTTTGTATCACCTGCAACACTATTCAAATTGACGAAGTTAAATTTCCAATTGAGAGTTCCGGACAAATTAAGTCAAGTGGATGACGCTTAGATCAACTTTCACGTCCCAGTAGAACTGGCCCTAATTTTTGAGCCAAAGCGAACATTCTTTTCTCCAGATGAGAGCGCCGGATACATTATCAGATTTGCTTATAATTACCTATTATCAGAGTTATGAAATAACCAAACGTTGTATCTTTCCATATACTATTTTCTGTGTAATTTTCAGCTTTGTAAAAAATTTACTAGAATCAAGACGCCCTGCGATAGACACGAAATTAATTAGCATACTTATACGTTTGTGTACAAACTGACAGCTAGCAGGGTTCGTGTGACGTAAGAGCGCGCGTCCATATCCCGTCGCACCAATGCTGGTAATTCCTGTCAATCTTTCCCAGCGTTGACCTCGTACCTTAGGAGTGCCTATTGTTTGGCAGTCTCTTTCTACCTTAGTTTCAGCTAGATCACACCGCTTCGTGTCTCATTACAGTTACCTTTCATCACGTGCTTACGACAACGTGAATGACTGTGTAAGAAATGGACACTTGTGGCAAAGGAGTCAAACACTTGATAATTACAACTGTTGGGAATACCGATTGAGCCCTATTGAACGTACTGTCAGTTGTAGCTGAACTATTCATGGAGCGATCCTTGACCTACATGAATTACATGGTTTACTAACTAGTTAAGGGAAAGTTATAGGTAAAAAACACGTTGCTTTATTGAAAACCATAGTAGTGACTACAATCTAGTGAGTTGTGAGGAAAAAGTAGGGCAATCTTTTACTTTAAGATAGCCAGTCTAGTTTCTTTATTTATGGTCCGATTGTTTTGAAACTTTCACAGTATATGTACGTAAAATTGAATTATAAGCACATTTTATTCACGATATTTTTTTCGATTTTTCGAATAGTTTTAAAGTAATGTACATATTACACTTTCTTCATTTCTACCAATAATAAGCCTGCTATACGCGAGCGGCGGTCATCAGATCACTCTTTCCGACCAATAAGAATCTTGCGTGACGCGCTGGTCGACCAATCAAAAGCTTGCGTAACGTGTTTGTGTTAACCAATAAGTAGCGTGTATGGCTGCTACTATTGGGGAATTTACCTCAGTTCTTTGAAATTTCAGATGGTTTCAGGGATTTTTAGAACAATTTCGGGACTTTTTCAATTTAATACTTGACAATTACGCAAATAATTGATAATACTGTACTACCGCGTATATTGAGATGAGCATAGTGTTTGTTAATAGCGTGAAGTTTTTATTTCTATTATTTTACAAATATTTGGGGTATTATTTTAACTTTTGGGGAAATCTGAACTTCCCTTTTAAGTGATTTGTATTTCGCCGGTGACCGCTGTAGAGTGCGGACGTATAGCTTTTATTTGTAGTTTTGTCGTGTTGTTATTGGTATATTTTGCAGTATAAACATTTAATTTTTGTTTTTTATGGTCCGATTATTATCAAACTTGCACAATAGACGTAGAATTGAATTTGAAGAACATTTTATTCGATATTTTCTTAAATTTCACTTTCGTTAGATTGGGGAAGGTTGGGTAGGTAAGGGCAGGTTAGGTTATCAAGAACTATCGCGAAAATCGAAAAATTTTTATGAATGAACTGTTCTTCTAATTCAATTCTACGTATACTGTGCGAGTCTCATAACAATCGGACCATAAATAATGAAAATAGAATGGCTCCCCAAAAGTAAATAGACTGGCTACCTTAAAGTAAAAAATTCCCTAAAGTAGTTCACACCACCTGTTTCAGCCAAAGTGACAGTGACTACAGCTTAACGTGTGTGAACAACGCTTTAAAATATACATGATGTCATTGCGCTTCTTCAACGTTATTAGAGTCTGAGGGAGATATAAACTGTGCCGTATCGGTACTTCCTGGAGGAACACTTTCATTGGTGGTTTGGATTTGAACTAATTATTGGATAGCTTAATATTAGGAAAGCCGAAGCCCTGCTTGAGACAGCGTAATTGGAAAGATAGGGAGAAGCGTCCTCGTTTCGATTTTCTTGGGCAGCGGGCGTCGCATTAATATATGCCAATCTGTGAATTTAAAGCTGCTCAAAATTCCAGATACTAAGACATTTATTAGAATACTGGACACTTCCATATTGGAATTACTTTTATGGAAGAGTGCAATGAAGACTAAGATTTCAATTTTGTGTTTGGATACTGTAACGTTGTGCAAGACGAAGCCTTGCTGACGGCTTCAGCTGCCCCCCCCCCAAAAAAAAAAAAAAAATCAGAAAATTGTTGCAAATGTCAGTCACTGCTGCACTGTTTGTACGATTGCAAGTGTCAATGGCGAATGTTCACTTATTGCTCCCAATTTTGAATAGCTAACATCCACATAGATTTATACTTTAGGAACTACAACACTGTATTTATCAATGTGATGTAGAAGTTGCGGTCACGGCAGCGTAGCTAAATGAATTAGATGCGCAAGCTTTTGCTCGCTGCCGCCGACGAAAGCCGTAAGTGGGCGCCCGGCTTAAGACCGTTTCGTAGTTGGTGCTCTCTGGCCCAAAGTTACGTTGTGGGTGATTTGCTAAATTTCCAGCGCTTAGCAATAACATACCGGTATAGTAAAGCAATGTGTTACACATGAATTAATACTCTCATATCGTGTGTGACGTAGTGCCTTGTTTTAGAAAAGGCTTTCTGTTAAAATGATGGCAAATTTACTGAAATAAAGACCATGACAGTGTCCTTCGGGTACTCTAATGCCTATTTTCCATTGCGCAGGTAATGATACCAACAGTGGCTAGGATGGGTAAATGTAGGCCTAAAGTGTAAAACCCGCTGCACACGAGATTCGAAAGGCGTGCGCTGACGAGCGACATTTTTGTTGATTTCGTAGGGAAAAAGTTTCGGATCGTCAAGCTCGGCACGACATTTCAATGCAGTCGTAGCGGGGGAAGGTTCTTGCAGTTGCAGTGTCTTAGGATAAAATTCTTAGAAGTTGCATGAAATAGAAATGGTAAACATTTTAATGTACCTAATAAATTTTATTACATGTTTACACTCCGGTTTTTATTCACTGTGCATATTTTTCAGCAACTGAACGTTTTGTACTAGGTATCTTTAGTTTGTAAACAAGCTTCAAGATGTGCGTTTTCTGCTGGCTGTCATCGTAGTAACGAGGAGACAAATACATTTTATACTTTTGACACTGCAGTTGCACTCGCCACCACCTACTGTAAAGATTTAAAGAAATCGGAGACGTTACATACCATAGTAATGAATAGATAATGGGGAAAACGAGACAAGTTGCTTTGAATCGCTCAAAAGCTACGACGAAGACTGCCCTAGATCCAACCTGCTGAATATGCTCCTCAGGCAATTTTTTCGTCAAATCTGGTTGAGCATTTGTTTATAGCTGACGAACGGTGTCCGGCCCCAAGGCGGTGGGACACCTCATCTAACAGAGGTAACAGACGTAAAGCCCAATGCAGACGAAAAGCAAAAATTGCCGTTAGCTGCATTTCGCCACCAAACGCTGTACCAGACTCGGCACTTCTTCGGTTAGATGAGGTGTCCCGCCTTCGTGCGCCCGGGCAGCGGCTCTGCAATAAGTTAATATAGAGAAATGCATCCAGCAGGTTGGATCAAGGACAATCTTTTTCGCGCAATTCAAAGCAACTTTGCGTTCATTTTTCCATGTTATCTAGTCACTACTTTGTACGTAACGCCACAGTTTTTCTTGAAACTTTGCTTTGAATGGTGGTAATTGCAATTGCGAGGTTAAAAGTATAAAAGGAATTGGTCTTCAGGGTCTAACGAAGATAGCCAGCAGACTTTGCATGTCAAAGATGCGTTTACATGTTGCAAGATCATACGAAACACTTAGTCGCTGAGCACTGTGTGCAGCGAATAAAAACTGGCATGTGAACAAGCCACAAAACTTTTTAAATAATTATTTCCCATTTTTGTTTTTGTGTAACTTGTAATAATTTTACCCTAAAGCATTGCAACCGCAAGTGCATGCACTGAGAGAAAATTTGATGCACTGAAGTGTATCAAATTTACATGCATTTTTGTCCCAAAACCGAAACACGAAAGTGCATCATAAAGAGAAAGTACATCGTGATGATGCATATAGGGTCGGTCCTATGATGCACTTGGTCACGTTGATGCACTTTTGTGTTTCGGGTTTGGGACAAAGCCGATGATGCAGCAAGATGCATCAAAAACAGGTAAAAATTGATGCACCTGAAAAGACTGAAATTTTGAATTACAATAGCGATCTGCGTGTTAGTAAGTAACCGCGTTTCTTTTCTCACGTGTAACAAAACTACAAAGCTTTTGTTCACTTTCTTTTTGTGGAAATACGTTTTTTTTACTGAAATACGTTTTTTTTTACTGAAATATTTTTTTCTGTCTGCGGCGATGACACACCAAACTACCCCATGAAACACCTACGTGCATCGAAAGTTAAGTTTTTTCAGAGCATGTCGCTGCTGCGTGGGCATTAAGTTACCATGTCCCAACAAGCATAATCTACCCAGAATATGTCCCCTCCCCTCAGGGGATGAGTTTGGGCCAAAGGCCACAGGGTTACGTTAGTTAGGTTCGCCCATCCTATGTTATGGGGAGCAGCGCCCCCAAGGGCACCTTGTAGGTTACTTTAGCCGTTAGCTAGGCTTTCCGGACGTCTATCTATCGTGCCCACTTTGCTTCCTTCCGATTTCATTCTCCTACTGATCTTACTTTCGGGTGTTCTTCCTCTTCTTTCTTGATTCTCTTTTTCCATGTGCGTTGATCCTGTGTGGGAACACCTTCGTCCATTGGCTCCACGTGTATATCATCATACTATATGTCCCTTCTTTCTTCCTGTGTGATATCGCCTTTCTTGTGGAAGCGGAGTCTTAAACTTCTGAATATAATATTATCCCGTCGAAATCATCGAAGATGCCGCTCGTCTGCGCACGGCTTAATTAAGGGCAGGCCTAAGTTAGATTGGGCGCCGAAATTAAGCCTTCTAGTCTTTACTTGTCCAAAACTTTAGGCAGAAGCTTGGCATTGCCACTTCGAATCATGTTGCAAGTGGTAGTTACTACTTGATTACATTAGGCTGACTAAAAAGTTACATTTTACGGAGCAGGATGGAGATTCTGCAAGTCTAGAGGGTAACCCATCAAGAGTGAAACTCATTTCAGAGGGTCGAAGCCAGGGTATCTGTAGAAGATTTCGAAAAAGTCGAGCGTCGTAGGCCTAGTTTCAGTGCTTAATCAAACGCACCCCATGGCGTCCTCCACAGCTAAGAGCTCCTCCTCCAGGAGTCGCAAACTCTTAACGGCCAAAGCTTCCAAGGCCACCTGAAACCGTCTTTTTCTCTCACTCGCTCCAACTACACAGTTTACATCTCTGAGCTCCGCATATCAGCGGCTCTTGAATGTGCTTGCGTGCATTCATGATCGTCTCTTTGGCTGGCATTCTCCCCCCCCCTTTTTTTTCTCCTCCTTCCTCCAGTCCTCTATGTCCTTCTAACAATGACAATAGCTCATAGAGGGCCGGGGCGTAAGTTCCGGTGTCTCTGGGAATGGGCCTATTGGGTCGTCTACTGCCGCCTATCTGCCTATGAATGATTTGGTGAGTAAAGAAACTTTGGTTTAGGTCACCTATTAATTTTTTTTGCCTTCTTTCTACTTCTCTTCTGCTCAGTAGTGTTTAGGAAGTAGTGGTATGGTAATAATTCACAGTTCTTATTTCCTAAAATAAACCTTTCAAGGCCTGTTGAACGTTAATTGATTGATTACAGCCATTGGAAATTAACAGTATTCGAGATATTGTTGTGCTACTTGGACTGTTATACAAACTAGGGTCTAGACCATTGCTCAGTTCAGTTTTGCATTATACCAGTGTATTGTAGGCTAATTGTGTGCTTTTATTATCGCATTATTTAATTTTTTTTAACAGTTTTGCACGTTTTTTCTAACGTTACCCATTTCAACCTAACCTAGTTGAATCTAGTCTATTCTCACCAAACCTAAATGAAATTCGTGCAACATTCAAAAAAATAGGAAACAATTTCTTTAAATGTAAATACACGTAGTTGAACTGTCCTGTGGCACTGATATGTTTCAGAGCTGTACTGGGGCGTGTTGCAATCAGACGCCGGTGTTACCCTCACAGTGTTACCCGTGAAGTAGTGAATACGATGAGTGATCTCAGCGCCCCAACAAAGAGTTGCCGAATTTTCTGCAAGCTTGAGCATATACATTTTGGCGGAGCCATACTTAGACAGTATTTTAGTGTAAAAAGTTGAGAAAACTAATCAAAAGTGCATCGAATATTAGAAATTAGCAATATATGGCAGTCCTTGACTCTGTAATAGGAATTGTTGAGCAGCAAAGTCAGTGTTTGTAAACAAAGGCAGTGTTACCCAGCTCATAACCCTACAGGGTTGTCGTCGGTGCAACCCGGTGTTACCCAACCTGTGTCGCATTGGAGGCCGGTGTAGCACAGGTGACCCTGAAGGCCTGATTGCAACACGCCCCTGAACATACCAATATTTAAAAAATGTTGTACACACTACGGTTCTAATTCATAAATGGGACCTCATTGCATCAGTATCTGCTGGAATAACTGCTAAAAGATAAATATCTTGTTTTTGAACGAGGTGGAAGGGGGGGGGGTGAAAGCAGATATATCTGTAGTAATGCCCTGCCGACCTGTCAGTAGGGTGTATTTTCTACCAGCGGCGGATCGTGTCTTTTTGAAAGGGCGGGGCCAGCTCACGTGAAGTGTAATTCTGAGCTTCAATAAAATAATTGTTGTGACTTTAGAGAAGCTGTTATGTGTGTCGTCCAAATTTCCAGAGAGAACACGCGCTGCACTAGCACGTTGTCTGTATCTACAATCTACATTGTTAGTAAAAGTCGGACAAACTCGGCTTCCATAGATACTAGCTGGAGCGTATGGAATTTCTATTGAACAAAAGCAGTGTTCTCCGGTGATAACTTAGACCAGTATCATCCTAATTCTCTCCTATCTGATACTGAAAGAACCTGTAGAAATTCCATAGAGCAAAAGTATTGCTCCTCAACTGTGATGCTCTCAGACTCGTAATATGCATATGAAGTGCAAAAAATGTTCCAAGTCAAGCAGTGAATCTTCTCCCTAAGACCTGCGAGCAGTAGCAGCTTAAACTTGAATTTTACTCCTCCTATTGATTCTTTCCCAGGTCGTATCAAGGATACCTCAAAGAAGCCCTAATTTTCCCTATCTAATCCTGATGAAACCGTCACGGTCGTACTGAGTAACTAATGGAGGGCCAAGCAGAATTATAATTTATATTCCGTCAGTATGCATTGTTTTCAGAGGAGCAGATCAGTGCCTATTTTCAATAGAAAATCATACAAAAATGAAATATGAAGTGCATTTAATTTCTACGCATTTCAATAGTTTTTCTTTTATTATAACGTTAGCAGTTTGCATTACTGGAGATCTTCACTCGAATTATCTAGGGCCTCTAGTCGGATACTTCTTTAAAAGGATAGAATGTGAATAAATATTTGCGAGGCAAAGTAAATGAAACAATATTTTAGATTCGATAGATTTGTTTCTACAAATTTTACAAAAGTAACGAATCTTACTCTAGAGTAATACATGCGTATAAAGAATTAAGTACTCCTGAGAGGTCGAAGATAGATTAGTGGCCAAATGGTTTGGGTATTACTTCTCGCATCATACGTTAAAGGGAACAGAGCCCTCTCCCCCCCCCCCCAGAGACCCTGTATAGGTTAGCTTTACCTTCACCGGTAGGAAGTCTTTCCTTCATGTCTACTTTTTTCTTGCTCTTTACTATGCTGTTTTCTCTATTCTTCCTCACCCTAAATGACTTTCTTTTCGTTTGAGCTCTGACACTGTGGGAATTTTTTCTCGTTTGAAACACCGTTGGAGTATCTATAGCCAGAAGCTCAAACTAACCTATTACTTACCTTCCTATCTCTGGAACAATGTTATTTGAGCCTGCTTGAAGCGAAGCGAAAGCTGTGCCGTATCGGCGACATCGTTAAGGCTCTCCCACTCGTGCGTCCACGCGGTACGGTTTACGTCTACTTGGGGATCAACGTCTCGTAGATCCTTGGCATGGAGTTGGCGCTATGCTGTGGATTGCGGGTTTTAGCAAGTACTGTATTGTAGTTTCCTAAAATTTCTTACTTCTGAAGAGATTATAACTTTTCAACAAATTTGTAAAGATGCGAGACATGTAGCCTATGCGAGTTTTGTGAATCTTGCCATCTAGTCCAAAAATACTTATTTCTGAAAAGTAACTACTTTGCTTCTAATTCATAGGCTGTAGTTTTTGTACAGTTGGATGGTTAGAGGTTTTCGTTAGCTCTGTTACCTAAATCTCGAATCATTATAATTAAATTTCTTAAATTTAACTGTAATTCCCTTAAGTTATTTAGCCTGTCCTGGATTTGGTGGAAATCAAGCTGTTCGACCAGGTCCCGAGTTTCTACCTCCACTCCACATGGCCGCAATTCTGAAAATAAAAAGTATTTGATTTCAAATTTTATGCCAATTAGATGGAGCAAATAAAAAAGTTTTTCGTGATCATAGCCGAGTTGCAAACTTAATATATGAAGCACACTGGGCGCATATTATCTTGATATCTTCTGAATCGCATGTTCGCAAGGAAGGTGAGGACCAGGAAGTCGGTACGTATACGATGATACGTAGGTACCGCCTGCCTGGTCTTCGCCTTCCTTCTGAACACTGGTCACATTAAAGGATTAACTACAACTCATAGCAAAGCTTATCCTATCTACTTACCTACTTTGAGGTCCAGGTGAAGCAGTGTACGCCAGTGTGTATGCAATCTGTCATTCTTTATAGATTGGTAGCAGAATTCGCGTTCACTTTCGGTTTCATTTTCACACATTTTGTGCGCATAATACAGCGATATGTTTTTTTAAACTTATATCTGGAAATACAACATGAGTGGCTGACATGATTTACCATCTGTAACACCGTATGTACTCTTCATTTGCTGACAGTACTTTATTAATTGTATTTTTATTAGAGAAGTAGCTTATGCTGAGAAAGTAAACGTACAGTTTCCATGTATGTGATTTCCAATTTTCCTGATGAACAATTTTGACACTCCCCTGTTAATTTCTTGAAATAGCATATCAGTTCTAGGGGGCTACTATTCATATAGTGATACGTAATGTAAGAAAAATCAGAATTGTGATGCTGATGGCGACTCACCATCTGCAAATATTCTCTCTGCAATAGCAGATAAGGATATAAATTCTTCAGCAGAGTAACTCTGTCCGTCCGTGCGGGGTGGAGGCACGAGGTCCAGCAGGCTGATCAGTCGGGCACCAGTCATGTCGCCTCCGAGGGCTTCTGTCAGCGCCGGGCCCAAGTCAGCCATTGGCAATGCTCCTGTCTGGATGAGGGAGGTAAGTAAAATGTTTTATTTCTTTACTCATACATGGAAGAAATTAAAATGAACTTAACAAAAGTCCTCAGGATCACAGTTGGCAACAGAGATAAAGTGCTTTCGAGATAGCTTGGCAGATCTCAAGAAAGTTACTTATAGCACCGATTATAAGTAGAGTTTCACAGGCAAAGAAAGAACTACAAAATGTTTATTCAAAGTAAATAGAGCGATATAAACGTCATTAAAATGTTGAAATAGCAACAAGAAGGAGGCGTAAAGTAAATAAAAGTTCAAACTAGCGGGCATCGAGATATGTCGAGAAAATAAGCAGGAGCAACTTGATTGATAGTTGCGCAAAAAAATGAATGGTGTAACTTGCCAGTTACTTGTATCGGTAGTAAGTACACACCAGTATTATTTCGTGTCACAAATAGAGAAGTTTTTAATTCGCACCGGTATTATTACTAAGACTCATTTCAGCGTTATTGCTGGGCCCGAACTTGCCTGATTTGACTCACCTCAGGATCGCGATGTTTGCCGAAGACTTTACCAAACAAGAGTCGCCTGGAATGACTTATCTGAAGATGTTTCACCAAGTATTCCAGGGAACTTAAACCTGTAAAAGGGGAATTCAGCAGGGATTCATTCGGTCGTAAGGTAAAGGAGCTTATAGATTAGCTTGTAGTGTTTTTTCTACGGCGTGTTTAAGATAGAACAAACCCGCACAACAGCTTGAAATCGCGTTACTAAGCCAAGAAGATCACAATTCCGGTGTGTGAAACGTACGAGTAGAAGAGAGCTGAAATTCAAAATTTTAATTTACCTATTAGGATACGTTTTGATGACTTTCCTTTATACATTTTAGGTTATTATTTAGTTCATTCCGAATTAATGAAGATGGGCTCATTTCTGAATAATCGTGCTCAGTGTGGGATGACAAAACAGTGAATCTAATGATAAAAATAATAGATAGTGCAGGTAAATGAGGGTGCGCAATTGCTACGGCTCGTATAGGTTTGTGGTGGCGTAAAGTTAGCTTTTATTAGGTTAACTTGTACCACACAATTTACATAGCGTGTAAACTTGTTTGCCTCATTATATCGCAGTTGGTGTTCACGAACTTGATATTCCTGGTTTTGAAGCTACAGTGTAAAGGTGCTGGTCGTCGGTCCTGTAGAGATGCCTTAATGCTTCGGTGTATATCACGTCTATTGTGGCGGTACAATATTACTTTTTATGAGCTCTACTTGGACTGCACAACTAAGCACGGTATGCACATATATTCTTTTCATCACAAGAATCTGCATAGTCACAAACAATGACAGACATTTTAACTTTTGAACCTGTCGCGTCTGAAGTATAAAGAGAGAGCGCTGATGGCCTATCTAGTACAGTATAGTGATGCCCAGCCTAGCATGCTGTAAAATTTGCTTCGTATTTTGTTCGTGCCATCTTCTGCAACCTCACCCTCGAGTCTGTGGAGCTGCACAGGGAGGGTGCAGATGGTCTCTTTGTGTGACCCACAGCGGGGGAGCGACAGCCAGAATATTCCATTTGTCTTCTCCGGGGACGGCTTCCCGGCACTCCCACCGCCTGCCTGCAGGGACGACCTCTCCTGCTCAAACTCTTCTTTGAGTCTGGCCAGTTCCTCCAACATCTCGGGACTCATTTGCTCTTTGGCCAGGAAATCCTGTTTGGCAGTCGCCGAGATACAGTTTGTGATTAAAACTCTAGACACTGACCAGAGTAAAGGGCGAAGATTTTTTATACAAGTGCACACCTAGCTTTTTAAAATATACACTGGTAATTGTATACAGTGATATATACAGCATAGTAAGCAAGCAGCATGCATTATCAGTTAAGTTTGTCGTATAGTACGCAGTTGTATCGACTGCAATTGTAATAGGACAATGACGCTGTGCAATGCCTGCGTCTGCGGTCTACTGTATGCTGTCGAGGCACTAAAGATAGAAATTGCAATTTTTGTCGGTTGCGTACGGTGACCGTTTACAATACGTTAATTTCATAATGACCGTATTATGGTTTATGAACTTACTTTGATATCGCATGTAGACTAAACTTATTTCGGTGGTGGCCAATGTCCAACATTTGCACGTTTGTCCGTTCAATGCTGTCGAGGGCTCCGGCCCAAAGGGATTCTTTAGAGGTTGCCTAATACATATAGCCTTTATTAGGCCGCCGGAAAAACATCCGTTTCTTACCCGCTATGCTTCTCTCGTTCTTCGTACCAAATTAATAGCTTTTTGCTGCGCTTTTTCTTCTTGCCCAGGTTTTTGCTCTCGTATTTGTGATCGTTTTTCTTGACATACTACGTGTTCCTTCCTCTTCTCTATCATTGAATGCAGTGAACACTGCACTGCGGTCAGCAGGGCTTAGCCTGCAGTACTGGGGAAAACACTAGAACAGTTTCCACTAAAATTTACCTACCTTAGGATCCATGTTGAGCAGGTCGTCGTGCTGACCGGCAGATCCGTGGTCACTCTTAAGTCGAGCGGAGGTCGGTTTCGAAGAACCGGAGTCTGATTTCTTGGCAGAGCTTGGCCCGCTGTGGTCCCCCTGTGACACCTGGTCGCCATGTAGAGAGGGGGGAGCATGTATATAAATATAATGGTGGTGATTAGGAGTAGCGCCTTCTGGGGACTTCGTAGACCTAAGACTTCCCAAGGCCTTCAGGACATCTTTATTCCTTGCATACTTTGCTTTCTTCCATCTTCAAACTGCTAGTGAAGATGTGTTGTTCTGTTATACCCACGCTAGCCGCGGACAGTGCGTGCTGCACAGTTGTGCAGAAGGTCGCACGATCGATCCCCAACCCAGGCGAGGACTTTGTCCCGGCTTCGGCGCGCTGAATCAACAAATCTACTTGTGCAGATAGCTATCGTATCGGTACCTTCCTTAGGGTAAGGGGGTGGTGGTAGGTCGTTGAACCTTTCGTTACGACGCCATAGTTAATGGCGACCCGTCGTCGGCTGCAGCTGCACTTACTCCTCTGGGGCTTGTTAGCCTGTGTCTGCCGCACAAACCAGTGCGTGTGCATTTCCCAGGGGAGGGTGCAGTCAATGTTGACTTTGCCTTTACCTTCTCAGTCTTTTTTTCTACTTGCTGTGTCCAAGTTATAATTACGTAAGTAAAGGTAAGTCAACTTAGACCACACCCTCACCTGGGAAACCCACATGCACTGGTTTGTGCTGCGGGTATAGGCACACTGGTCCCAGAGGAGTAAATGTAGTTGTGGGGTTATACCTTGTATACCTTGGTTGTATCCATGCGGGCCCCGCAGGTGGCAGCACCTCCAGGCAAGGGTGTCATCTGTTACTTTACCATTCAGTCCCTTCTATTTCCTCTAAAGCTTGAATTAAAACGTGTGCTGAGGTCTATGTGGCTCCTTGACGTTTTGACGTAGCCTAGCGCTTTTGTAATACTGCAAGCATTTGCAGACGCGCTGATCACAGACTTTGGAGAAACATATAATAATTGAGTTAATTATTAATGGAGAGCAGCGCAAAAAATACAAAGTTCTACATCGATTCATTACTATTTTTCACGAAAAAATGCTGTGACATTATAAAAGTCCTCGCGGATACCAACAGCCCACATCGCGACACGAACTTGCACAACAACGCTCTGACCGTTACTGAGACAATACCAGACATTACTCTGGCGATCGGACACACACCATACTGTCTCCTATACGTCCTTGCTTTCGCTTGCTCGCAGATAGTAACAACTTGTTGACGAAAAGGATAAATTTCGCACTGAAGTGGTACTGTGAAGTACTACATATTTATTTCATTTGTATGAACGCATGTTATCTCAGTGATGCTACAAGGCACGCATAAGCATACCTTCAAAGCCGCTTTACACCGCGCAACAAAAGTTGCACACTACTTTCTATGCCCACATTCTTTCATCTACGCAAGCCAATGTTGCCAGTCTGTGACCTTTCACTCGCACAGCTCCTTATGTCAAGCAAAGCAAAAAGTCTCAACTCTTGCATAATTTTAATACCTATATGCACGGAACAAGAAATGGAGGTAGAATTTCGCAGGGTTCTAGAAGTAAAATAGAAAGAAACAGAATTATCAGTTTTACAGTTTTTACTGAAATCCTCATATCGTTTGATAAATCGCACGGAGTTCTCGTCTTCTTACTGGACAGTGTTGCACCAATTCTCCCAGACGTTCCACATGACAACCACTTGTCTGCATACGGAGGCTTAAGATTACGTGTAATGGAATTATTTATAAGATGATCGAGATTTTGCTATCGTATATATAGAGGTACACTTCAATTCTAGTTATATTCTGAAATGTGAAGTTGTGATAAGATTCTCACAGAAGTCGAGCCGGAATCGTCCAAAAACAGTTTTTATTATTATTGTTTTATATATTGAGACTGTTTTTATTATTGATACTATTTTTTATTGTTTTAGCCGGATTGACATTTTCCTATCCTGTAAGTAGATTTAAATTACGTTCTAAAAAAATAAGGCCATATTAAAAAGTCTTACGGCAGTCTGGCCGGGATCGTCCAAACCTCCGGTGTCTGGTGCTCTCTTGCGGGCCCTGCTGGCATGTTTCTTGGTGCCTGTTTTTGTGTCGTCTGTTTCCGCCTGCAAATACATATCAGTTTACTAATTATCGTATAACCGTATTTAATGTAATTAACAGTTTACAGTGTAATCTGTTTACTTGCAGCTTGCTCGCAACCAATGTACGTAATTTAGAAGACCTCAGTGCTCGTAATACAGGATTACTGTCAATGCTTACAAACCCGAGACAATTCTATGCACTGCACATTTTAACATAAAAAGTCTCAGTAATTTTAGTGCAACTAATTTTTTAGTGCAGCTAGTTTTTTTTCTAATTGTAGTTAATTTGTTTTCAGAAGGGCCAGAGAAGTTGACTGACGCAGACAGTGCTTTTTCTATCATAATCTTTATCTCTTATTGGGAGGCTACAAACGCTTTTATAGGAACAGCGTTATGGGAGTAACCATCACAGCAGTGCGAGCTAGTGAAAGGAACTAGCGGCGCTAGCGCTAGACCTGAGAAATACTAGCGGCGCTAGTGCTAGACCTGAGAAATACTAGCGGCGCTACCGTTAGCGCTATACATTTCAAAACCTAGGGGCGCTTGCGCTAGTTTTCGGCATGCACATCTTCTACTAGTTGAAAATCTGGAAACATTTATTTTAGTGTTTGGAAAAACCTATAGAGCAAGAAAGAAATAAAATATAATTTTAAGTGCATTGCAAATGAAAGAAATCAAAGACGTGTTTTACTGATTCTCCATAGTACGAGAAGATACATGGTAGTTAGTAATATACTGTATACTTTAGTATACAGGGTGTTGCAAAATTTTTGATGCAAACTTCTGCTTCTAGTAGAAAATATCATTATTAACACCTTTTCATCAATAAAAAATTCGAAAAACCCTTAGTTTGAGAAATAATCATAAAATAATGAACACTGATTAGATTGTTAGTTACCTATCGAGGCTACGTCCCTTCTGCTGATTAATACACGCGAGGGTAGCTCTAATACTCAATAACAGGAGATAGTTCTTATTAGCAAAGATATCATGACAGTAATTGTTCGAAATGTCTGCCATGAGCATTTATAAAAGGACGACAATTTCGTTGAAGGCAGTTGCGTACGTTGCCAAAGATTTCATGGTCCTCTGCTGCGATATCTCCAACAGCAACTGCATTTCGGGCGACAAGATCATCTTCCGACTCGACAGGTGTATTATAAATTAGACTTTTCTTATGCCTCAACAGGAAAAAATCTAGCGGAGACAGATCAGGTGATCTTGGTGACCAGGACACAGCACCATTATGACCAATCCGTCGATTCGGAAATAGAAGGTCGAGAAAACTTCTCACATTCAGAGCATAATGTGCCGGAGTTTCATAGTGTTGAAACCAAAGTCTTCTACGAATACCCAGTGGCCCATCGCCCAATTAATCTGGAAGGGCTTCTTCAAGAAAGACTGTGAGCATTCCCAGTGAGACGCTGTCGCAAAACGTATGGGCAGTGATTTGATTGTGAACGATACCTGCCCAAACATTGACAGTGTAGCGATGCTGGTGGCGATGTTGATGACATGAGGGTTGTTTTGCTGCCATGCGTGAAAATTATGAACATTAAAAAGTCCATCACAGGTGAAGATAGTTTCATCCGTGAACAATACATGTTCTGCAAAATGGGGCTCTTCTAACTCCTGATTCAAAAACCACTGCGCGAATCGTTCACAAGGAGCACAATCTGCTGGACGTAGACCCTGGAAGTGATGCGGATGATGATTATTTCGGTCCAATACTCGCCACACTGCAGCATGATCTTGAATTTCCATAAATTTTCAAAGCCAAATATTTAAAAAAAGTGTTTTGAATTTTTTAGCGAAAAAGCGTTTATATTGTTATTTTCTAGTACTAGTTTCTGAAGTTTGTACCAAGAATTTTACAACACCCTGTATAACTAATGCAAAAACTAGCGAATAGCGTTTGACATCGGCTAAAACCTTAGCGGCGCTAGTGCTTACGCTACTAAAAAACTAGCGGCGCTACTAGCGCGCTAGTTCTAGCGCCGCTAGGCACGAATCTGGTAACTATATATAGTCACTGCCCTTAAAAGGAATATTGGTGGTAAGTGGACTAGGTAAAGGGCAAAAATATATATGCATAGAAAATTTAACGAAAAGTCAAGAAAGTTTGAAGTTTTTAGCTGCTTTTTCCTGATGAACTTATATGTGGAAGAAGTGGATTTCTGTTGAAGGTAAAAGTCAGCGTGATCGCAGCCCTTCCTGGGGAAACCCACACGCACAAGTTCGAGCAGCACGTGTATAGTGGTTAATTATTTTTTCTATGGATAATGGTTCTTTATCGCTAGTCCTACGGTACTTCTCTATGCACGAAGTAAAATATGGCCATCCTTCACATGCCAAGAATCCTCGACGATAACCGTTACTAATTGGTCTATAATAAGAGTAATGACAAGTGCTATTCCTGGTTCTTGACATGAAAAATATCTTAAATAGAGTTCTATTACATAACTCAATATGAATTAACAACGTTTACCTCACGAACAACAGTCTTGTATTGACGATTATTCTGCTTTTTAACGATTTTCTTCCAGTTTTCTAATGGTCTTCCCAGTACTGACACTTCCTCTGAGTCTTTTGGTTTAAGAGGGTTCGTTTCAGGGAAGACGATGTCCAAGACTTCGGTAATCTTCTGGATTACGTTTGGTGAGTTGCTACGGGACTTCTTAGGAGAAGTTGAATTAGCCCTCATGGCCGCGACGTCCGCAGGTGTTTGCACAGTCGAAGACGTGTTCGATCCAGAGGAACTTGGTTCTTGAACCGTCAGTGTGTGTTTTTGAATGACAGCAGCTGGATTTTGAGTCCTTGACGTTAATTCGAACCAGAACGCCGTGTTACGATTCACTGCGACCAGCAGATCCTGCGGATTGAAGTCGACAGCTTTCTTGCGTTTTCTTGCTTTCTGCTTTGGCTCTTTGACTTTCACTTTTTGTTTCTTTTTCTTTACTGGTCGAGCAGCAAGCGGCATACAAGAGCTTTGGAGAGCTAAAATTTCATTCAGGAGATCAGAATCAAGCTCGTCTTTTTTGTGTTTTTTCGTGGGAAATTTGTAATTTATCAATGGGATTTCGTCTGGACTTTCAGGTGGGGACACGTGAGTCAGCAGAGGTCTACCTCTCTGGGAGCCGAGGTTCTTGTTTTGACCAAACGCTTTTTTCCCGACCATGGCACTCGATTGCCATTTTGAAAACACCGCGTCTCTTAAGCGCTTCTCGGTTTCTCTTGTTATAAACTGCTGCACTGGGTCCAGCTCGTCCTGGTTCCCGGGTTTTGGTTTAGCTGAAGAACCTAATTTGATTCTTCCTTTTGGAAATTTCTTGTTCCAAGATTTCACTTGAGGGAGAGCTGCCTGTATCATACGCCATCGGTCTGTGGGAGTTTTTATTTCACTGAAAGACATATCAGAGCTCGCGTTTTTCACCATTGCCAAAGCTTGAGTTTCTGGTCGAACTTCTGATGCAGGTTCAGGAACTGGAGACTTTGGTTCGATAATTATTTTCCAATCACCAAGAGCCATCGAGGTTTCCGATTTTATTATCGCTTGTGAACGCTTTCTTCGTTCCCTTTTCTTCCTCTTTTTACGGTTCACTTTCACTTTGGCAGACTTCAAGGAGCACTTCCTCGATTTTATTTTAATTGCTGAAACGAAATTCTTTTGGAATTTGTTAGGATTTTCTGGAATGTAAGGAAATCCTTGCAAGCTTTTGCGGATTTGCGGCTTGGCGCAGAGCTTCAGTTCATTCAACGCTTTGCGTCGTAAGTCGCACTTACGTCTTTTTCGAAGACGTTTTTCGAGCCTCCTGCTCAGTTTTTTCGACCATCTGTTGAACAAAAGGCACCCTGGCTTTCTGATTATTACTCGTGTAGACTTCTCGACAATGCATGAATGTGTCGAGTACCGAATAATGTTACGAACTTTTCGCTGCTCGTTGAATATTTTTATGAGTTTACGAGCATTAGCTCGTTTTTTATACGTGCGACTTAGCTTCCGGTTTTTGAAATGTTTTCTTTTGGGGGATAAAATATTTCGCTCGCTTCTTCTTCTTCTCGTTCGTTTCACGACAACTCTTCTGATTCTTCCTTTCTTGTTTTTCTTCTTTCGTTGTTTTACTCGTCCAAGAATAATCTTAGCCAATTTGGGAGAGGCGTGCTGCAGGATATACTCTATTCTTGACACCGGCTTACTGAACATTGAGCAGACGCAGTTTTTTCCGTTAACTTCCATCGTAATTGGGAATCACTATAACAGATGGCTACAGCAAAAACTTTTCAATACAGTACCTGTCTTGCAACGATAAGGATTTACCTGGAACGCCTGTAGGAATAGTGAGTTCTAGGTGATGAATATTGCAAACAGAAGCGCACACCAGGAATGACACCAAACTTTCAACTGCATGAGGTAGCCATGAGCTGTACGAGCCGATTGCACTTCATTACTTACGGTCGAGGTCTGTCGAAAGTGCCATATACATAGCAGATATTTTTGCGGTTTGTTATATCATTATAATTTGAATGTCATTTTTAACACTTTTCAATTAATTGGGACGTGCTCTAATTAACATCATGTAGCACTATGTCAATTAACGCAAACGTATTTGTAACATAGCATAAAAGGGGCTGGGACTGTGAAGTGTATGACTGTTTGATCCCTTCTTTCATTTTCTTCTCTCTTTTTTATGTTTTTCTTCTATTAGGTTTCATTTCCCCACACTCTGTTCCATCGATGTATTCCTCATTTCGCTTGACATTCTAAGTGTCACTTCTTTCTCACTTGTTTTGGATTGCTGCACCGTCTACTGTAGCTATCGAGACTTCAACTAATATCGTAAATGAAGTCCTCGATAAAACCCACAGCCCACGCTAGAGCATATCGTCATATAATAACACTCAAACAAGCATTAAACTTCAGAACCGAACAGACATTGACTCTTGGGTCGCAGATTGCGGACACGCACCACACTGTCGCCTTTACCGCACCGCTTCGCCCCAGCTAATGGCCTGTAATTATATTGTGGTACGTCTGGCCGCCTCCTCCTCTGTGTCTCGAAGATTCAACAATTGGCACCGAAATCTCAAATATTGGCAGCTAATCCGTTTGGCTGTATATTAACTAGAACACTGTCATTTTATATTATTTGTAAATTACGGGCTCGGGAGTTCAGTAAGCAACCACCTACTTCTATGGCAGCGGCGAGGGAACTGACTCAGGCTTGCCGAACGTATTTTGATGAAAGTACCAGATTTGCCAATACAAAAGTACCAGATTTTAACGAAAAAGTACCAGATTTCTGTTTTTTTACATATTGCTATTAAAATAAGGGGAAAACTATGAAAATAATAAAAAACTTCATTCAAAGGATATGAGATGATTGAATACTAACCAATATTCTTGTTTAAGCTGGGCACTAAGCTCGCTACTAGGCACATAAGAGGTACAATAATTATTGACATCACGAAGAAGACTTTTGAAGTGGAGGAGGGCATTTATTGTAGCTGCAGTCACTTTAGACCTACTCTGTACTCTGATGTTATTCAAGACAGAAAATTTTCTCTTAGCATCAGCCGATGAATGTGGTAACGAGAGGAGCTATAACATGAAGTTTGAAAGAATAGGGTATTGAGCTTCGCATGCACATTTTACNAGCGCACACCAGGAATGACACCAAACTTTCAACTGCATGAGGTAGCCATGAGCTGTACGAGCCGATTGCACTTCATTACTTACGGTCGAGGTCTGTCGAAAGTGCCATATACATAGCAGATATTTTTGCGGTTTGTTATATCAATATAATTTGAATGTCATTTTTAACACTTTTCAATTAATCGGGACGTGCTCTAATTAACATCATGTAGCACTATGTTAATAAACGCAAACGTATTTGTGGCATACGTTAAAAATTAAGGGCGGGGACTGTGAAGCGTATGATTGTCTGACCCCTTCTTTCGTTTTCTTTTCTCTTTTTGATGTTTTTTTCTTCTATTATGTTTCATTTCCCCCATTGTGTTTCATCGACGTATTCCTCATTTCGCTTGACATTCTCAGTGTCAGTTCTTTCTCACTTGTTTTGGATTGCAGCACCGTCTACTCTAGCTATCGAGACTTCAACTAGCATCGTAAATGAAGTCCTCGATAAAACCCACAGCCCACGCTAGAGCATATCGTCCTATAATAACACTCACACAAGCATTAAGCTCTCAGAACCGAACAGACATTGACTCTTGGGTCGCAGATTGCGGACACGCACCACACTGTCGCCTTTATCGCACCGCTTTCGCTTAGTCTCAGTTAATGGCCTGTAATTATATTGTGGTACGTTGGGCCTCCTCCTCTGTGTCTCGAAGATTCAACAATTGGCACTGAAATCTCAAATATTGGCAGCTAAACCGTTTGACTGTATATTGACTAGAACACTATCATTCTATATTATTTGTAAACTACGGGCTCGGGACTTCAGTAAGAAACCACCTACTTCGACGGCAGCGGCGAGGGAACTGACTTGATCCTTTAACGTTACTAACTTTGTTGGTTCAAGAATTTTAGTGCAATTTCTTGGATAAGTAAATTGATTGTGCTTGGGTGCCAGAAACGCTGCTGTTGTGCGAGCGTTTAAGCCCATTAAAAAATATTGACTCGTCGTTTGTGTCCTAAACAAGTCTTGTCCACAAAGCTTAAAAGCTCCTGAGCAATGGCGCCGGTGTTAATGTAATGATGAAAGGAGTCAGAGGAAACTGAATCGATTGCGTATCAGTCTAAAGTGGCGTTATTATGGATGGAGTTTCTTGTAGTTTACTTTCTTCAGCTAACTTGCTCACTATCGCTAAGCGCTCATATATATATAGTCTGTCTAATCTGTCTACTGTGTATTGTATCGGTATATATGTATATAGGTAATAGTCGCATTATGTCTGTAGTCAGTATACTGAATTATGAAATCCATGTATAGTCAGTTTGTCAGTGTGTTATGAGTAGCCTACGAATATTGGAAAACTAAACCTGTCGCTATATCTATAATTAACTCTTATATTGGCATTCATTGCTTCAAGAAATTCCAAAGTCAGTTTGAACTAGAGCAACTACAGAAATACACAGATCGCAGCGTAGTATGACAAGGGTATAGCAGGCACTGAACTCCAAACAGACATTTGATCTCCGTGTGCGGACACACGCGAGTGTAGACGGTAGGCCTACGCCATGTCACCAATACGGTGAAGTTTTTGCTTTAGATAAGCGGCGCAGTAGATAGGCTAACAGACCCATGCCCAGAGAGGAGCCGGGCCTTACGCTCCGGCCCTCTATGTGAGCCTTAGAATGTGGTATACAATTTTTCTCAGTAAGGGGTAGTCACGACATTATTGCAGATTACAGCACACATTAGAGTAGTTACAGACAGCACGTCTAGATAACAGTGCCGTGCTTGATCGCAATATCCAGTTGGTTTTCAAGGTAGTGCCGTGATGGCTTTGGTTTAGTACTTGTTGCGCTATTGTAGAGGTAGGTTGTGCTAGGCTGTGAGGTGTGGGCTTCCGTAAGGACCCCATTTTTTTTAACTGTAAGAAATTGCTGTCTGTCAGTCACACTACTTAGGATGAGCACTAATCAGTAGATGGAATATTATCACTGCACAAGATAGCTCCAGAAACACACGAGTTTCTAAGTCACATTTTGTAAGAAATATAAACTAGGGTAAGTTATTATAGATACAAACCACTTAATGATTCCTTTAGAGCGCTCTCCGATCGAAAGCTGGTTTGAGATAATCAAATCTAATAAGCTTTAACTTGTCCAGATCTTAGTTCTGAGCGCCGCTCTATGTAAAGTTCCATGCGTTAATCGCAAACATACTGCGCTTGAGACAACGAATACAAAATTTGATTAGCAATTCAAGCTTGATATTCGAGCCAAAGTTGCAAAACGGTCTCTCAGGATTGAAATTTTGGACTCGTCAATCATACCTGTGGTCTAATTGAAAAGGGAGGTAAATGCGAGAAATTTCCCATGAGTGATTCTTACTACAGTTTTTCTGCACTCTCCCAACTAGTATCTTAATTCCAGCAGGAATTCTTCGCGATCGAATCGGACTTACCGCAGTTTTGCTATTTGCTGTGACTTTGCCTAGCTGCTTGGACGGCTTTTTCTTCTTTTCGTTAGCTTTTGTCGCAACGTCAAGCTGCTTAGTTAATTTCTTGCTGAAGTCCGCTTCGTATCGGCCTCTGGAGCCGCTCCGAGGGCCTTTACCTGCGCCTCTGTCGTCTGCTGCTTTACAGGGAAAAGTATATGAGCATTTTTTTCAAACGTTGGGAAAATAAATAAACCAGGTATGACCAGGGAAAAATAAATCAACTTTTAATAACGTAGCGAAAATAAACAAACTAAGTATAACCCAGGAAAAATAAACCAGTACACCCTTAATAACGGAGGGAAAGTATACAGTGTATAACGCAGGCAAAATAATCTTTTATAACATAGGCAAAATAAACTTTTCATAACGCAATGCAAATAATAAACTATTTATCTAACGCAGCGAAAAATAAACATACCTCTGTAATGTTGAAATTCAACCCTGTAACGCTTGATTTAATACTTCTAGTCTCGTAGGAATAACATGTTTAGCCTATTGCACACATATACACGATGAGTCAGTGGGCGTTAAGTAGGTATTAACTTACATAGGAATAGCGCTGCTTCAAACCTGATTAAATGGTAACCCTGGGCGGTGACCACTTGTTACCTAAGCTGCACATTGGCGGTCGTTACAATTAGCGAGTTCTGTTCTTACGAACAGCGATGCTGACCGCAGTTACGAAAAAATAAAACTGCCTCTTTTCACCCATAAGTAGCAAGAGGAGAATCTATTTCAGCAATAAATTAATTTTAATCCAGATAGCGTAATGTGCATTAATTGAAGCTTTAATTAACCCTATCTGTACCAGGCTGAGCTGCCTTGCTACCAAGGTTTTTATCACCTTCAGATTACTATAGGACAAAGTACCGTTGTAGCAAAATAACACAGCCTGGTTTGAATAGGACTACAGCCTGTGATATTATTGTAAACTCCTAGAAGTCAGTTTTTTTTAACACAACGAGAAGTTGTTTTTAATCTCGTTTATTTTTTAAGTTATATATTTCAGAAACACTCTGCCGTTAATGAAACAACACTGTCGTTTGATTTAAAAGGACTCTCATTTCATTAAGTTCACGTTCACCAGCTGTAAATTTGAACAGTAGTGATGTTTTTGCAGTTTAAGTTCAAATACTGGTACTTTAGAACGAAATTCAATTATTTTTATTTCGTTTCTCCGTCCAGATTGAAGGTAATGTTAACATTTTAGCGGGTTTATACATTATGCCACACTGGGGTGAATGTGCTTTATGCCTTCCTTCTTAAGGGGCTGGTTCACACGGTAATTGGTTTAAAAGTGTTTTTCTGCAAATCCTCCGAATGCGTTGTTGCATCACAGGGAAAGGGTGCAGCTATCTGAAGTTCAATTGACTCTAAAAAAATAAACAGAAAGCGTAGAAGAGAAATTTTCTAAACAAATTCTCTCGAAGGTCAATGTTTTAACCATTCTTTTTGTAGGCGCAGAGTTGTGTTTGCCTGAGCAGAACAAGGCTTTCGGACTTGTTTAGAGAACGCGTCAAAAGGACTGCCTCATGAAGCGGCCTGTACAGCGCTACGTACAGTACCTTGGTTGCCTCTATCGCCGTCTTTTAGTTTAATACTTCCAAGATCTGATTCACTTCTTGCCCGTCTTCTGGGTCGCTCCGGGGCCTGTTGCTTTGATCCGTCCAGTCTTTCTGGTGTGATGCATCTGGTGATATAAAATACCAACGAAATGCTTAACAACAGGTGACGATACTTTCCACAAGTATGAGTGGGTGGGTCATTCGGAGCTCAGTGCAGGTATTGTCAATTTGAGTCTTGTAAGATGATATCGATTTGGAAAGCTGCCATTCAAGGCCGAGCAAAAGGTTTTTTTGGGTTCCTAATGATAAAAATTTCAAATATATATATTATATATTCGAGTATACATACAATGATAAGTATATATTTTATAAAGGGAGTTGAGTCGAGCATGTATTAGTAACAATAAGTAATAATAGTGATAATAGTACTACTCTAATTCGACGTAATCTATATATTAATACGCTAGTACCTACGTACCTACCTTTTGTGTCACGCTCTTCATCACAAATAGATACAAGAAAATTCGAGCTTTGTTCAGTTCGGGAAGCTGGCGTTTCTGTGATACGGCTGTAGACTNATTATCGGTCTATAGATTTCTGATATTTATTGGTATCTATTATAACATTTTTGATTGAATTAAGAAAACGTTGATTCTAAGAAGCGTCGTTGGTTTGTCTGTTAACATTGCTATAGAATTTAGAAGTCTGACCAATATATATGTATATATATACTGTATACGTGTATACATACAATGATAAGTATATATATTATAAAAGGAGTTGAGTCGGGCATGTATCAGTAACAATGAGTAATAATAGTGATAATGGTGTTAATATAATTCGACGCAATGTAATAAAATTAAGTTTAGTCATATCCGCTTTTCTGAGCTGAAAGACAAAGTTTCGTAGAACATCCACTTCGTTCCCCAGACCTGATACAAAATATTCTTGAGACTTGCAACTTTGAGATGAAATTCCTTGAGAGATGACGGAAATGCGAGTACCCGAAACCTGTTATTGGGGCACTTAATGCTATTCTTTCCTACAAGATGCACTCCTTCGCCGTTTATAAACAATAACCAATCCTACGTCCATAAACTATGCTAAACGTTGCTCTCACAAATTTAAATGCCTTTCTCTCAGAAATAGCACAATTTAAATATTGTACATAGACCACCCTATGAGGGAAAGGGTTAACAGCAAGGCATCAAAGAGGCGTGTTAATGTCGCATGCTGACGGTTGGTCCTCATCCTCAATGGTCAATTCTGGGAAATCGTTCATTTTCATCCAACTTTCTTAATCTCAAGTACTTTTAGTACGTTTTACTATTTCATGCTTTACTTGCCTTGCCGTTTTTTGCGCTTTTCAAATGTTTGTAAGAAGGTTGATTCGGACAGCCTAGTCCGGGAAATAAACAATAGGAAGATCCCAGTGTCTGCCGGTGAGGTGAATATCTTATTGATGTCTTACCAGAAGACTGTGTTGCTTAAACTTGGAAACTAGTTCTGCGACGAAAAATCCATATATTACCTTCTATTTTGTTAATAAATGCACTGAATATTGTTTGTCCTATACCTAAACTTTGTCCTATACCTATACTTTTTCCTATACCTATACTTTGTCCTATACCTATACTTTGTCCTATACCTATACTTTGTCCTATACCTATATTTTGTCCTATACATATACTTTGTCCTATACCTATACTTTGTCCTCTACCTTCGGAAGGCCTGAAGCAGAGGTGGGATGGTCGGCAGCAGGGACGTCACTGGAGACGCAGGCCTCGAGTCTGCTCGTGCGAACTGGTCTAGGAACTCCTCAGGGATGCTCACCTGGTGGTCGGCAAGTTGAGTCACGCAACTAAAGCATTAAGTACCTAAGCCTTTAGTTCTAGTAAAAATAACACTATTAATAGCGTCCAGAAAAGGGGACGGTATTCAGTAATGGGATAATATTATAGCTGACGTAGGGAATATTCTCTTGGCCCACTTCGGTCGAGGAATTGAAATCCAGTTAGCTTTAACTTTCTAGAAACTTTAGTTCCGAGCGTTATATCTACCATTTTGGATTTGCTTTCAGCAGAGGTGGGTGCGCAAACATTTTTTTTGGGGTTCTGAATCCGAATCTTCGCCGGTTTTGGGTTCCAAACCTCCGAATAGCGAACCCGGTTTTCAAAATTTCGGTGCGAACATTTATACCGACCTTTGTCCCCTAACCTCCGAATCTTTCTTTGTATCAGCACCTAACTCTAATCATTTGTGCCTTTTAATGAAATTAAGTTTCAGTAATTTTCTAGAAAATCCGTTCAAAAATTTTTGAAGTATGCCGCTAAGAAACATTCTGACAATAGTCAAATTCACTATCAAATCAACCGATCATTACCAAAATTTAATCATTTATGTCTTTTAACAGTATAAACAACTCCTGTAAATTCCATAAAGATCAATTCATAATTTTTTGAGTTATTGGGCTAACAAGCATAAAATTAAAAACAGCGACAAACTAACGAACGAACACACAGATCAGCTCAAAATTTGATCATTTACTCGTCGTGATATACCTAACAACTCGAGTAAATTTCATAAAAATCTGTCCTTAACTATTCGAGCCAAAAATGAATCAGACAAACAAACAAACTGATGAACGGATCTTCACCAAAAGTTAATCATCTGTTTCTCCTAAATACTTAACAATCCCTGTAAATTTTGTAAAATCCTTCCCATAACTTTTTAAGCACCAGCAAACCAGTGTTCATAAATAAGCTAACTAAGGCGAACTCCTACGAGAAGACGTCATCATTCACCAATTGGAGCCCCAACACGCTTACGTGGTTCTGTAGCAAAGAGTGTGCCTCCAATCTTGACCGCTGCTTGTTATGGATTGATGTGACGTCAAGAGCGTACCGGAAGTGAAGCTCTCCTATTGGCGTGTTTTTACTTGCATTACATGTAGTACGACAGCCGACAGCTGCTGATGCCCGTGCTTGCGACACGTCTCTCCCTAGATTTTACTAATTTAGAATCCCCATTTTTCGCACGTGTCATTTGCCTCACGGTAAACTCCGCTCACGCTGATGGAAAAGACAGTTGCCACAGGGCGGCCGTCGACGCGAAAGTGGGTGGAATCTAGGAAAGAGACGTGTCGCAAGCACAGGCATTAGTAGCTGTCGCAGTGTACGTAATATGGGCATTAACGATTAATAACCCTAAATACGTTCGGAAACTTTCCAGAAACATCCAGTCAATTCCAGCAAGTCACACCTGTAAGCCTTCGGCAAAGAACGGCGCGTAGAGGGCAGAGTGTCCACCAGTCAGGCCATTCGTCTGCTCATCAGTGGGACTCTCGGAACCCTCGTTGTTGGCAGCATTTCTGCCTATGCGACTTGTATGCGACCGCACCTGTTTCAGCTGAAGAATAAAATGGAGGAAATATTTAATTTTAATTATAATCTATTAACAAGGGCGCCGTGGCGAACGTTCTTTCATGTGCTCCTAATACTCGATCCAAAGTGGAAAGAAAAGCCCCTTATTGACAATTTAGGCAACTAAAGATAAGTGAACTAGATTATCTCGATCACACTTTTAACCATGGAGATTGGAGACGTCTATATACTTTCAATAGTAGAAGTTAATGAATAAATAAGTAAGGACCCGCTAATGTTTTCGGGAATGGAATTATTACCAAACCCAAAATGTGACCTAATTCACGGCAGTGCTCTAGGAATAAAGGTCCGTGTTACGCATGATAATGTAAAACGAACGACCGTGCAATGAGGTACTGCTTAACTTACTAGAGCACTCTGAGAGCGCATACCTCTGACCAGCGAGGCAACGGTAGCAAAAAATTCAAATTGGCTCTGAAACCATGATTTTCTCTGTATCAACTCCAAAATATGATCATTTGTGCCTTTTGATAGTAATAATAGCTTGTGTAATTCTCTTGAAGATCCGTTCATAACTTTTTTGAGTTATACTGCTTACAAACGTTAGGACAAATATGGGCAAACATACAAACGAACGCACCGATCTGCACCAAAATTTAATAATTATTGTCATTTAACATTACTAACAACACTTACAAATGTCATGAAGATCCATTCATTATTTTTTGAGTTATTGTGCAAACAAGCATAAAATTAAAAATAGTGACGAACGAACGAACAAACTGATCACAAAAATTTGGTCATTTACTCTTTGTAATATACCTAACAACTCATATGAATTTCATAAAATCCGCCCATAACTTTTTGATTAATGGCATTGAAAAAATGAGGCTGACAAACAAACAAACAAACGGATGGACGGATCTTCACCAAAAGTAAATCATCTGTTCCTCATAATATGCCTAACAATCCCTGTAAGTTTCGTCAAAATCCGTCCATAACTATTGAGTTATCTTGGTGACAGACGGACAAAGAGACAGACAAACACAAGACAGACAAACCTGACGAAAACATAAGCTCCTTGGCGGAGGTAATTATATTTCTTAACAAGACCGATAAAGATTAATTATAGCTTCGGTTTGAAAAGAGCGATCGCGCTTAAAAAAAACATGCCTAATTAATATTGTTTTCCGTCACGAAATCGACTAAAAATAACTCGTTTGATGAACATTATTAGGAAAGTAGTTTATGAAGTGCGTTGGTTCTTATAGAGTTGACAATCTTACTTGGATTCCTCTTTCATTCTTTTACTTCGTACTTTAATACTGGTAGCTTTTTTTTTACCTGTTAGCGTTTACATTGAATATGGATAATTTTTTCGAAACGTTTCGTAGAATCTTGAATATCTTAACCCATTTAGTATTCTAACTCTTGCATGAGTATAATTGCGCAAACTTACAAAAAATACGTTTTCTCAGTCACAAGAAATCACATACTGATTTCTAGACGCAAACAATCACTTCTACAACTTGAAGACTGGCTGTTGAAAAATACAGTCTGCATTTTCAACGTTAGAACAAACGCTCTGATGTTCATAATGAAAAATTTAAGCTGGTATCTAGAAATAATCACTGGCGCCATCGTCGGCTAAGATTTGACTCTTTCGTCCTTGTAAACAGGAATCGTCAACATCTAGGAATTGTCCGCGATATAATCTTGGCATTACGACAGTGGCTCGGAAAGGGCCGGAGCCTTAGCCTCGGTCGAACGCGTATGCGTGATTGGTCCCTACCTGGCAATGATCCTGTTGACCTGCTAGTGTCAAGTATCTAATTCAATCTTCTCTAATCTAATTTTTGGTCGAGGAACAAGATACCGTATAGCAGGGGTTGTTATACGCACCCAGGCTTCTCTGGAGAGGGACACCAGGGACCGGTGGGACGGAGGGGCCGTGGGATGTTGGCACAACAGGGAGCAGGAGGGATGACGGGGCTGGTAAGGGGACAGCAGCCCCTCGTATGGACGGCTGTGGTATGGGGGGCGCAGCACCATGGTAGTAAATTCCATTGTGAAATTCTTCTTCCATCAACTCCTGTTTATGATAATCTTGTTAAGAGTGAGGGTGTTACACAGGAATGTTTTGACTTTTCTTTTACGAATTAGTTGAGCTTAACTGCCGAACTACTGATCTCTGCCAATTTCTCAAATTAAATTTCATCTGAAACACTACTATATTATGAAATCCACCAGTAACGTGAACTTCAAAGCCACACTAACAAATGATAATATTTACTGGCACCGCATCAGCTAAACTGAGCTTTCCTTTTTTCCCTTATGGTTTGATCCCCTCAAGCATTATAAACGCTTTACTCTGCAGAAAAACATATCTGTTAATGGTCATACTATTTTGTGCAACCATTTTCTAAGGTGCTATTTGAGGCTTGCTTCAAAGCAAGTTATGTACGGTAGGTAGATCGAGCGTTTTAATTCAAGAGGAATGCGTTCTTAACCGTGTTCCTCAATTACAGAATTTCGTAAATTACGTCTACCATATCTCAATAAATACGGTATATCAGTCTCTCCATAAGGGCAATGATGAAAATTTTTACGCAGTAGGTTAGAACGTATCAGTCGGTACGTGTCTGGCAACCAAAGCTGAATAATATTACCTTTGTTTTACTCTATTTATGCTGTTTTAAAAAAGATGGCACCACTTTTGCAGTTACCATTATATTTTCTATTCATTTTTATTTTAGTTTGCATTTACAGCTTTTACGTGGTGCATGCTTTTACAAATTTTGTATCAAATTTAATACGTTTACTAATATTTGTTTATGCTGGGAAAAAGTTGAAATATGAATCTGAAGACGAAAGTATTTATTTATTTATTTTGAAAGACCTACGTAAATTACGGCAGGTATTCGTGAATTTTCCGTCTATGATCTCGAAAACTCATTTGTAAATCGGTCCTTAGATGAACTGGGAACACATGTATTAAGGTGGTTTACTGTAGGTATATCCTTTATTTTGTTAATTTTATTTTACCTTAAAAACATGTTTACACTGCATCGGACTATTTACTCCAGGAATATACTTTGAGGTTAATAGTGCAAAGGTTGGTTATACAGTATAGTTGAAATGACACTTGCATATGGAGGATTTGACAAGAAAAATGATAAAATTTGTGGATTCATTACTTCAACACAAGCATGGATTGATTTTCGTAAGTTACTTAATTTTCTGAACTCTGACACGGTTATGCACTAAGCCTACAGAGATTCGCTTCGGCTTTCCAAACTGCCTGTCAATTGCCATATTAGATACCTTACAGCGGGCATAACTCGTACATATTTTTTTGACTGGGTTCTATACCTACTCAACCAATTACAGGTGACTGACACTCGCTCACGTTCTTCGATTCTTGAACTATATCAATAATGACTGCTCTGCAGATTTCTTTTTATCTGGCACTCTCTTCATGTAGGGCAGCACCAAATATAGGCTGCTCAGCCGATTTTCTGATGACGCAATCTTACTGACGCTTGTGAGCACTG
>LQNS02000141.1:27905308-27945256 GCA_001587735.2 Parhyale hawaiensis | reverse complement strand
TCGATTCTTGAACTATATCAATAATGACTGCTCTGCAGATTTCTTTTTATCTGGCACTCTCTTCATGTAGGGCAGCACCAAATATAGGCTGCTCAGCCGATTTTCTGATGACGCAATCTTACTGACGCTTGTGAGCACTGTGAAAATTTCTGCATTGCCAAGTTGTTTTTCACTGGCACTCGCTGATGCATACACACACTGAAAATATTTGGCTGGTATACATTATATCAGTTAAACGAACGTCTAATCGATTTACAATGTATGCTATCTTCTCCACCATACAGTATCACCTTCTTGTAAGTCCCTTTACTTTCCCCTTAGCAGAAATGATCTTCACTTAGAAGGTAACATCGAAGTCTCATCGTGTGATCCCGATCAGCCGGACGAGCGGAAGCTACTGAGATCATCAGGCGAACCTGACCTCGTTTCCGGCTCCTGGCCGCAGAGGTGAGCATCTTTTTGGCAATTATTAAGATCATTGTTGACCGTCTTTAAATGCCAGTATGAATAAATACTGATGATACTTCTGCTAGTGTATTTATTGCCTCGGTGTGTCTGTAGATTTGCAGCAATATTGTGAAATTCCTGCGGTAACGAAGTAAGGGAAAGGGTCGGTAGCTTCCAGCATCGATTGGTGGCTGCAGAGGAAACTATGTTGCGTGACATGGCTGTGCCTCGCGCACGTCCGTTTTCTTTCTATTTCAACTACTGTTTTCTTCCTGCTTGTCGACACGGTGTCTTCTTTCCATTCTTAGAGCGCGGGCAAACTATCGCAAAAATTGCTCAGTCACTCAACTTTTCGCTTCGGCCGTCACGTTGCCGTGACTACTACTTATGGCGACTGAATGTCACGCTAAAACTATGCGTCAATTGCTACGTTAAACTAATCCAGATGTAGGAGGTATTCTCAAAGCTTGGCCATTGCTGCCTGTTATAACGTGCAAGCTGCAAGAAACTACTCGTACCTAAGGTATTCATTTTAGTGGCATAGTAATGTCCAAGCCGAAGCCTCGTGCGCTGCAACGCAGTCCGATACAGAATTGCAAATCTTGCGAGGGTACGTTGGCGCGCGCTTAATTAAAAGTTTTTCGCCATGGCGATTTTCTATTGTTTCTGCCTGTCTCATGATTTTTCCTACTTTTCCATGATTTCATCTTATATTTTCCATGATATCATCTTATATTTTCCATGTTAATATTCTGCTATCTTAATATTTCGTTGGGCTTCCTTCTTATTTTATTTAGCATATTTTCTGCTTGGTATCTGCGTATTATTTGTGCTCTTTCCCAGTTTTTTTCCGACCTTTTTCTAATTGGATGTTGCGGGTTTTCTTTTTCCTTGTATTCTATATTTTCTCGCCTTTTTGATCCTCCTTCTTTGATGCTTTCTCTCTACCGAATTCACTTTTGTTCTGTTATTCACGAGTGTTTTGTCACTTATAATTATTCTTGGATATCTTTTAGGTTCATTTGCTGCATTTCAAAAGATATCATTAGCATCATTTTTCTTAGATTTCGTTTAGGTTGACTTGGTGCCTTTAAAAAGACACCATCAGCATAATATTTTTCGCTTCCCTTTCTACTCATATCTATACATTTTCTTATTTCTAATGAGGCTTGCTCATCCACTGTTATTGGGAGTCCCTGTTGGCTACCTTAGCAGTTCCGCCTCAGTTACGATTTTTTACACGCAGTGTTTATTTTGTTTTTCAAGATTCTGAGGACTATTTTGGTTCTGTTATTATAAGTTTTTTTTTTCGTCTTGTTATATCTAGGCGCGTCGATCCAGTGTGGCCGCGGGAACATCCTCCTCTTGCGCGGGTTGGGTTGCACGTTTCTACTGACAGAACTATATAGTCTTTCTTTTTCGTCTTTTTGGTCGCGCTTCTGGTGAAAAGGGCATCTTAGATTTTGCAATATCATACTAATTAGCCAATACTATTTTTACTGACTATACTGTTGTTCTGTCCCGTATTGTGTCTTACTTTAAGCTCGCTGTGCATTATAGAGTCGAAACTCGTCAACTTTTCTTTCCACCCTTCCGATTGCTAACTTAGCAACGGATCAGCTTCGGACAGAATCATCATAGAGATGAGAAAAAAAGGAATCTAAGCCGCTAAATACCGCAGTTATTTCATCCCATTACGCATTTGCCGATGGCGCAATTTTAATATCTCTTCATTTCAAATGAGTTTAAATGCGCTACGATGTATATCAGCGCATAGAGGGCCGGAGCGTAAATTCCGCAGTCTCTCTGGGAATGGGCTTGTTGGTCCGTCTTCTGCTAGGTATTTGATCTCTTAAAAAGCATGTGTTCAACTTTAGTTCCAGGAACATGAAACGTTCCCGTGCGGTAAACGATAGGTCACTATCCTGCGTTTTCACTTTCAGCGTTCGAATACGTTGCTGTGCCAATTTAGACAATAAAATGGAGCACTGCTTTCTGAGTGATTGATTATTCACTTAAACTTCGAAGCAACAGGAGAAACTTTATTAATGACATTTGCTAAGCAAAGTGACATGACAACAAACATTATAACAATTTTTGGTAGGCGTACAGCTGTATTGATATGGAGACAATCGAGCGTTTGAACTTTGTGAAGTGAAAGGACAGAACATAGGACTATAGTGTGCAGCGCGGGCTTTGCACTGATCAATAATTCCAGTAAATTTAGGATTCATAGGTGAGAGGACTTTCGTCGTTCTGAGATTTTTTAATATTTTGGAGCAAGTTAAGTCGATGAAGACGGCTGGAACCTTATCTACATCATCTCTGGCCCAAGCTTTTCCTTAATATGTTCGCGTACTCTTGCAACTATTGTAATTTCTGGAATACTAATTTTGTGTGGGTAGAGAGCTCGAAGTCAATCATTGACTTTTGAGACTATTTATGTTTTTGTCGGGTTTGTCTACTTGTTTGCCTGTCCCCAAAATAACTCAAAAAGTAATGGACCGATCTTTACGAAATCTACAGGGAATTTGTTTGGCATTTGAGAAATAACAGTTGATTAACATTTGGTGAAGATCCGTTCAACAGTTAGTTTGCTTGTCTGCCTCGTTTTTTTAGTACCGTACCTCAAAAAGTTGAGGACGGATTTTTTATGAAAATCATATGAGTTTTAGGTATATCACGAAGAGTAAAAATAATCAAATTCTTGAGATGATCTGTTGGTCCGTTTGCGTCAGAGTTGGGTTTTATGCTTATCAGCAAAATAACTAAAAAATTTATGAACAGATTCTTATGAAATTTACAGGAATTATTAGAAATGATAAGACATAAATTATCACATTTTGGCGATGATCGGTTGGTCTGTTTGGGTGCTTGACTGTTTGTCGGTAGATTGTGGTGCTTATAAAAAAGAAATTGTTTCAGAACCAATTTGAATTTTTCGTTAACATTATCTTGTTTGGCGGAGGTATAGGCGCTCTCAGAGCGCTCTAGTTTGTTTATATCTTGCATCAGTTGGAAGTTACATTCTCATCCTGTAATCTTTAGGCCTGGTTTCATGTAAATTAGCCTATTCCTAGAATATTTATTGCCTGATGAACTGATGGAAGTGAAATCGCGTGCTTATCATTTTTTTTCTGATTGTCTCGTGTTTAAGGAATTACAGTGATTCTGATGATCAAAGTGGCGGCGGAAAAACATTTTTTATCGATTTGTTCATGATCTGTGAAGCAAGGAGCATTAATTTAGTATTTTCAGTATGAATGTTTTACCCACCGAACATGCCTCATGCAGCGCGCGTTAAGAAAACGAACATGCTTCATCATTCAAGTTCAAACTCGCGCGTTCGCCTCGTAGCCTTCCACCATCTGAACGCGCAGCGCTTACCAGTTTGAGCGAACGCGTTCAGATAAATGACCTGTGAACGCATTTCAAGTGAAAGCGAACTAGTGTTCGGTATTATAGAAGAATTTTTCCTTCAATCTGTGCTCCCGTTTCCTATAGTAATGAAACCCAGTTTTTTTTTTTGCCAGTTACGGTCCTAGCAACATACAGTACAACTCGTAATTAATGACACCAGTAACTGCGTCCCTTACATATCAACTTTGACTGCACCCTCCTCTGGGAAAGCCACACGCACTGTTTTTTTTTTGTGGAATCACTTTTTTTATTTGTAACATATTCTCGCTGTTAAGGACCACATACGATAAGAACAACGTCTCTGTTCTTTTTTTTTATCGAGGAATGATCTAAATCCTAGAGGGATAAATGAAACAAACCAGCATTTCTTAGTTTAATTAAGGCACCCTTGAGGAATCACTCTGCAGAGCCACCAGCGCTCAATATTCACTGACAATGTTACTTTGCTTTCAATGATATAGCAACCGTACTACCTATAGCACTGATACTGTTGAATAGTACTTAGAACATAGTACAATCGGCTGGCGATATTGCTAGTAACTTTCTTAGTCAGACAGACTTTTCAACTGTGATCAAGTCAGTAATATCCGAGGCCACACTATGTTATCGTACGTTCAGCTCCCGCTGAACAAATACGTTCAGCCGCACCACACGGACCAAGAAACGAAAAAAGAAAACAGAAGATGGAAACAACCATCTGGAGGGTTCCTTCTGTCATCGCCCCCTTAAACGGGAGCAGGTAGGAGTCCCACGGAATGGGCCGCTTACCACCATTCGACGGCCCACCTCGTGGAGCAGAACAGCAAGTACAGAGGACCTACCTTAACCTTATTGTACAAACTAACCTCGTCAGCAGAAACTGCGGCCAGCTGCAACATCCCCTGCAAAGAAGGCACTCGGGCCAGCCCCTCGGTGAGTGATCCTTATATATGTTCTGAGAGGTATGGGGCACTTACATATGATAGTAAACGCGCATTGAAGATCGCATAGTAGAGAAATATTCCTAAAAATTAAGTAGATAAAATTAAGTACGCAATTATTAATCCTGCTGCAACAGGAAATTTGTTCAGCCAAAAAATATTTTTATATAGAAAATGCTTCCAATTGGTCGCGATGAAACCATCTCTATTTGTAACTCTTAAACACTAAACGAAGCTTGCAGAACGTTGAAATGGGTACCGGATAGACTGTCACAACATTTAGAAAAATAAACTCGTTAGTTTAGAGAAAAGATAACTGCTGGGAAGATAACGTACGATTCAGACGAAAGGTCTTCGTCACAGGCCCTCTTCGTTCAATATATACACACTTTTATGATGCAAGGGCACGTGCGATTGGACAGCAAGATTAAGCACTCGAGGCTTGACTTGTTTGAAACTTCGGATAGGTGCCCTGGCTTTTAAACCCATTAATTCAAGTTCCAGATGTTGACGCCCGCATTACTAACCAGTTTTGTAATTTTTGTAATAATAGCTCTGCATGAACGGGTCATAAGCGTCTTCTGGGACGTTAGAGGATTAATCGAGAACCCGTGAGCCTTCCAAGAACTCAGACTAGCTCCGTAAGATGAAGACTACGGTCAACACAATATAATCGGGTTGCTTCTAGCACTTGCAACACTTCAAAGAGGCGACGGTCTGGAGGGGGTTGCAGTTAGCAACGGTTTTGAGTCTTCCGTCTTTTTCGCCACAGCTCTGACAATTTGTGTCGACTTCAACCTTTCACTCCTCCAGGCCCTAACACACATCCATCCGCAGCTGGAACCCCTTCACCGGTGAATTTCCAAGTTTTGGTGAGGATTAAAGACATTATTTTTTAGAAGGGCAACTTAGCAGCATATAAACAAGATCACAGCACAACAGGAATGTAGGCAGTACAAAAAGGGAATGGAATGCATAAGATACACGTACTAGTTTACATGTAAAGTATAAGTAGGTATAAGCGAACTAAGTGAGCTCCATAGATCTGGATAGAAATCAAACCAATTCAAGTTCGTTGTAAAAAAATCTTAACCACAACAACAAAATCGAACCATCTAAGGATTAAAGTGCGAAGTAACACGAAAACAAAGTCACTCATTGGCTGCATGTCTCCAATACTAGCGAAGATGAGTTTTTCGATTAATCCACTTTGCGAGAGACCATCAACTCCACTTTGCAATAATTTCTCCTAAATTTCAATCCCGAACTTCGGATTCCTAACATGGAAGAGTTTCCGGCGAAGATCGCAATCCGCTTACGCTTGAGACTGACTGAAACTAAAGATCCTGGTAAGCAGGAGAATATTTTTTTCAAAATTAATACCCAAAACTCGAGCCAAAGTGTTAAACTCTTCAGACTGACGTTGGGCAGAAATTAAAGTTAATATAATTAGATTTGATTTCACCTATTATGGCGACCTTCCTAGTCTTTAGAAAGAAACTGCAAAGCGTTGACGCGTGGCAGCATTCGCTTACTTCGCCCCCAAGACATATATATATATTTTTTTTTGAGCCAGTGAACAGAAGTGATGGGAGTGGATTGAATGAACTATGCCGCAATAACACGAGAGAACAACACGAAGAACAAGCCAAAAACATGCCCGATACAGTGTTGGAGCGCACGCAGTAATATATATAAAATAGGTCCAGTCACAACGGGCAGTGAATAACAAAACCTCAATAGATATTACACGGAAAGCGATGTTAAACTTCGCTTCAGGCAATTAAATTTAAGACTCGCGTTTTGATACGTAATGACCAAGCGTAGGAGTAAAGTTTAAGTAAAGGGAAATATAATTAGTGGAGTGAAAACTCTTTCATTTAAGGAGAATAACTTTAAGGATTTACGAGATCTGTAAAAAAGCAAGTAAATTTTAGTATATTTCTCCTGAACCTCCGTTCAAGTTTAAGTATTTTCGACCTTTACGACACTGAAGTAAAGCGAGTAAGTTCGTTTGTTTTTCTAAAAAAAAATCAACGTTACGTACTCGTATTTTCATGAGTTTTCGAAGGCTCACGCTGGGAAACAAGTCGCTTTTGCTTCCTGCACAAAACTCAACTTGAGTACACGCGTTTCATAAGCTGTTGTGCTCGGTAGAACAACGTGAGCAAGTCTTTCTCTTTTAAGAACACTCCAGCAGACAATACAACTTCGCAGACACAAACAATCCTCATATACAAACTATGAGCATGAAAAATATTTACATATGCATTGTAGCGACATGCGTAACAATTGATTTTCATACATATCAGGATGATTCTCACTACCATTACAAATTATAATTAACTTGATAGTTACCTTTAGTGTCTATGTAGTGTCAATGCACTTTAAAATTAAGTAAAGGTAATGTCAACTTTGGCTGCACCCCCACTGGGAAACACGCACGCACTGATTCGTGCGGCAGATATAGGCCAACTGGCCCCAGAGGAGTCTGGACAGCTGCTGTTGTGTAAATATAAAGCTGATGAACAAGGATCAAATATTGTTCACAGTTTATAGCAGTTTAGAATATAAAGAAAATATCAAAGCGTCTCTCTTTATAACTCGGGTTTATAGATAGCTAATCTCTACCTCAATTCGTCTACCATGCGATATTCTGACGTCCCTCATCAGCACCTAACAAATTCATAAATATTATTTAGGTCCTGGTGAAAAACCCAAAAGTTTTTAACCATCAAGAGCCGCAAGGTCTTCCACTTCATAAACGTCATTGTAACCGTTCATCAGTCTTGAGAAGTTCGAGTTTCATAAGTATCCAACGAGGGGCACAACTAAAATTAGGAAGCAGAACACGGTAGGGTTTCTCCCAACTCGCCAAGCACGTGTATACCGTACCTGGGCACAGCAAGTTAAAAAAAGAAAAAAATGATGTGAGGTGAGTTCGTTCGAACTAGGTCTGCTTACGTCATCCATGTTCTTCACTAATTAATTTCGGGAATGTTTTCACCTGGAAGAACAGGGTATTTCAACATAATTTTTATAAGCAAGTTGCAAGCCAGGCAAGCCTCAAACAAATTCGACGTGGTTTGCTACATAAAAGACGTCTCAAACGCCGTCACACTTACACTCTAGTAAGGCAAAAATATCATTTTATATACAAAGTAATAAGTATTGGATTCGATGCAAGATAAATACTATATACAAACTAGCAAGCATTTCAGCTTGAATACGGAGAGGGTTTTCCTTAGCAACATGATATGGATTGTTGGAAACTTGAAATTGGCAGGTATCTAAGCAATGCTAATAGAAAGAAATTTCAAACAAAGAGGAAAAAATGATGGCATTAATAAAAATTAATAAGGGTGCTATTCATCACAATGAAATGACCGAATACCAATACAGTACTTGTTTCAAAGCAGGGGCTCTTGCCGAAACGTAGCTATTGGCCTACTACAGTGACGTCACTACTCAAGTAAACAGGCCGGGCTGTCAACATTGACCAACGAGAGGTGGTCATGGAAGTGCTGACGTCGCACTGATAGGCCGAAAGCGAAGCTGCAGATTAAGTGCCACCCTCCGGACAAGCCTCGTTTCAAGGTTTCAGGCTAAGCCAACAAAGCGTATTAAATTCAAATGCTAATGAACTAGCTACATCAAAATTAAGTAGAAAAGCGTGTAAGTAACTTAAGTATCGCTATCGTTTTTACGGGAACATACAATCAATTTCGAGTAAACTAAGTATACTTGTTTCGTGCAGCAGAAGCGCTCCTTGCAGGGCAAATATCCCATCTAGCGCCAATTCGTACTCTCATATCTTATAAAAAAACAGACAAGATAATAAAAAATAAAGTGGGGGCTGCAACAACTATGCTCCCTACTAGAGTATGGTAATATGCTTAAATACTAAAATAAAATAGCAATAGACAAATGGACCCACATATACAAAACACGACCTGGAATGTTCACGAGGTGTGCGCTCCTCACGATCTTGTAGGTCACCTCACTGAGAGCACTGCTGGGGTTAACTCCGAGCACATGGACAGCACGCGCGCAGAAAGCATATAATTAATATCTGATATATTTGCGAGGCTTCTTATGACAAAGACGCCATACCCCTGACTGATAAATTAGCACATGAAAACAAGGGGTTTGCTTCTTGGGAATAAAATCGCCAAAATTAATGCATTGAAGATGTTGACAGGATGAAATTCCCACATTTCTTCGGGGTGTCCTGTGCCCAACAAGCAACCCAAATTCTTGAACAGTTCGTGAATTTTCTGCATCAGCATGATAGTTTCAAACGTCAGAATGACAGGGACGACATCCAACCACCTATGCATGCGCAGGATTTTCCATGCTTGACACTCGTCCCCGATTCTCACATAGCACGTGAGCACGTACACCGAGCTCTGGGCTCGGCCTGGACTCGGCAATTCCAAAACAAGAAGCACTGAACTGTACACAAGTGTAATGTCTTACTGATCTTAACGAAGTCCTCCCCTTTAATAATAATATAATAATAATTAACGAAGTCCCATGTCTAAGACGTCACGTCTCTGACCGAAACCAGGACCCTCCCACTGGGCCAATTTTTCCCTGCCGCAAGACACATAAAACAAAAAGTATTGCACGTGTACGTAGCGGCAAAGTTCCATTTAACTGGAATGATTCAAAGACTTACGACACTGGCTACCCTGACAAACTTTGTGTTCTCTATTGGGATAGTTCTCTGGACACAATACAATGATAAAAGTGTTGTCCAAAACCAGCAGGACTTTCTGCACGTCCGAAGAACTTTTCTTCTGAATATACGTTCTAGAAAAAGAATTGGTGAATATGTGCGTAGGACCGATGCTTTCCCCCCTCCCCTCCCTTGACTCTCAGAGTAGCAGAAGAAACTAACAAAATAAAAAGGAAATTATCATCAACAAACAACAAGATTCTACAGCGTTAAGTCAAGCTAAGTATGGCAGAGCGGGACCAGACACTGGCATTAGGGAATGCAAAACTGAACGTCGCACTTAAAATCTAAATTCTAGGAAGCATAAAAAATGGACACAAGCGCTGCTTTGTGTAGCAAACAAGAATATAAACAACTGGCCCTTCGCTACGGAGGCTACACCGTCACTCTCAATAATTAGACTTAAAGTTAATCTAGAAAATACTCTTAATGAAGCATCCATCTTGCATAAGGAAATGGATGGTTGCACAGATCAAGTTGATGTCCAGATTTGGAACAGATTTTGGCATGAAATAAGTGATAAAAAGGAAGTAAAAAAAAAAAAAACTAGTCATGAGAAAATATGCTTTGAAATAAGAAAATGATCATTGAAATAGTAAGGAAATCAGCGTTGAAATATTAAGAAGAAGAGCATAGAAATAGTAAAATATATGGGCTTCAAATAGTAATAGCAAGAATATATGCTTGGAAATAGTAATAGTTAGAAAATGATTGCAAGAGTTGTTAACAGGAGTAACTAATACAATTGGGTCATCAACTATAGAGCAGCAACAGGAGGTGACACATAATGAAAGAGAACGACAATCAGTCAAGAAAGCGAGAGAGAAGTGAAGAAAGAGATCTTAGAAAGTGTCACCGCAATAGACAAAAAAAAAAAAAAAGGAAGAAACAGAGCACAGGAAGTGTAACTTTCTGAAACAGACGAATAATACATACAATAGTGTGCAAAGCTCACGGTTTTAAAATTTCATAAGTTACTAACAATAAAAAAGAGTCGTACAGTGGCGACCCCGTTACTCGAATGAGAAATTTATTGCTTGAACAACTCGACACTCAAACTAAAACAATTCAGATTAGGTATATAAAAACGAGGCCCATCGCGGAAACCCACAACCTGCATCATAACACAACAGCCTCACTGACACTGAGCTCCCCTGAACAGACACACAAGTGCAGCCCTACAGTGTCGCCCACACAGCCCCACTTTCGCATCGCAGTAGTGGGTTTGTTTCTCGAACGCATTCTCGTTATACGAACGCACGAGACGTAATGCACGTAAATTTATGGGAGCTTGTGCCCAATGTTGCAGCTTCCCAATTTTGTCGTTCGTTACTTATCTTTTCTTGTCATTAATCGAACAGATCCGAGGAACGAAATACTTTCGACTAGCAAGGTACCACTGCCGCCCTAGGCCGGGGCCCCATCGAAGCAACAACTGAATTGCGACGCAACAAGTGTTGCATGACAAAACGAACATCGTATCATCGGGTACAGCAATCTACTGACCCCACCGACGCAACCCACATCGCGCGACACACTATCGCTCACAGGCGTCACGACTAACGAAAAAAATCGCATTGCATCGCTTGTTGTGTCAGTGGGGCCGCAGCCTTACACGAATAAAGGTTCTGATTTTGAAAGTGTGCTGAGAATTCCCAAAATGCATAGCAGCGCTGCAGTATGAGCACGTCATGGCATGCATTACCGTCGGTGCATGGCAATGCGTGCTGACATGGGAGACTACCAGTGATAGGGCACGCTGATTTTGGGTGAACCAGCACTTTTCCCAGTTTCTCAGTGCAAGTGAAAGGAAAAAGGATGAAAATAGCAGGTAGAGATTGAGAAGCTATGCATTTGTATGTCACGGATATAAACTGCAGTTCACACAAATAATAATAATAATAAAAACATAAATTGTATAACAAACGTGAACTTGCTATTGACGGAATAAAAACTGAAGCTCAGCAAAATACTTGATGGCATCTAGCACAAATGTTCTTTTTGAAATCACTTTGAAAAAAATCACATCATGACACAAAACTGTCAACAAACACGATACGACATACGATCAAGAAGTTTGAAAATGCAGTTCCTTCAAAAAGTTTTTCATATTTTTCAATTATCATGAAAAATTCCATAACAGTAACAAAGCTGGTTATGGAGCAACAACACTCAAAAATGTTCTACTTGAAGTACAAACAACTTCATTGATATAAATTATATAGCAATAAATCTGATCAAAGTTTTTTGGAAGGATCGTAATTCTCGAACTTCCAGTTTTGTCTCGGCTCGTTGAGATTGCACTCTTCCATCAGCAACTTCTTGCGGTCCGCACTGATCGCCATGCACTTCTTGCTGCTGCCGTGCACGATGTGCTGAGACTGGAAAAAACATTTACATAATAATAACAAGAAATGAAAGATAAAAGGACTTGATGGACAACCAAGCCCATTCCAGACTGGGGATATCGTGACAGCTGAACCGGGCTACCTATAACGTAGTATCCAATATCCTCTTACCCCAGGCATCTCAGTCTTTACAATAAATAATAAGAGAGCTCACCATTTGTCGTTGGGTTTTCATTTATAATACAAGGCGATCAGTTGATGCTTTTGGGTCGCTTTCGAAGGACCCGGATCACCACAAAAAGTAATCGGTGTAGTTCGGGCGGCAACGCATGTCTTGGGAACAAATTATTTAGAAATTACTAGTTGTATCACCAAACATGGTTGCTGGTGAGCCCAGGTTTTGAACAGGAGGCACCATGATTTTCAAAAAATTCACGAGAATAAGAATATACGGATGACTGCTGCATAAAAACAATCTCATGATAAATATCTTAAACTAAGAAGTTGAACCATGAAAATAAATACAAAGGTAAGTTCAGTATGTAGCTACAAAGAGGGCACACCTTTGGGTATCGCCTCGACAGAAGATACTACCCAAAGCTATCAAGCGGTGTTTTTAGTTGTTCATTTTGTAGCTGCCGAGGAAGATCTGCCGTAGTTACTAAAACCGTGAAAAAAAATTGCTAAAAAATTACCTTGAAACTTTTCACTAGTAATGCTGGCGAAAGTAGGAAAAAAAAAAGTTGATATAACGTTAATGAAGGTTGTATTGCATTTATTATCTAAGCAATCCACTGATCGATACGTTCCGCGTAACTATTTCCCAATAAAAGAGTGGGGACATGACAATTTTGTTATTAGTGTACGAATTAAACAAAGGTACGCACGCTATATAACGTTCATGAAGGGTGCACCAATTGCATTATTTGCATTGCATAAAAAAGTGAATTGCAAATATGGTATCAAAATTTCTACCGCCCATTTTTTCACGTTATATTTACAGCGCTGAAACCGTGAGCTTAAGGTCAAAATAAGTAGATTTTACACCTTTCATAATTATATTAATATTGCTGTAGCATAAAAAATGTGTTGCTTGTCTGAGGTAGTCTCAGACACTCGCGTGGCTTGGAGGAATTTGTATTTTTCTTTAAACGTATAGTTCTGTGTAATTTTTGCACTCTGAACTTTTAACTTCAAAATATCTTTTATCATAATATTACCTTCAAGCACCCATTGCACATATTTCTTACTTTCATAATTTCTTCACAACGGATGATACCAGGACCTTTTAACCCCCACTTTGGTGCCTTACTACTGGTGTTATTCCTACAAAAACAGATAATTAATAGGGACGCTAAAAAGTTAAATACACATTGAGGAAACATCCCAAAACCAGCACGGTTTCTCATGCACTGCCCATTTGTAGCCGCCTTGTGTTGCACAGCACGCCTAGGCGTGATACTTTGGAGAGAGCAGCAAGGCCTACTTTCTTCACTGCAAAAGTACTCATGTGGTACAAACCTCTGGTGTGTACTCCCACAGCTGGTTGCCTTTGGAGCCATGGCAGGGGTACAATATGACATCTGTACCAGCGTAGTCCAGACACGCCTCGTCTCGTCTGATCTCGCCTTCCTTACTAAGCATCCAGTACTGCGGGTGACGGAAAGAGGCGTTAGCAACGTTCAAGTGTAAAACCATGCACTTCTTCCAAAAATAACTGCAAAACAAACAATACAAAAGCTCATTTGCTTTCTTACATATGGTTGCAGTATGCCAGTACCCAACAAATTAGGGGTGCAGCACTCTAGGCTTACATGTTATTCACAAACAACTATTTTTAAATTTAACGCTAAACAATCAAAATAATCTATTTCTCTCAGTAAGAAGGTTTTCATTAATCGGAACAATTACAGTACGAGATCAGTTAACTTATAACTGCGATTATAAGTTATGGATTTATAGAGCTTCACACCATACAACCTATATTCTGTACAAAGTTAGCTTTAGGATATTGTGTGAAAGGCTTTCTCTATCTCAATTAACCAGGAACAAAAGATAAAAAAAAAACTTCTCTGGAATCGAAGGAAATTACAGTGAGCGGGAAACTTTACTGTAATACCGACAATGAAGAAAACGAGCGTTACCAAAGAAAACGAGCGTTTATCGGGTACTGTTGTATTTCAGCCGAGCTGAAAGAATCACTATCTTCTTGACCTTGACCCATCGCAGGGTTTCAGAGGAATATGAACGAAGAAGAGTAATTAATGCACCAAGCTAGCATCAGTATACATAAAAAACAGAACAAATGTCCTGTTAGATCAAGACAACTGCAGTCACAGGAATTAATCGATAAACGTTGTTGTGCAAGTAGAATAAAAGCCACTTCAAGAAAAACTTAGGCAATAAGCGCCACTATGGCAAAGCGATTAAGTATTGATAACAACAGTGTTGTGACAAACGCTAACTTTCAATATTCAAATATGAAGAAAACTAAGTAGAAAGGGATAGCTCGTTCATCCGAAGTCGAACATACGTGTTTGTAAGTCCGGCACAGGGCCAGGGGCGAACGGGCAGCAAATGCAGTACACAAAATTGTGCTTAATATTGATTGCTTTGCAAGATCGCAAATGGAGCTTTGCAGTGTATTTTACTGCTGTTCTTGTGGCTGATTTTCTAAATCCACATAGCATGATTTACATGCAGTGAGATCAATCGACGAACAATTGCTCCGTGGAACTTGGAAGCGCCCGCCGAAGCGGAACATGTTGACCTTGAAGGTTCCCGTGATAGTTTACGTACAAACAAACTCGTTTTCTGTTGTTTTTGCACAAACAAGAATAATTTTAGGAGAAACTATTATATTTTTACGAATTTAAACACAATATTCCACTTAAGTGGGTACGTCGGTATAAAAAAAATTTGATCAATAACGACGAATGGAAATTCGGTTTCTGACAAGAACAGTTCCTTTAAATGCCCGAAACAGAGGACATTCTAGAAAACTGTTTTGATGAGCGTTTTCTACCTATAGTATCTAGGTAGGTATAACTTCTACCACAAATTATATTCTTTAGAGAATATGCAATCATAAAGCTTATAACTCAGCAGAAATCTGGAGTATCATTGAAAAAGCTGTTGGGCAGTTAAATCATAAAAATATTTCGATAGTGCCGATAGAAGATATTATTTGTAGTTTTAAAAATTTAGTCAGTATTCGGCAGCTGCTTGAGCAGAGACAACCGTGTCAAATTATATATTTCAAATAATAATAACAACAGTAATCTAGCCACATAGTAAATATATATTTATTATTATTGTCATTTTTCATATTTTAGACATCCGCTGATTTCACTAAACAAGCTGCTAACATTTTTGTAGTATTAGAGCGCCAAAAATTTTTTATTACCGAACTATAAGCTCTCTCAAATCTCTATAACGCAACCGTTAACCTTCTGAATTATTAACTGCATCACTAATAGCAACAGAGTGCAAACAATTTATTGCTGCAGGACCTATTAGCGTTTTGAATTCTTTATTAGCGTTATGAAATAGGTATTACCGTACTATTAGCCTCCAGAAATCTTAATCACGTGATTAAGATTTTCGTACTCTAGTACTATTGGCACTGTACAGTGCCAATAGTACTAGAGTACGTAAATATTCCATAGAATGCTGCAATTTTTATTAGAATATTGAAATATTGATTACTATGCTATTAGCCGCCTGAAGGTGTCTAATCACCGTACAAAGAATAAAAAAGTACTGTACTGAAATCTAGATTAGAATACTGAAATCTTCATTTGCGTCCCAGCATAGCAGTGAAATCTGTGTTACGGTACTATAACAGCACAGAAAATCTTTAATTCCATAGTAGTAGAGTCCACAATTCTTTAGCATTTTGCTATTGGCTTTTGTGAAATGAACTGAAGATCAATATTTTTTTTTAATTTCAAGCTTTTATTTTGCTAAAATATGCGAACCGTCATAAGCAACTAAAAATGACTCCTTCATCCATCTCACACGCTTAAAATTATTACTGCGACTAGTTTTTAATTTTTGAAAGATTAGCTAAAAAAATGAGTGTGATTTTCATCACCACTATAAAACAAGATATTTTACCGAAGTGCTGCTCAGCAGCAGATGGAAAAAAAAACCAAATCGGGTTAATATCCCGGAATCGATTCGGACGCTTCGATCGAGCTCATCTAGCTCACTTAGCTTTAATTTTCTGGAACATCAAAGGGTGGTTTTGGATTCGTTACTTTGGCTCGAGTTTTTAGCAGTTTCAAGCGTAACCAACCTGCGGGTACCACCTGAAACTTGATCCAGAAGTGGTGAATGAAAAGCAGTAAAATGAGGTCCCAAATGAGTTAAAGCTAAGTAGATTAGAACAACTCGCTCGCAGGATGGGAATCGATAGCACTGTCACCATATATTATGAAGAGCCAAATTGTCAACGAAAGACAAACTTACCTTAAAACCATGGCTTTCGATAGGATACCTTACTTGTAGGCATCGCTTTACTAATGTAACTATGATATACATTTTCTCATCGTTTAAAACAGAAACATTCAAGTTCTATTATCAATAAAAAAAAAGTTTTTTCGGTTTCATCTGGAAAAGCTTATAAAAAAGTGTAGCAAGACTAAAGTGGTTCAACCCTCAACCCTTCACAGCGATATGGCTAAATTCAAGTTAAAGAAAATATTGCAGCTACTAAATATTATCTAAACGTTCTTTTTAATTCATTGCATATAGGGCCTCCCACGCTACACGACATTAAAAACTCTTTACTTGAAATCTGCATGAGAAAAACTAAAAACTTAGCTGGATTGAGCTCAAAATTTTTACACTGTACGTAAAGTAGTGACGTCGTACGTGTCTTCATTTCACCGTGTACTTGACCTCCGTTTTCAACCAAAGCAAATAACTTACCTGGTTGCCGCCCTGGTTGTGGCACGGCCACAGGCCTACTGGTTTGTGGTTGTCCTCGGGTTTCGCAGGCGAATCAACACACTGGACGGTGGCCAGGTTTCGAATCTGACGTTTTGGACCGAATATTATAATGACAACATCGTTCCAGGGGACCGCGACCGCGATGTTTTCAAGATTCCGAAACGAAATCAAGAAGGTGAACTCGCAACAGTAAATAACCAGGAAGAATTCAGGCGACAAGGGAACAAAGAAAACGCTTTAGTAAATGGAATAAAATGCAGTAAATACATTTTATAATCCCGGAATTGAAACAACTGAAGTAGAACGGAAATCAACTGAATCTGCATCACAGTGAACTGAGGCTTAACCATTACACGTTTTACATGAAGCTTTCCGTACGAACAAACAATAGTTTTTGTAAGTGGCTTCACAGTTACCACAACTTCAACTCTTGCTACAGTTCTTCAAGGTGAAATGGTGTAAAATAAATTTGTTTCAAAATGATTAAATTGATTTCTTTCTTCTAATATTAAAATGAAGGTCGTAGAAAATGACTTTTTTGTCTATTGAAATAAGGTAGATGGAGAAAGTAGATTGAGGAGAAAACACTTTTATTCCATTAACTTTATTTCTGCGAGTAGGGCCGGCGGGGTCACACTGTGCTATGGCACGCTCAACTTGTGAGTTGACGTTCAACTCCCTCGTCGCCCCAATAAGAAAATTAAATTTAAGTCGGTATCCAAGATACTCGTGCAACAGTACAGGAGATGAACAGCGTTCGAGCTGGAAGCCTGCCGATAAGTTGAGCATTCGATTGCACAGTGTAGATCTCAGGCATACGACTGAGGGAAAATTCCCAGCAACATAAAAGGCGTCTTCGATTTGCACACTGCGATCAAAAATGATAATCTGTAATCTCACTAGCTTCAACTTATCTGGAACCTCAATTTTAAACGTTGATTTCCCTGTCGCATCGAGCTTCTGGCACTATTCGCATATCGATTATTTGATTTAGGACGGTCAAACACTCAACTTTACTTTGCGGGAGTTTTTGGAGGACATAGGCGTAACTGGTTTGCGATTACCGCCATAAACTCGATCGACAATGGCGAAACATATGCTTAGGATTTCCAGTTCCGGACAAGCTGAAGCTAATCAGAATCGACTATCTCGATCATACTGTGTTAATGAAAACAGCATTCGAACCGAGGCGAAGCCACAGCAAGAACGGAGGGAAGCTCGTCAACACCGAAGAAATGGGACGCCACACCATATAGCTGATGCAGAACTGAGAAGGAAACAACACAGTCGAACATCGAAGCACAAGCAGCAGACAGTAATAAAATAACTGAGGAAATAACGAAAGACAGAGAGCAGAATTGGAGTTGGAGTCGTGTAGTTTTTTACTGGGTGCATGAAGGTGTTGAGTCTTTGATACTGATACTATGTCCGCAACGTCACCTGAATTTTTATTTTGCTTGTTTGTTTGGAGTCCGTCCCCAGACTCTCAGGGTATGACATACAGTTTATTTAATAAACGAATTTGCTATGGAAGTACAAGGTATAATGTGGTTCTCCAGCTCTAATACTTTTGAGCAACAGAATAACTGAGTATTGGGATAAGCTAGAGTATTTCCTAAAATTTCTGGCAAAAATGAAGTACGTATTCTCAAGATTTTGGTCAAGAAGGTAATCAGCTAGAGAAACAAGTCTTGTTATCAGACTAGCAGTAGTTACCACGGAAAAAAAAAGATAATAGTACAATTTGTCAACAATGTTAAAGGTGAACGTGCGAAACGCCGTAAAAACGAGAGTGAAGTTTTCCGAAGCGAGGCAATATGGATGGCGGGGTGGCAAATAATTCGCTTTGAGCTATTGCAATTATAGGAGAACTTCATAAAAAGTAGATGAAAAACTTCAATACAAGGAAAAAATAGAGAAAATGCACTGTGATTGTAACAGGACGCATTTGTGGAAAAATAGTTAATTGCAGCAAAAAGTAATTGGGAACCGAGATACTAGATATGTATTAACTAAACCTATGGCTAGGAGTAACTGAAAAATTAGTGCAAATATCGAATTGATGTATTAATTGCCGATATTTTTCCATTGCGAGGCAGAAGGCCTTGTTTTGCACATATTTCGTACGAAAATTTTCCCGGTCCTCAATAAATTTTTTCAGTTAGTTCACTTCATTTTCGTGACCTAAAGTAGTTTCTGCGTAAAATCCAAGAGAGTACGACAAAAAATTCGTGTTTCTCAAGCATTATTTTTGGGTTTTTGGAGACGCACCTAATCGTCTGAAAAGCTGCTACCGCCGACAGCTTTCACGTAGTGCCCACCACGGAATTATAGGGGGCGCTTCAAGCTTTGGAGTTTGCTTGGTTCATAAATTAATAAAAGAAGCCTTGGCAATAAATTACCAAAGGGCAAAACTTTTGTTTCCATCATTAACGTTCAAAAAGTCAGGCTTCTAAGTCATCTTGAAAATGCCAACAGGCATGAGAATGGCATACATTAGGAAAAAAGGAAAAAGTTTATCGATATACTATGCAGAGAGTTGTGGTCCTCAGGGGGATGATGAGCAGCTGCTTATCAATTCCAAAGAAAATGATACTAGGAAAAAATTACCGGTAATTTAATATTTGATGTGAACGTTAGTAATGTAAAAACACAGGCATTACCGTGCGAATTAAAAGCACTGGATAAACCAATTCGATGGAGGGTAAGAAACAGATCTCAGGATAAATAGTTAATGGGAAGATGAAGAATCAGCTATTGGTAGAGTAGAAAACCTTATAGAGTAAATAAGCCAAATTAGAAAAAAAATTAAAGAGAACGACAGCTAAAGACGAGTTAAAAAAGGAAAGGAAGAGAAGCAGAACTAAGGAAGCGAAGCACCAATGTCAGTTAACTTTGGGACAAAAAAAAAAAACCTTTGGTGAAAATTCTGTACCTCAGACTGAAATAAACAATACCTAACATTCATGTACAAATATTCCAAACAAAATTTCGATTAGACTGTAACGGAGACACAGTAAAATCAGTATCCCCTGTAGGACGCTACGTCGACACCGTGCAATTAACTATCTGATGAACACAAAGTACTGTATACTTACAAACCATGTGATATCAACATGACCAGTGGCAAGATGCATCAACAAATATCAACTATGGATTACATAGCAAACCATGTGATACAAACATTACCAGTGGGGAAAATGTGTCAGCAAATATAGAGTATGGATTAGAAAACACACCATATAACATCAGTTTCACGAGTGTGAAAATGTGTCAGCGAATATCAACAATGGACGCAGAAAACAAATCGTGTGACATCATCGTCACCAGGGGGAAGAAGTGTCAACAAAGAACAACTACTGCTGATAACAACGCTTTCATCACGAGTATGAACAAGTGGCAAGCAATGGAAACACCTCATAAAGTAACAATGAAAAAGAAACAAGCACGCGAAGACGAAACACCGATCACAATGCAAGAGTATACCAATAACAGAATCCGGAAATATCAATGCTAATAAGAAGTAAAGCTTCAGGAATTGAATTAAAGTACCAACACAACACAGAGGGAACTCTTTAGTTAATGAAACCAAAGTGTTTGACCTGCAAACAGGTTTCGAAGACCAGAAATCAAATCATCAGGCAGAACAAATTATCTCTTAGCTCTCAATAACAAAATAATCCTTATTAGCACACTTTAGTTTTATTGACTGAAGCGTTCTCCGTGTGAAGCACTAGTTGTACAAAATTTGCTAATACATGGCTACCCTAACTCTTGTCTACAGCAAGTATGGGTCACAGGGTACACAACATCAAGCATCTGAACACAAAAAAATGGAACGTTCAATTTGAAGGGAGCTACGTTAGCGACAACGTTAAATGCGCACACACGATACGTCCTAATTACAGGCACCAAAATCTTGTATCCAAAAACATTTTTATTTTTATAAGCAAAAACGCGAGCTGTGATCACACTAACCGCGGTGCTCGATCACAGCCTGCTCTTCTTGACCTAGGAGCAAATTATTATTATTATTATAGTGGGTTGGGTTATACTAGCACCTAGGAGCCAACATGTCCTAGAGGATCTAAGGCGCCGCCAAATCAAAATTTCGTCATCATGAGCTAAATTGTCCTTGGCTCCGAAAAGTGTCATATCAAAATTGGCTCTCGCAGCAATAGGACTTTGAAAAGTCATAAAAACGTTTACATATGAGACGTAGGGTTAAGATTCTAATTTTGGTTCCTGCATTAAGAACGTTTGGTGTGTGTATGCAACAGCCTACGCTACTGACTGGGATCTACAAAATAGTATAACTTTATTACGGTATTTAATACAACATTGTTAAGTATTCATGAGTGAGCGCCGTATTGAGACGAATTTTTAGCTAGTAATAGCGATGGCACGAAAAGTTTTCAGCTGTAGTCACGTTTTGGCGATTCAATTGGCATACTACCATGGTCTGTTCGTGGCATACTGTGGAAAAAAAAGGGCTAAATACCAATTAAATGTAACTCAAATTTCTCGTTTAAGCTAGAATTTGCTTGTGTCATCCGAAACTTCAAATTGTTGAAGTTGAATTCAAATCTGATGGGCCGAACCCACAGCTACAAAACTATTCAATTATATGTTTTAAAAGTGATGTAGTTTGCTCAATATTGTGAATTTGTGTGTTTGAAATAACATTCGGATACGGTAGACGTTTTAGGATCTATTGGAAATTTTACTTTACCAATATATCACGCAAGGAAGAAGAAACGAATATTTTATAATTCACCGTCCTCGGCTTCTGTAGATTCTAACATTTGCAGTCCAACTCAAGGAAACCGAGGCTTGGTTTGAAACAACTGTAGATTGAGTTCAAAGAACGCAAATTGAAAAAGAAGTGAACTGAAAGTAAATTTCAGATATCTTACATTAAAACTCCGTTTTGTATTATTTGCCAATACTCCCGATGTTTCAAATTTTACTGAAAGTATACAAAGTTGGAGCTGGGAAAGCGTAGAAGCCAGAAGCAGTCCTCTGCAGTTAAAACACGTAAGTTTAAAAAAGATAACTATGCAACTTGTAACATATGTGGTACAGCCAGCTGTTTTGAACTGCAATCGCAATAACTTCAACATTCAATTTTTCGGTCCTATAAGCATGAAGTATTTTTGCGCCAAGTTATCCAAAAGCATCAACATTTAGGCAAGGCTATACGGTATTTTGTACACAACAACCCTTCAAAAATACCAAATAGAGGAGTTTAAAAGCAGCAAACATGCAAATCGTATTAGAGAAGCGTGCAGATTAGACAAATTGGGAACGGCAATCAAGATCTCAAAGTGTAAAAGATGATACTTAAAAAATACAAGCAAGGAGGCATAAGCAGGAATGAAACCTGTTTACAGAGAAAGCACAGACTTACTCGGACTGTAAGATATCTAGGATATCTAGGAAGTAGCAATGCAGCAGCAGAAGTAGCAACTTGTGGAGAGTAGTCACTGAAGTTTTATTTTTTTCAAGTGAATCATACCTTGTGAGCGATCATTCCGCTGTTCCGGAGCTGAGCAGGACTATTAAGCAACTGTACAAGTCGCCCAAGTAAGTGAGGATGGTTCGATGGGCAGCGATTTTCAGTTTTATCCGGTTGACAATACGCAACATACTCAATAAATGGTTTCAGTTAGGCTATGTTTCCCCAGCACATAATTTTGTAGAGTATTTTGGAATGTAGGTAAAAAAACAGACAGATGCTCGATACTTTCCATGATTCTACATATAAATATATGTAGAATATATATAAATAAAATACAAGCTACCGTCTTCTATCGTTCAAAGTAGAAATATAGTTAACACATATAGTTACGGAACAAAAATATTATTCATAAAATTGAGACCATAAAATGTAAAACGTCATTGAACCATCTTCCTTTACTAGGCAGACACATATCAAATGGATTAATGACATTAATCACCTGGTTTCCACCCTGTTTATGGCACGGGTACAGGCCTACAGCCTTGTGCATGCTCGCCCTGCGAGCTGGGGAGTCCAAACACGTTCCGCCACCGAGTCCAAGGTTGCGTACCTGTTATGTACAGCAAACCCAACGTGCACGCGGATCGTATTAGAACCGGGGTTATGATGTACACATATTCCCAATATTTGGTTGATGGATACAGTATATGTGGGTTTAGGATTGAAGAAAACCTGGCATGCAAATGTAGTGTTATGAACAACCTTTGTTGCTTGGTATTTGTAGAATCTACAATTTTTATGGTCAAGGTGGCGTCAAGGATTATTAGAACGGGTCATGACTAGGGCTTTGACAATATGCTATTATAGACAGAGAAGTAATCCAGAAGAAGTATAATATTACGTTAAATAAATACGTGGAACCTGAATGTCCTTTATTTTCATTGATTCAATGATAACTCCAAAACAAGTTGCATTAAGTATAGGCTCCTACAGTGAACTGCTTCTGCAGATTGTGTTACCGGTTACGTTGTTTTGGAACTATCACCAACTTCTCTGTCTATAAGAGCATATAATGTCACAGCCCTAGTCATGACGTACATATATCCCAAAGTACCTACTTGGATGATGAACTTGGAATGCACCGACTTTCGAATGATAAGCCCGACAAGCATAAGCGGCATGTAATGAACGACCTTTATTTATATTTAAGTCTACATGTTGTATATCTATGCCAGGTTTAAGCCTCACGCGTCCCGTATTAGGACAAGCCATCGGGTACTCATATCCTCAAGTTGTTTAGACGATCGAAAACGTCCATTTTTGTCTTTCTCCTTATGGGAATAGGACGTACCACACAGACGCAGAGTATGATAAAAATCGTTTAATAACTGTCGTCTCTGATTCGTCAAAAAAAATTTTTTTGTAGACATGCACGGAATATCCACCGTGCACGTAAATTTAATACTGAGTAGGTCATGGTTCATACACAGTGTTAAATTCCCAAACGCTAAAGTTTTTACACATGAAATAACCTTGGATTTATTATTGAGTACTTCATTCATGAAATGAAATGAGTAAATTAAAAAAATGAAAACATTTCAGTACACCAGAGGCGAACTATAGCACATTGAATGGATAAGAAGAGTACTCGTACATGCATGGGACTTGATATGTATCGAGGATTTCTCCGAGTCAATAATGAAGATAGGTATAAGCGCCGTAGGATGTATTGTTCAAAAGACAATGATATGCGTACATTAAATCATACGATACATATGTAGAGACTCTTGAAACCCGTAAAGAATATTTAGCAATATTGACTTTTTATACATAGTGATTATACTGTGCATTCATCTCAACGAATAAAAAAGCGCTGTTTATATGGAGATATTTGAAACAACTAACGAAATGCACCCGTGCATAAAAATACGCAGCGGCAGGCTACAATATGCAAGGTGTATTCTAAAGTATGTAAACGTTGAGTTAACCTTATTGTGAAATGAGAGTTTTGTTCACCAGTAAGTTGATATAAACACGGTGAAGTTAGGTTATCACTGCTCTTTTAAAATGTTTCCTGGACCAACACACTTCTTGCAAAAAAATACAAAGCAATGTTTTCATAGAATAGGAAAGTTGGCAAAGAGTCCTTTTACAGCACCCGCAAGTAGTATTTCCCAAGTCAAAATGTAATCAGTTGCCTCGCTCAACCTTCAGCCAACCATTATATTTTATTGTGCAAACTAGAATTATTTGAGGGCATCCTGCACGCTACTTGTATTTAACCGTGTATTCGCGGATGGCACTTGTTGCATTAAAGTCCCCACACGAACAGGTGCTCAATTTTTCCTCGAATTACCACGCAGGAAATCGCTCGACAGTATAAGATATGTTCGAGGATGTAACCATGCATTATTAATGTAATATTGTAAGCAATGTATCGAAAAATTGCCTCTTAATAACTACCTGACACATTTATTAAATTAAAAGCGTCGATGATGCACGACTTGATTAGAAAATAGCAGGAAAATTGGTTTTCGTCAGGAACAGGTTTTTATGAAAAAACAAGAAAGACAGATAAAAAAAACGAAGATAAGAGATTTCATGCCGAATTGCAGACTACGTAACTAAGATGCACCCGATTTATAATTCTGATAATCATAATTTCATGCACAATTGCATTAATGGCTTTAGTGATGAGACGTAAAACGTGATTTTGGACAAGAAGTGTTTATTAATTTATTTTGAGTATAATAAGTGGAAAAAACGACAGCAACGATCGCTCTCCATTTAATATTTAAAAATGCAGTGTTTGCTCGAGTTCATAAAATACGCACATTAGTTAAATAGGGAGACATGAAAAAGTAGAGAGTCAATATCCAAACCAACGGTTTTTGAACGTAAAATAAATTTCTCGATTCGCAATTAAACTTTTGAACGCATTTCATAGGGATATGCAGAAGAAAATTTCGTCGTTAAAGTGGCAGTACCTATAATAACAATGATAAAAATGCATAAGTTGGCAAGGTAATGTAATAGATGAATAAAATTTCTCTGTCGAAAGAAGTTTGGCCTATGCAATATAGAGCGCGGAGCAAGTTTACAGAAAACGTGCGTGTGTGCAAGACTAATTTGGACATGCGAGAAAATTGCAGCTGCATCAGTTTGTAGTAGATTCATCATCAGCTTTTAAGTGCAGCATATGAAAAACTGCGCAGATTAAACAAAATGTTGGCAGGGTGCAATCGACCATCACTCACGAAGAGCAATGACACGTAGAAATAAATGAAGCTTTGAAACGCGTTAGTGGTCTCTCAAAATATTATAGTTGAACCAGGTAGCACTGGTACTAACGTATCTAGCCTCGCGAATGGTTAATAGTACGAGAATAATAGAATTAACTTCGTCATCGTTTGAGTTCAAAATAAAGGGTGAAATTATGGGAAAAAAATTAAACTGTCTGTCACCATTTGAGATCAATATGACGAAAAAAAAAAAAAGAAATACACAAATAAATAATAAAAACAACGCTGTGGTGCCCGAGTCTTTAATAAATTACAACCAGTCAGTAGTTGCTAGTGAAAATAAAACAGTGATAATCCAACTATATATGAACACTTTTTAGCTTTGACAGAAAAAATATCGGAGAACGTAATCGGCCAATGTTTCTACTTTCCAGTCCCTATCGACCTCAACGCTGTCTTTAATAACAAAAATGTTAGTAACGTTTTTCACGTTATCATAGTAAACGAATCAATAGCATTCCAATACCAGAGACCAGTGTTAGAATTTTGTTACTTGTACACTAGTATATTTATAATTATATTGAGTAGTATAAGTTAGTTATTTACTGTACAACACACCCTGCACTTTTAATAGTACCAATAACCCATTACTAAACTTTAAATATAGCACATTTTACGCCTAATATGTACACTTAACCGTTCGTTCAATACCAACTGATATACAAAACTAATTTAAGACTAAATTATTTTCACAAGTTAGTTAATCTAAAACCAACGCAACCAACCAATGCACCAGGCGCAAAAAAACCCACAAAAGTTCGTGACAAGCCGTAACTTTAATTTTTATTGCTACTTTTTATTTATTTATTTTTTTTTTGAGATGTGCCTTTAGTATCGGCAGCAGTACTAGAAAAAAAATGATAACGATAGTAATAAATAAAATAATAATAAAATGAAGTACCGGTATCGGCTACTTGATTTGTCAGGCGGTCATTACTTAAATAAGAAAAAAATTATTACCTCTGAGTAATTAGTCACAATGATATAAGGAATAAAGAGGCATCATCCATTGTCACGACGAAGACAAATTAAGCTTAGTTTATTAGACTAAACTTGTTCGAAACGTCAGTCTAGATCGTTGACGTTAGTCACGTAACCATTTTGGATTAAGTTTCAAGAGTTAAACCCCACAGCAACTACCCGTGAGATAGCTAAAACCTTGATCGTGCTGCGCAAAATGAAGTTTTGCTGCCGTTTCAAGCGTAATCGGTTTGCGACTAATATCTGTGACACGATGTGTAGCTACGAGCGAAATCAACGTTGCTCTCAAAGTTTTGAATAAGCTAAAGCTCACCAATTTAGTTTAACTCAGTCCCGCCTTGCCAATCGATGATGCCTTCATTACCTACTTCTTTTCTTCACGTTCTGATTAATCCTCAACTAATATTTACTGAAAGTAATATGCAATAACAGAAGTAAGGATTATCCTACTTTAAGCCACTTTTCCAACACCGTCGTTGGTCGTGATCCAAAGAGAGGAAGGAAGACGGGACAGGGAGAACGCAAAGCCAAGTGAGACACCCACACACGGGAGCAACAAATAGGATAGATAGAGATGGAAAAAATCATCAGTAGTATACGGAGATCGAAAGAAGCTAAGTAGACACAAATGAAAGACTGTCCGGAAACCCACATTGGGTTGTTCTAACCGAACTATCGAGTCCTCTTGGGGGACGCAGCCCCTATAATATGGGATCGGCGAACACATTTGACTAATTTTAACTTATGGCCAAGCTCATACGCCAAGAAAAGGAGATGAAGGTAACATGAATATGAATGAATATTATTCATACTGATGATAGAAATAATTTTTAGCAGTCAAAAATTTCAAAGGTAAACCTTTACTATTTAAGGTATACAGAATTGACATCAGCTTCGTTGATTATTACTTTTTGTTTAAAGGTAAAAGACAGAGTCAGTGCATTCACCAAAGTGCATTTACACAGCGGAATGAATTTGTGGAACACAAAAAAGAATAAGTAAAAAGAAAAAAAAAAAAAAACGTATAACCAACACCTCCCAAGTGCATTTGTTTGTTAAGTGTTAGAAAAAAAAAAAATTGAATGGCATATTGTATACCGAGCCAATCTGAGCCTGATCGATTCCCTTCTTTACGGTGTTCCAACTGTGCCTTCTATCAAAAACAAACTGAAACGTTCATAGTTAGAGAGAAAATCTCACTGTAAATCTTGAAACAGGACTTGAAGAAAATAGGTAGAAGGCAAAATCAAACACACATTCTCAAACCCCTACACACACAAAAATTCACATATAATGCGCACTGCTGCCTAAGTATTGCTCAGTATTTAAGAAAAACAAGTTTATGAACTTGATACAAATGCCCAAGGAGTAAATATAGAATACTGAAAATTACATTGACTTCGAGGAAACGCAAGTTTTTGTATTCGCGAATAACTAAAATCACTCATGAATACTTAACATATGGAGGATGTACAAACTGTATTTAAACAGTGTACGAACAGTTTGATATTGGGTACGTAGTACGGGACCAAATAATGCATAAACACTGTTTGTACATACTCTAACAGGTATGCACAAATGAGGGAGAGGGTACACCATCAATCCAAGTGTGCTTTACCTTAATTTTTTTTTTTTGGAGATGACTTGATGTTATGATAACTTATCTAGTGTAAATATTGGTATGTATATGATATTGCAAGGGTCATTTATATATGATTCTATGAAATATCAATAAAATTTGGAATAGCAACATTATAATGTCACCAAAGTTTAATTTTATAATGTTCGAACTACGTTTGAATTCAGGATATTTAAGTTTAACTAAATCATCAAGATGGTGTCGTTACGTAAATTATTTACGATAGCTCATCAAAGTTTGATTTCATTGTATAGATCTCACAAAGTTAACAAATCTTATCACAGTATTTAAAATTTATTTTGATGTTTCATTTAAATTTAATTCCAAGATACAAGATGAAAATCCAAATACATTATCGTACAATACTGTGTCCTCACAATCATGTGACTATATATAACAGCACTTTTTTTTTTACCTTGGCACTAACAATACGTTGCTCTTACCTCTCCGGAAGCAATAGCCTCGCCAGGCACAAAGAGCTCAGGATACACGTTATCAAGATACCACTTGAAGGACTTGCAGCCTAGGCGGTCCCGCAACGTCTTACGCTCGCTCACGTCGCCGAAGTTGCCCTGTGGAAGTATTCTCCGATTACTTAGTTGAATGCTGAGTTTTCGTTTCCCTCTCTACTACACTTGTGATAAAGTAGTAGTAGTAGTAGTAGTAGTAGTAGTGCGGTAAGTTTGCTAGCGCAGCGATTCTAAGCGGCATTGCGCCGAACGTTAGAGGTGATCAATGAGGAAGAAGTAAGGGATAACTAGCAGTTCAAGTAAAAAGATGAACCCATAAACAGGTGACTACCAGAACAACTGCGTATGGGCACAGTAAGTCGAGGAAAAAACAGAGAGAACTAAAACATATTAGCAGGAGAATGAATTCGGAAGGAAGCCTAGTGGACACAAAAGAAAGTTGTTCCGAAGGTCTAGGTAAGGTTAAGGCCTTCTCTTGCTCTCAAGGAGTGTGTCTCTTCACCCGATCATTGCCAATTTGGTCTACATAATGTAGTGCATTCTATTCCGACGCCGGGTTGTGTAGGTGCATGCTGTTTCAAATTTAAAGTATATGACCTGGTCTGGTCAAAACCAGTCTTACGGTACACAAACTCACCAGGTCATAGCCAATTCTCTCGTAATAATATTTCTTATAGTCATCCAGCCAAACTTCAGCGAGCCGCACGGAGTTTTTCTTAAGGACATTGACACCCGTCCGCCATTTGTACGGTGACCGCTTGCGGAAAATATGGCCGACGTGCGAACACGGCACGATCTCCAGCGTACCTCCGCACATCCACGTCTGCAAAGTTGAATTATTAGTGCGAATGAACGACACTTCTTCTCAACACATTTGAAGCTAAATAAAAAAGACTTATACATCACCTTTGAATGTTTTCTAATTGATCTCTGTCACAATATCATAAAATAGAATAAAAGTATAGTTACACAACTTTGTATGAACGTTCGACATATCTATTTCTAGAATATATATTTAGTACGGCGGAACAATGAACCGCGTCGCTGGCTCTTTCAGCAAAAAAGAAACGTTCTAGCTGACGTTACCAAAACTACCTGAATAACAGATACTTTCTGTTTTTGATGGAATAAAGAAAATGATTAGTATTAGGGTATATTTGTACAAAATGTTATGCAATAGCTGGTGGTCTGTTGCATAAGTATTATATTGGTGGGTAATGAGGCAAAGCCATTCTTAATTGAAGTAAAAAAAATAGAAAATTAGTCCAACACTACTTGAACAAGCATGTTGATTTTAATACTACAAAGTCCCCCAGTCTCGCCTGCTCTAACCCTGCACATACTGTTTCTAGTAGTAAACTAAGCTAAATTATTAATCTAGTGTCTACATAAGCACATTATCCAGTGGACTAAAAAATAAGGCTCCCTAACTACACAAGTACAACAACACTTGCAGAGAGCACGTTAAATTTTTTTGGCTATTCGTAAAAATTACGGCACTTTTTGTTCTGATTGATTTACTGCAAACCGGACGAGGGAAGTTGTAATACATTAAATTATCGGAGGTTATATCGTCGATCGGCATTTATTTCCTACAATGACGACTAGGGAAATTTCCCTATACATAGTTAAAAAATTCCGTCAGCTATAGTGCCGATGAGGAATATATACCGTAGAATAAATTAGACTAAGGAATTCTGAATCCACTGAATAAATTAAGTCGACTATGCCGCCGCTCAGGATTGTTCTAGTAGAAATTAAAACAGGAAATTTAGAATATGCTGAACAAAGGGGGCCGAGTACACAACCGATTTACCTTAAAAGAAAGCTCAAGGTTCTCTCCGCCCCAGATATCAAAGCCGGAGTCGTAGGTGCCCAAACGTTCGAAGAATTTCTTGTCGATGGAGAAGAGTCCCCCCGCCATGGTGGGGGACCAGACGGGTTCCGCTGGGTGTTGGTGACGGGCCCGCTCCCGCTGGGGGATCCCGTGCCAGTTGAACTGTTGTGAGTGCAACGGCAGGGAGACAGTAGATGGGGGAAACGCAGATCGGAAGTGGGGGAAAGGCGATCGAAAGAAATGAAAATAGAGAAAATGGGAGGGGGAGGAAGCAGAGCGAAGGTAGAGAAAAACAGAAAGAACGAGAAGACATGCAGGTGGGATGAGAAGGAAAGCAGGCCATAAGAGAAAAAAATACACACACCGAAAAAGGAGGAAATGAGAAAGAAAGAGAAGGAAAACACCGAATGAGAAAGAAAACAGAAAGAGAAGGAAAACAGACCACAAGAGAAAGAAAATAGATCGAAGGAGAAAGCAAGCAAACGGAATACAGCGCAAAAAGAATAAAGACAATGACAAAAATCATGGGACAGATTATACAAAGAGAAGTAAAGGGCAGGAAAGGCCAGCAAGGGAAAGTGATTTGAATATCAAGACCAGAGAAGACGGTACGAGCGGGCAGCAGCAGGGGCCGTCATTGAAGTTTTGCCGGGACGAGAACAGAGGACGCGAGGAAAATAGAAAAACTTCAGTTAAAACAAAATAATGGCGAATTTTGAGCAAATTTACCCATGCATACTTATGGGATTGTGCTACTTGTGAAAACACACTAGTAAAAGTTTTAATAAGAAAAGTTCTTTTATAACTACAATTGGCATATCAGATCTATTTCGAGACACGTATACCAATTTGGGGATATTGGTGCATTCAATGGGTTTGCAAACGTACATATTAAAACAACTGTGCTCTGACTCAAAGAGACTACAAAAGTAATAAAAGTTTTGAGATTATAAAAGTTCACCCGTACACCAGCTCTACACGAATTTCTTCCTTCATATATAACAAGTTAAAAAATTCATCTACTGTATTAAAGGGGTTGAGAATTTGCTAAAAGCGTGACAAGATGTAAAAAGTCCACGATGAAAAAATAAGTTTTAGAATTTGAAAGAACTTAAACAGTGCAACACCTGACAGTATTTCAAATATGCAGTATTTCAACATATATTGCAGCATAAAACCTACTATATCTCAGTATTTCAATAACCTATATTGCAAAATACATATACGGCACGACTTTACTTATATTACAGTAATTTTGACTACAGAAAAGTTTATTGTGTACAAAAAGTGAGTTGAGAGGCCCAACTCAGGTGCTTCATATTGTAATAAAAAAAATAATAATATAATAAAATACTGCATGCAGTTATATATTGTGATATATTAAGAAGTATAACAAACGTGCAAGTGCCAAAACCAACGTAAAATAACAACTGCGATTAAGTTCAAATAAACGATCACAATATAGAGTAATGCGAAAGAACCAAAAATCAGATAAAATGAAGCGAAAAAGCTCATGAAGGTAATGAAGAACGCAAGGATTCAAAGCGTCATGCAAACAAGCTAGAGTTAAATAGCACAACATAATTTTGCAAAAATAAAACAATAATGTTATTCAAATATGACGAAAAACAGTTTTAAGGTAAATTACAAAAGAGGGTAACATAAACTGTAAGAGAAAGAGTATGCAAAATTGGAACTAGTAGAAAAAAAATCAGCATTTTGTACGAGAATATCAAGAAATAACCTCAACACTGGAAAATTTCTACATTTGAGGGACATGAAGCGAAATGGAAGTAAAACAGGCATTGAATTTCAGTATTATCAGTGATTAAACATAACTACATTTGCCTCATGGCAGTTCGCATGTAGTATATTTACCCACCAATTTCGATGATGAACGGACAGTTTTGTTGGGTTTTAGCATCTTAAGGTCAATGATTAGCGGCGCCAGCTCTTCGGTAACGTTTTAAGAGAATCTCAATGGTAAACCCGCAATTAAAGCTTTGATGTGGGAAAAAGTTATGAACATTATCTATGACACTACTGAATGGCAATTCAACCATCATCAACACTTTGATTTCAAATTAGCATACGCTTCGCCTATACGTTTTCATCAGCGGATAGCACAAAAGTTACAAGCATACAAATACTACAAGGCCTCATGGCGTAAGACCATCACCGGCGACCGCGATGGAGGCGAGGGGAGGGGGAGGGGCGGAATTGCTGAGTGAACAGCTTTGGCATTTTTTACATCTAGGTCAATTCACCTGACTGCCTACCAGGGGCTTTGGCGATAGCACAATTCCTTCTGGTAGTGTTCAAGTGAAAAGCTAAACTAATGTATAATAAACAAACAAATATAGACACATACAAGAGGAGAACATTATCCCTTCTGTCACTTCGTTCGCTGGTGATATATAGCCACATTGGTGATTATTACCTCCACCAAGGAGGTTATGTTTTCGTCGTGTTTGTCTCTATGTCTGTCTTTCAGTCTGTCTGTCACCAAGATAACTCAAAAAGTTATGAACCGATTTGGACGAAATTTACAGGGATTGTTAGGTATGTTAGGAGGAACAGATGATTAACTTTTGGTGAAGATCCGTTCATCCGTTTGCTTGTATGTCTGCCTTATTTTTATCAATGCCATAACTCAAAAAGTTATGGACGGATTTTTATGAGATTCACATGAGTTGTCAAGTATATAACGAAGAGTAAATGACCAAATTTTGGTAATGATCCGTTTATTCGTTCGTTTGTCACTGTTTTTAATTTCATGCTTGTTAGCACAATAACTCAAAATTAATGAATGGATCTTTATGAAATTTATAGGGGTTGTTAGTAATGTTAAAAGACATAAATGATTAAATTTTTGTGCAGTTCAGTTCGTTCGTTTGTATGTTTGACTCATGTTTATCATAACGTTTGTTAGCAGCATAACTCAAAAAGTTATGTACGAATCTTCAAGAAAATTGCACAAGCTGTCATGACTATTAAAAGGAACAAATAATTAGATTTTGAAGTTGACACAAAGAAAATCATGGTTTCAGAGCCATTTCAAATTTTTGCCTACCGTTGCCTCGCTTGGCAGAGGTATGCGCTCTCAGAGTGCTCTAGCTATAATATGCAAACACGGTTGTGTAGTGGACGGTACAATATGTGTACGCATGGGCGTCCCGAAGGCAGTGTCTGTTCGGGGGCTCTATGTGCATGTCAGAGTGTTGCAGCGAGAGGCTGTGCTATACAGCAAGTCGTGAGTATCCGCGAGGAAGCTAATTATTAATGTATTGTTCTTGATGTTTATACACATATATAAGTACATATAAGTTCGCATCAATAAGAACACCAAATAAAAAAATCGCTTTCTACAGCAGAGTATCAGCAGAAAACGGTTGAAATATCAATGAAAGCGAAATAACTAAATAACATAAAATAGCAAATCAAAAGCTATAGCGTTCACTACTCTCATACGACATACATGTATATACATACATGAAAAAAACAATAAAACTGTACAATGAGGTCACCTGGTCTGGACGAACAAAGGTAAAAACAATTTGGCTTAATTAATGTCGAAATGGTAATCCAAATATGGCATTACTGATCTACGACAGTCGGGAAGGACGAAATGAACTGGGAGTGCAAAACACAAGCACCACAAATATTAGGTTCTCTCAAAAGTTCGTAAGCACATGGGGAAAATAATTTTTTTAAATTTTTCAATATACGAAAAGTTGAAACAAGTATTCCCGGCTCTGATCAACTAGCTCCATCAGATTACGACCTTTTCAATGCAACACTTTCCGAAGGGTCGCCAATTCAACTCGTTTGTTGAAGTCGAGGAAGCGTGTCGGCAATTTTTTGATTCGAAGTCGGCCGAATGGTACTTTGACCAGATTCGAAAGCTTGCAGATCGACGGCAAAAAGTCTTGGAATATGATGGTCTTTATTTTGAAGAATAATTTTTTGTTTCTGTTATTTTTTGGCGAATAAAATTCTAATTTCTTACATGCGTTTACGAATTTTTGGGACAACATGGTAGTATACTGGGTAATAGTAATACAGTAACAAGCTACGAACGTAACCTCTCGAATATTTCATCAATTTGCAGTTAAAAAGTCCCTCATTTTCACTACATTGGTGATCAAGGAAAGAAAGAAAGTACGAAGAGACACGTAGCATGTTGGTAGACACTTGAAATCCTTGCAAGACGGGGTTTCCTCAAGGGATCAACACGCTTGGGAAAAGTAAGTCGGTATTGATGAGCAAGAACAGAAAAAGCATTACCACTAGACGTATCAAAATTGAAGGAAACAAAGTGGGAATGAGAGAAAAAGTCCCGACGGCCTACTTACGGCAAGGTTTACCTTTATGAGATCTTGGAAAGCACGAACCCCAATGACAGAAGATGGAAGGGACTTAATTAAGAGCTCGAATATAAAATTAGAAAAGTTGCAGTATGAAATTTATCGACTGAGAGAAGCAGTACGCTGAAAAAGAAACGGCCAACAGCCTTTCGTCCGAATTATATTCAACAAATTATGCAAATATGATGAAGAGACAAAAGAAACGAAATAACCAGAGTGCTCTCAGATAAAACCGACAGCCAAAAACCATAAATGCAGAAGAAAAAAGCGACTATAGACACTTATTCATTGCTACGGGGTGAATATATGGCGAATAGCAAAACGGAGTCAGCAAATTAATGCAGAACTACGCTACATATAAACAGATGCTATAATTTTACAAAATCAAAAAACCGAGAGTAATATTCACTAGCCTCTGCAGTAATTGAAAATAAAAAAAAAACTTAATCATCAAGCAGCGGCTAACCTCAAAATTATCAAAAACACAAACAGCGACGATGAGCAAAAACTAGCCTTTAAAAACAAAAAATAGAAGGAATGGTCATCGAGAAAATACGACAAATTACAGCAACAAAACTTCAAAAAGCATAAAATAGCCATCGAGCAAAGAAGAGCCACGGAAAGGCATTGCCACTGGACTCTTTGAACTAATAACCAAAGAAGGGACAGATGAGCCGAATATAAAGGCTATAGGAAAATTCTACCTGCAGGTTCCAGTCAAACCCTCCGACGGCCACAAAAGAGGAGTAAGTGTACTCCAGCGTGTCATCCATGATGACATCAATGACAGGAGTGACAACAGTGGTCCAATTGCGGCCTATTCTGGACATGAGAGGCTCAAGCCAGCCTATAAGAAAGTGCATACACCACAATGGTTGGTGACAGATATAGATACATCGACAATCGGCATGAGATATACAGTATATATATATATACTGTGGAGCTGCAGTGTTAGAAACAGATATAAATATACATATGACGGAAAATTACAGTCTGGGTTCGGGCCACCCTGAAAGAGAGAATATATACTACTATACGATATGCGAGATTGAAGTACCTTGCATAACGTGATGGGTCAAACCAGGATAGAAATATTGTATAAGAAATAGATACACAGCAATGTTTGGGACTGATATACCCTACAGTTGACCCGAGGGCCTTAAGCCAGCGTTGAAAAGAACAATGCAGAGCACAGACAGAAGGGAGATGAATAGATTTTTAAAACACATCGCGGGTGTAGACAAAAATGAAGACTGTTCAATGAAACATTTGGGCTAAAACAAGAACCTTCCACTCACGGAAAGAGATTACGAAACACCTATACCGCACTCACTCACATGCCGCTAGGTTACTGCAGCATTAAATAGCGATCAAGCGGTTTCTAGGATATAATATGAAGCCCAAAGTCAGGCAGTCAGGATAGTTAGTTCGTTGTTACGCTGAAAGACGGACAAACGTCGCCGAATAATCAAACTCATTGTTACTTACAAATCCGTCGTTTGGCTAAAATGCCGAAGTAGATCACTGCCATCACAAGGGAACTCATGGGTTCGCCGTTCAGAAAGCAATACCGTTATTGGTTCCTGAGCGCCAAATTTTCACACGATACATACAAAAAACTTTGTTTTACCACTGAATTATCCGCGACGAAAACAATCACTTTCCTTACGCAGCGATAAAGGAGCCGAGCGCAAAGTAATCCAACATCAGTTTTCACAAATTCGAAAATACAAACCGAGGGTAAAATAGAATGAAGAAAATTACTAACATGGACGTAAAGACAAACCTACATCCTTCCATTTGAGAAATGAGAGCAATTTTTCGTAGGAATAGCGCTCTTTTTATGGTCGCGTATGCGACCATTGGGCAAACTAGGGTTAAGCTCTAGCTGACGAGATACCATAGTTTAAAAACGAAACAAACGTGAAGTAGGAAAGATACGGGAAGTAAACATGGAAAGATATTTCATTACGATATTAATGTACCAAAAAGAGGAAACACAAACAAATTGACAAAATCAAAACAGGTAAAACGATACAGTGTAAGAACAAAACTGATTATCCACGCATATTAAAAAACACTGGACGATCACTGCAACTAAGAGAAAGAAACTGAATTTCACGTTCTAAAAAAGTGAAATTTGTTGGCATTCAAATAGTGCTCAGGCGACTACGATTTGCATACAGCGATTGCAATAACTGAATCCTGGCATCAATTGTGTGCTTCAGCTTCGATCATTAAGATCCAGAACTTACGATTGAAGTTCTGGGCAAATTAAAGCTAAGTGGATTTACGTAACCGCTGTATGTAAATGGCAAACGCTTCCTATATAAATAAATGCTTTTTAGAGTTCACGCACACACAGTTTAGTAATAGATATCTAAGAAACAAATAACTGAGTTGAAACTGAAACGATATCGCTTTTGGGAAAAATAGCTCGTTTATTCAAGAGAAACTCCCACATAACTGCAAATTTCAAAAAACCATTCGCAAGAAAGTAAAGTCTTTATGACTTGTAGAGGCGTAAAAGTTCATCTCAATTAGTGCGGACTCAAAAATGTGTCAAAAGTGCATTCTTAAAGTCCAAAACTGCAGTGAATTCGTTATCTTCCCAAAAGTATCGTTACATAAAAATACATAGTTCCGACTATACCAACACAAGGAATGGAAGTTCCTGCTAACATCATGGAAAGTGTGACACTTGCACTCCTACAAGCCGTCTTAACATGAATAAACATTGCGTTCTTGCAATAATTAGGAGAGCCTATCATAGAATATGTTGAAAAGCTGTAATAATATTACGCGCAGAAGAGGGCAGCAGAAGCATCGAAAGGAACTAACTCTTCTAACTCTCATCATAATGAACTGTACTATATACTGTAGAAGAGGAATGGCAGTTACTCAGTTCCCATCAAAACCTCAATCTTGATTGCTTTGCACAAACCCAAATAATATTTAAGGCCACCGTAGCCCCGCCCAGCTGCTGTATTGAGGTTAGAGCTTCTGCGGTGGCCCTGATCTTTTAAAGGGAACTCCTTTCTACGCAGCAAATTCACCAGTGACACAAGAAAGTCAGTACATATAATTTAGCACTGCCAATTAATGCAATTCTTACGAGAAAACCTCATTATGGGCTACATTAAGAACCCCCATGAAAGCCCTGAAATCATCATGTGCAGAATATACTCTATCGAGCAGGAACTCCAGCTCCTTCTAATACAGAGAATGTCGTTGTACACAAACCGTGACACACAGCAAGAATAAACTTTTTTTTTTTAATTCTCACTACGGAGAAAAATTCAGCATCTTTTAAAAGCTTTGATCTAGAATGTATAGAAATTATCACTGACACGTTACGCCGAGTACATTCTAAAAAAAAAAAATTAGACACAAACCTTTCATATAAAGGTTCTGAAAAGGCATAGACTAGGAACCCCAAATTTTCTTTATCGCAAGCAATAGATAAATTTAATGGCAGGTTGAAAGCCTAAAAATTAGAAAATCGAATAAAAATAGAAACTCCAAAATGTACACGCCACGGCAACAGATGGACGTGTTAGCTATACTTGGATGTATGAATTTGCTCGAATTTCTTCGTGTATCAGCACTTTCTCCTTACCATAATATTCCTCGTGATTTTCCCTCATGTTTTCACTACATGCAGGAAAGCGTGTCTCAGATCTGTTGCTTCACTGTTTTCAATCTGCGTTATATTTCTCCTTAGTATCCAAACACAGAAAATTCACGAGTTCCTAATCTATACCAGTATGAAAAGTTAAAACCTTTAGTCTCAAGAACATGAAGCAGATACTGCCAAATCTTTCTATATGATGACGATAGAACACACGTGGCTTAATTCCTACGCACAAAACAGAAACCAAACTCTGCGCTCGACCACAAAATCATCGGGGATAGCAAATATTGCAAGCCAAATGTCAACCCAACATAAAAGCTACGGACAAAACCACCACAAGAAGAACATGACGCATCGCCACGTGTTCTAAGCCCAACATGGATACGTTTGATAAAACAACGATGAAAATCTGTCTCAACTCTACATGTCATACGACTGTTGTTGATAAGTACGCAAGCAGACACAACAAATCACTGCGCGGAATGTGACGTGAAAAATTGCGGCGTCCACAAAGCACAAAATGTACAAAAGTTTAAAATTAGCAACACGCTTTCACACAGAGAAACATGGTAGAGATGATAGCAGCCACACAAACAATGGTAACGTACGACTAGACCCCAGCTGAAGCCTCCGACTTGAACATCCTTGGCTTTAGATGGTCTCATAGCAAATGTATCGTCGTTGATGACGTCAATGACGGGACACACGACGTTAGTTGGATCTGTCGCGATACGATCCAAGAGTGGTTCCAACCAGCCTGTTGTGTAGAATATTACCATGTGCAGGTATCAGAAGGTAATTATCAGGTAGGTAACCAAGAAAATTTTGGAGTGTTTCACCTAGACAATTCACAAAAAACAAACAAAACAAAAAAAACCGCACGAGAGTTTCTTGGTTATCTGGTACATGCTACCACCTCACGATCTGGAGGTGCTGCACATGACTCTGATTTTGACCCATGAACCCAATGACTCTTAATCAGACATTTTTCGTTGGAACAGAAGCATATGTAATGTCTACAGATACGTACATTTGGAACCAAAGGATTAACGCCCACTGGCAATGTTTACGGACAGCATTAGCAGCGAGGTTCCAGTGAGATTATAAAATGGGTAATGTCACCAAGGCGAAATTGTGGAAATGATGAAGAATTAGACCGGCGGGCACTTATTAGAATACTCTCAACATCATTCCATGACAGTCCTTAATAGGGGCTCGAATCAGAGCACAAATATTATTGTAGAACATTTCCTGGAGATGCTCAAGATTGGCGCTGCTAAGTACCATCACCAAAAACTAAATACCGAAGTTAATGTTGCTCTGTTGAGGTGGGCAGAATCCACATGTCGTTACAATACATTTCTGCAGAAAGAAAGACATAGTTGCTACAGTATCTTATTAACATGTAGCGACAGTCGGGATGAG
>LQNS02000141.1:27886133-27905190 GCA_001587735.2 Parhyale hawaiensis | reverse complement strand
AACTAAATACCGAAGTTAATGTTGCTCTGTTGAGGTGGGCAGAATCCACATGTCGTTACAATACATTTCTGCAGAAAGAAAGACATAGTTGCTACAGTATCTTATTAACATGTAGCGACAGTCGGGATGAGTTGAGACGATCCGCCGGACGGGATGATTTAAAAAAAAAAAAAAAACAAGAAAAAGTAATGGGAGTGAGCTTACTTTTTCCAGATTTTTTCACCGGATCTTTTTCGTTTCAACTTACCCCGTCCGGGGGGGGGGGGCGTGTCAACTCACCCCGACTGACGCTACTTCCGGCACAGCTGGCACCGACGTTGCATTTAACGAAAAATGAATACCAGAATATTAGAAATGTCTACAATATTTTACACCAATATTGCATGCATGCACCGAATGGACCGCTGGGTGACAGAGACTGAAGTTACATATTCGAAAAAATTTATACACCATCCCGCCTTCAAATTACAACAGCTGAAGGTTAAGTTGTAGTAGAACGCAGAAATTCACTTGGAAACCAGTTTACTTTAAACTATAGAGACTTCAATTTTAAATGAGGGACGTTACTTTAAACGAAAGAGAGGGTTGCATGATAATAATGGCACTATGCTTCTGAAATCAACAGTTTAAATTTATGCAAGAAATGTTCGCGGTAAAACATGGGAGGTTTTACGATAAAACAACAAAACTTTAATTTATTACAATCGAATATTAATTTGAGCGAAAGACAGATACAAATATTTATTTTCTGATTTGCAGAATTGAATATGATTTATAAAACAAGTGCTGGTCGTTTTCAATTATGCTCTAGTTATATGCAAACTTCCGATGTTTTCAATTAAAGTTTTGTTGCTTGACTAAACCTACAATTTCTACTCCCATAGCAACACTGATAGTAATTCTGAGGGTTAATAGAGAGAAGTTCTGTCTGTAATAAACCAAGAAGTTACATGTCATCCAAGTTGAGCATGCTCTACTTGGATATTTTTGCACCAAGCAAAGACCTATTTTTTCCCTGTAAGAGAGAAGGTAGCAATATAACTGTTATAAGCTTCAGCACAAAGTTTCATTCTCTGTAAACGATAGCAGCTGTTAGTAGCAGAACATGCATCGGCACATGAAAATAAGCAATCAGCAGCAGCCATTTCTCCTGGCCTGTCAACATTTTTCCACAACTATAGCTCAAAACTTCTTACCTAATATCCCTTACCAAAATATATGTTGAATTATATCCCAACCTAAATGTTTCTTGGGAAACATTTATTACCTATAAATTTCTTCACAAATATCCCTTACCCAAATATATAGTTGAATATTCAGTGTACCATAGTCCTGAATGCATGCTAAAGTAGGTATAGATGGAAGGCGAAGGGCTGTCGATAGCAGGTACATAAACGAACCTTGCAAACTTCGATGAATTTGAAATTTAACCTTGAGTTACCTAAAAATTTTTTAAGAAAAACACACACAACAGCTTGTTGAGAAAAATGTAGCATCAAACCGTACTATGTGTGATCTTGTTCTTATAAACGTAAGTACATACAATGCCAGAATCTCTGTCAATTGTACCGAAATTATCGGTAGGTACTACTATACAGAAACCTTAAGTATTCAGCCTTCATAGTGTCGTCAGTTTGCAGAAGCAAGTGAAGAAACAGCGTGAAAATTTCGAATAGTTGCCCGAAAATAGTAAGTCTTGTGACCACGAATGGCTTATTTAGCATAGAGATGCTACGTGCATATATATAAGTAGCAAGGTAGGCACTATTTGGCTGAAATGTATAGTAAATATAATAAATTAATTTTTTTTCGTTTAAATTATTTAAACTGATAATATCTGTTTAGTCTTATGGCACTGGGCATATAGTAAATTCGATAAATATAAAAAGCAGCCAAAGTTGTTATCCGGCTTATGGACAAGAAAGGCGTATTTCTTACGGCCAACTACATTTCTTTGAATGGTGAACTACCATGTCGGGAGGAGGCAGATGTCCTCCAAAATTATTCAAGCTACTAGTCACTTTTTCTGTAAATTTATTTATCTAGGGACCAGTTTACTGCATCCTCACTAGTGGCATATTGAAGCCATTAACGTGTTGGTGCAGGATATTCGTAGTTCTTTCCTGAAGTTGAGCAAGGCTACTGACTCTAATTTGTAATGAAAGGGTCTCATCCTCTAGTTCTGAAAAAAATTATCGTTATGAAACTCTATCTTGCCACCACTTTAGTTGCCAATAGCCACCATCGGTACTCACCTCGGGAAAATTTACAACAACCCTCTTCATTACCGTCGAACAATGCATGTAAGTACTTCAATTAATATTTTCATTTTATGTGCACGCTTAATATATCAATGCTGGTGAAATGACACGCGTATCCTATCTAATGTGAATGTGAAATACCTTCTAGTTCTAAGTCAAAAATTCAATGATTTACGTCTTAGTCAGTAAAAACCCTACTGACTTGGCCTCAAACTGAGGAACCTGCGTTTTTCCCTAAACAAATGACTTCAAGCAGAATCTTATTGAGAGAACGATTCCATCAAGATTTGGCGCAAGAAAAAATAGGACAAACTTATCAAAAACGGCGATGGTAATTGATTCCGCATAAAATTTCAAAGCGAACGTGGCTTTTGTAGCTTGGCGAACTTTACTTTGAAGCTGGAGTTCCATACCAGCCTATCTATAGGCAATGGAGACGGGCGCCACCGTGGGTTCACCATCAGCTTAAAAATACGATTATGATTATTTTGAGCTTTAGTGCAGTGGTAATCACGCTAGTCGATCGACGTCCTATAATTCAAAATAATAAAATTCAGAAAAAAGGGAATTAGGAATATGGTACTAGAGCGCATTTCCTTTAATCGAGTACTCAAGGTACAAAAATAGTACGAGTATGTCGCTGTAAGAAGTAGTGATGTTGAATAGAGTTTCAGTTACCAGATCTTTCATAGGAATATTTGCTCGGCGGAAAGTCGGGAATACTGCGAGGGATTCCTAAATTCGCTCTCGGTGAAGAAAGACATTAAAATGATGAAATAATGAATCCAGGAGAAACTAAACAATTTCGTGGGGTGACAAGTTATGAAAAGTAAGCAAGAAAGACAATAAACGAAACTAGGATATATAGCAGAAAAATAGGAAATGGAGAAATACCAGGAGTGAAACACAAGGAATAGAAGGCTAAGCAGTAAAAATGTTACAGTTGATGTGTTGGTTATGCCAAAAAAGAATTAAATAAGAATTTTAAAGGAAATAAAATGCAAAGCAACAGGATTTAAAATAGAGGCCATGAGAACAGCTTCAAATTATTAAAAATAATATTATTAGGACAAATAAAATGTAGTACAAGGAAAACAAGAGAATCTTGACCAATTCACTTGGTATTCAAATAACCGGCAAGGAGAAGTTGAGCAATTTTGAAGAAACTAAAAAAACAAATGAGATATAAAGCTAAAATAGTAACACTGTGCTAGGAAGCTATACGAAGTCAGAAAGGAATACAAAGTATTCAGGCACAGGAACAAAAACAGGAAAGTACAGAATTGAAAGGGTTGAACTCATAAAAATAAAATGAAACAAAGTAGGAAATTAGAAAAAATAAGGCAATTAAGTACGAGTATAGGCGTGAAATTCCCATAATGTATTACGTTCATAAAGAGAATAGTGTGGAATAAATGGCAAACATAACAAACAAGAAAACCATCAGAAACGTGCAGGGAAATGTAAAAGTGAAAATAATGAATTTCATGAAATCCAAATGATTATGATCTTGATGAGGTAGAAAAAATAAGAATATGAAATCAACATGTACCAAGTGAAAGAAAAAGGTGCAAGTTAAGAAGAACAAATTAGAAAAAGTCCACAAGAATACGTGGGATCAACGAAATGTACCAAGTGGAAAGGATGAAGGTGCTAGCTAGGGGGAAATCTGAAAGAGTGCATAAAACATAAACGTGAAATCAAAACAAAATGCGCAAGGGGGAAACACGAGGGGGCAGCGCGTAGAACTGGCCATGGGGATGCAACAGATGTGAGCGTTTCAAACCTGCAAGTTCCAGTCAAAACCACCGACATTGACACCCGAGGCGTCCCTGTGTTGGTACTCGAGAGAGTCGTCCGACAAGACGTCTATGACTGGGCATACCACAGTCGTGACATTGCGGGCTATGCGGTCCATCAGAGGTTCTAGCCAGCCTGTAGTTGACGACATCCTTAGTTCTCACTCTACTCAGACTATATTTACGAAATGTGTAAGATTAATACTGAATGGTTGGAATGCGGTCTAATGGAAGTCTAGTCAACCTATAGTTGACGACATCTTTAGTTTTCGTAAAGCGCAAACGGCGTCTAAATGATATATAAAGACGATGACGCCAATGTTATATTGCGGGTCGACAGAGTCTAGTTCAATTAGAATGTTATCAGCATTATACCTCTGATTTATATTGAATCCATATGCAGTAATATACTGTAGCTTAAAAAAAAATGAGTTAGTCTGTGTGCGTTTTGTGGATAAGAGACGTTCCAGCCAAGCTGCAGATAGTGGCATTTTCAATTTTCACCATATCCAAACTACTCAAGTACTGTGTAAATGAATGAAAGTAGAAACGGATGCTAAGAGAAGATCTAGTCAAGGACTTAGTTAACCTGGCGTTTACGACGTTTTTACATGGCACCGAATATAATAAAGTCAACTTATAATAATAACTAAATTTTGAAAATATGCAGAAGTAATCCATTGCTGTGTGTGACATTCAGCAAACGTCGTGATATGTACAGTTTTTTACATTCGCATAAAAATAAACATCTAATTGTTTGAATAAGCATAAGTTAACTCACTGAACAAAAAACATTTGTGTTTGAATGACAAACACAAATTGCTCAGTGGCTACGCAGTTATTTCGTTTTTAAATTCAGAAGTTTCGTTCTCATGGATTACAATGGTTCTAATCCAAAATTGTCACTGTATTTGCAAAGTGTTATGAAAGATAGCTGTATAGATACATATTCGTGAAATTCAGAGTTAATTCGTATACTGCATACTTCCGGCTATAAGATTGTTCCTGATTTTCAGAGTAACATCTAGGTTAAAATAATAATAAATAAATAAATAAATAAATAAATAAATAAAGGCCGTTGTCACTCTCTTCCTGAAAAGACTGATCGAACAAAAATAGTACGAGATTGGCAACGTTGGGTTAGTTTTTAAAACAGAAAAAGAAAAATATTCATTACTAACTAAGGGTTACACCTATAATAACTATAACCATGTTCATTATTTACAAAAAGTTTATTCTTGGAAATATTTACATAGTATTTGGATGAATATTCAATACGACACCCATGTGATTCAAGTACGAACCGTTTTCGAATATCGATACTGTATACTGCATAAAATCTGGTACTTTTCGTAAGCAACTTTCGTAAGCGACGGCAAGGTGGAAATATATTCAGGTAAGCGTACAACAAACCAACACGGACTGCTTACAAAACCAAACAGCAGTAATGTCCCAAGCCACCATAAACTTTCTGAAAAAAAGCGGGTTAATATAAAGTAACTAACATTAACCGGGAAAACCCCTGAAAAATGGAAATAATTATGAACAAACTGGAAATCAAAAGCACCAAAGCACAACAAAAATTAAAACTCTAAATGCAAAGCGACCAAATTGTATACTTATATGATAAGTGTGGTAAAATATGAGAAAAAGTTGCCACTGCACACACAGAAGTACGATACAACGTAGAAAGTTATTGACACTGACATTCTTGAACATATTTGATAGCATAGAATTACGTTTATTACTATTGCTATCAGATTCGGGGTGTAATCACCCCATATGCAGAGCCGCGATTTAGGAGTGAGGATAGAAGATGTATTAGCTTCATCATTCCTAGATATACATCAAATTGGTTAAATATCCAACCCGCAACGTAAGATCAGTATAAATAATTCATCCCACGATTCTTGATAGTTATATATAAAGGAAAATGATTGCAAAAAAACGTAATTGAGCAGTTGGTTATAATGAAATAAAACAACCCAAACTAACTTCGTCAGCAAGAGCATGACGAATAAAAAGTTAGTATTACCGTAGGAAATTAAGTTTCTACAAATAACGAAGCTGGCATTTTCAACAGCATTAATTCTGCCTATGTGTGTTGAAAACAGTTACATAATACAATAAGGCAGGAATCAGTATAAGCATTTTTACAAAGCAAAGTGATTCAATCCAGGACACTGGAACTTTTGGAAAACATTAATGGCAAAGGTGAAAAAGAAAACCTCTGCCGCCAATAAGTCTGCACTTTAAATCTGTCGTCCCGTAACCAAGTGAAACTAAATTTGCTAGCCGAAACGAACCAGCAGCAATGGTTTCATGCAAGCTGAAAAAAGCCGTACTTGGTTTAAATTTGGTTAGTTTCGTAGGGAAAATAATTTATATTTTTATGCCAGCAATATTCCATAGAAAACCAAGATTGTTACTGACATAGCAGCACTGCACGCACCCTATTTACCCAGAAAACCGCAAAAAACTGGAATTACATGTATATGCCTTTTCGTTCTATGATACCCAAGAGAAACCCGCGTGTTACTAACTCATTTTCAATAGAAGCATGCGGTTATGGCGGGCTCAGTTCCGCAATAGCTGACAACCACCAGCTACAGACTCTAAAACGCATTTACAATTGATGATAACCAAACGAGACCCGCTTGTTACTTTCTTACTTTTCACAAAAAAATCATGCGGATATGTTAAGGTCCAGCATCAGAATCGCCCGCAGAAACCAGAAATACCATCCGATGCGAATTTCAGCTTGGTGGTGGTACTCGAGCGAAACCCGCCTTTGCTACTAAGTTATAAATTGAAAAAAAAAACATGCCGTTATGGTGTTCTCTGACTACCTGCAGCGACCAATCAAATCCTCCAACGCTGAGGGTAGCGTCCTGGTAAAAGAACTCAAGGGTATCGTCATCAATGACATCTATGACAGGGGTGGGAACAGTGCTTGGGTTGCGTCCTATGCGGTCCAGGAGCGGTTCCAGCCACCCTAGGGTGAAACACAACGTCAGCGGCAAGGAACAGGGTTATATTCCCTTTCGTATCGGAGACGAAGAACAAGGAGAAATGCAACGATTAATTCGCAAAACAAAGGTAGAGGCAAAATCTGGAAGAGGCGCCTACGTCAGGGCTGCTGGGGGTGAGGTCCAAGAAAAGCTTCAGATACCCTACGGTAAAACACAACGTGAGCAGCAGCTAACAGGAATATTTCTTATGCAACATCGGACATGACTCAAAATAACAGCAATGACAAATGCGTAAAACAAAGGTAGTAGCAAAATATGGAAGAAGGACGTTGTGTGTCGAGTCCAAGAAACGATTCAGATACCTTAGGGTAGGGCACAACGTCAAGACTTCAACATGAACGTTTTGAAAGAAATACTCGTGGCGAATCACAAGGATTAAAACGGTTAATCGTATTATAAAAGTAATAACCAAAACAGAATGAGAGCATACTTGACAGCTATACTATAGAGGGTCCAGGAGAGGTTTCATCGTCTGCACAGGAAAGGTAAAAACGAGAAAAGTAACTTCGGACGATATCGGAGTAGAAAAGTAATCTAAGGGCACCATTCAAGGATTAATTACTGATGAAATTTATTATTAGAAACAAACAAACAAAAAAAAAACTTATTTAACACTGAAAGTTGGGGACAGGAGGATTTTCCTCGTGAAATTTCTGGTAACTGTCTGAAAATAGTTTTACCAAAATTCAAGAATAACTTAAATACTCGTGAAATTTGGCATTTCACACAAAATCATTTCCGAAATTTCACAAGCAAAAGTTTCACACCATCGCAGCCCATCTTATGTGTCAGTGACTTTTGCTATTTCCGTTACGGTTTACAAATAAATATATAAAATTTCATAGCACTCCTTTTTTTCAAGTCGATGCCTTTTTTGGCTTCCACATCAAAAGCCAGGGCTCTCTCTTTCTCTTCACATATAAAATGCAAAAGACAACATTTTTACATGTTATCTACATATATTTGATATTTACTAGCTACTCCTAGACCCTTACAGTCTCTCCAGAGCTTTCTATTAATTATTAGCTACTCCCCCAAGGTGCCATCTACTCTACCTTGGAAGCCACTGTTCTAGAAAGTCGAACTGTTCTCGTTGTAAGAGATCCCGGACTTTCTTACACTAATAGCAACTTAACTCAAAAATCTTCCGGTGAAATTCATGGACATCTAAATGCTTTCAGTCTCCAATACCATACGTGAAGCTAACCGCAGGGACTCTGTGCCAATGATTCGCACTAAATTTTGCTTATTATCCAGCTTTTGTTCTTCTATAAAAAATACATAGTACTACTCGATACGCCCCCGGAGCGCGTCCATAGCGTAAACACAAACTCTTAATTCATTGTTTTCTAGGAGACTCAAAACGCGACGTTGATCTCACTATAGACTACCGAATATAAATTCCACTCTTGGCATTTGCTACCAATGATTTTCCCAACAGTCTGTTTGTTACCGTACGCTAGTTTCATCAACACAGCCCGCGCGCGACGTGTGTCCACAGCGTATAAGCATAAACAACTCAACCTATTTTTATTCTAGTCCACCAAAGGTACAATGAATTCCACTGTGGCTATTTTGCGCCAATGATTTTCAGCAGATATAATTTGTTATCACACGCTGGTTTCATTATCAAGGCACGCGCAGCGTTGCAGCAACAGGTAGGAGGCAACATCACAGGGGTAAGCAGATTAAATGTTAAGCAGCTTATCGAGAGCGGGTATGCAAGGACATGTTCCGGAGCGCTGAAAGTTATTTAGCGAAACGAAATTTCCAATTCAACCGAGAAACAACACTGAAGACACAAACTTCAGGCCAGTGAGCACCGGGAATTTCACAGTCACTGCGCTAAGAAGATTTGAAGCATTTCTAAGGGGAGGAAATATCTGACGAGAGAATATGTCCCACGTTGATAATAAGAGAAAGTTTGCTCGAGAATAATGAAGGCTTTAATGTTGAAAGATGAAATTCCGGAAATGCAATACAGAAATTCGACGAGAATGAGAGCGAGGTGGAGATGCAAAAGAAAAAGCGAATTACGACACGAAATGCGAAGAAGGAAACTTGGAACTGCTGGCAACTGAAGAGAAAATAATTAAAGCAGCGAGTGGCATCAGTTGTGTAAACAACATCATAGCGTGCAAGGACATTTGCCAAGACTACATATGTGATGAACATTTGCTGCGTTTAGTCTTCCTCTCATAGTTAGCACAATAATTGAAGTGTCAATTTGCATAATGGATGATGCAGCGAGTAGGTTTCAAAATTAGTTGAAACAGTTCTTCGTGGATTTACAGAGAAAACAAAATTATGAATATCTGATAAGCGGAAACGATAACAAAACGGCCTTGGAGAAACCAACAAAGGAAAAAGGTCTTGCATTCAACAGAATCATCGTAGTCGATGAACGTTCCATGTGCATTTTCATCACTGAAAAGAGTGAGAATACGAAATAATTACTAACACTAATATACACAATTATGCATTCAAGTCACGGAATGTAACCTTGTGGGGACGTGCCCAGAGGTATGACTTCCTATCGCAGAGGAACGAATTGCGGTTTTTCGTTCCCTTTGTAACCGGCCTGGTGTGTACAGCCCAGAGAGAGAGAGCAGCACCAAGTCGCTACGATAAGAAGAAAGTTAACTATGCTGAGGGGCACTTGCCTCAGTAAAATTATGGCGCTCTGGCGCAAAGTAAAGAAGAGTGGCGCTCTGGCGCAAATTTAAGAACTGCGCCTACCGGCAAGTACTCCGGCAAGTAGAGCACACTGAAGCAGGCGTAAAGGGCTACTGTCGTTGTCTGGAGGTCAGATATTCATTTCTCTGCCACACGGCGAAATTTTGCGATTCTCGGGATTGCTTCGTCAGCGTATCTGCCATTCACGGTCAATAATAAGGGCAATGACCTACCCCCGCAGGAATGGGAGGATCGGGGGTCGCTGTTGAAATTTGAGCCGTGTCTAACGCCGTAGCTCTGATAATCTAAACCTGACTACAGCCGCGCACTCCTCGGGAGATGCAGCACAAACAAGTGCACGTGGATTTTCTAGCAGAGATGTGTGGTCAAGGTAGCTTCACGAGACTTAATTTTACTGAAAAAGTTACTTGCTGCAAACGTGGCTTTAAAAAATAACGCGTTTCCCCTATCGTAATATTAATAAATCTTTGGGGGAAGGTTAAATATCAAAATGCCAGGTCTAAGGGCAAAGTTTTCATGAACTTTATTCTCCATACAACTTAGTGACTTGACCTTTTCAGTGACACTTTATTACTTTTACAGAAACGACAGTGCGTTCTGTTTTAAATAAAGCTCATTTCATAAGTTACATTAGTTTAAAAATTTTCCTAATGTATATATGTCGATATCAAAAAATAAATATTTGTTTTGTAACTGACACGATTTGGCGAACGCAATGCAAGGATGTATGCACACCCTTTTGTCAGAAAACTGCACTGAAATTTTGCTTAATAACGTTCCTAGCTGTATAAAGATGCCATTGACAAACGTTGCACTTTTTTGTCTAGAGCCAGACAACGCACTTCAGTATTTAGAGACCTATTTGCATTTAGCGTTTGGAGCCAGATAGTGTATTTACGTGTTCGCAGCCGAACTATGCACTTCGGTGCTTAGAGCTGGGCTATGCACTTCGGTGCTTAGCCAGATTATTGGCACACGTGTGCCAATTTTTGCAGATTGTGGATGGAGGAGAAAATAAAAAATAATAATGATAATAGCGGCATGCGCGCAAACGCCGCCCCGGTGCAGGACATAAATGGAAAACTAGAGTAAATGCAATAGAGATTATAAGACCGTGACAGTCGTCAACGTACAAAAAACGAACTTCGTCCAAAGACACGAGACATGAGAGCTTCAAAGAGGAGATGAAAGAGAAGATCAACACATAAAAACCAAGCGAATATCGGCGAATGAAGGAAGATTTCTCGGAATTGAGCAAGAATAAAAACTTGACGCAGAGAAGAGAATGGGAACAGTAAAGCAGAACATCCACTGCGTGACAGCCGCCGTCAAACATTCTGGCGAGAGCTGCTTTCTTGAATTAACATATCAAAGAGTTTTCTGAATTTTTCATAATCTCAACAAGCTCCGAAGTAACGAAGGAAATCTGGGAATTTCTCAGTGTCGTAGCAACTTGAAGCAACAACAGGAAAATCAAATTTCTTACTGTAAAACAACTTGAAGTATTACAGGAATTTTCTATTTCTTCACTCTCAGAAGAATAGGAAACAATGAAAGGAATCTTTTACCTTCTCACCTACACAACTTTACTTAGGAAGAGATATCTTCAATTTTTTCCAGTTTTAGCACGGGGAGAAGCACTCAAAGAAATTCTTGAATTTCTCACTAGCAGACCACCTTGAAGCCATTGGAGAAATTTTCAATGTTCACCAATTAAGATAACTTGCTCCACAATATTGATATGCAGAAGACAAGAAAAAAATTTACGAACTGCAAGTTCTATTTCCACTGAAAGTAAATTGTCTTGATGAATCCATGAAGATATCAGACCAACGAGAGCAGCTCATATGCGCTATTCATATGTGTAATTTATTTATAGCGAGAATAAATACTAGGTAAATTCAAGGAAACAAATCCGACTCACTTTACTATAAGTTTCGACTTCAAAGGTGAAGCAGACTGAATCTAATTAACGAGCTGGAGCGCTCAACAACTAATGGAAATGTTTGCATTGTTTAGGAGAGAAATTAATGGTTGCAACCAGTAATTAAAGAAGCAATACATAGAAGTGAAAGTCGACAAACCGAATATTTCAATGACTTTCTCAAGTAATTATAACAGCAGAACAAAGAGAATAAATTACATTACAAAGGGTGAGAGAGAAGCATGTTTCTCAAACAAACATTCACAGACATTATGTTCATACATAGAAACAAAGCAACTTCGGTAGAGCATAAAATGCTGAGAGTAAAGTTTTTCTTCCAGAAACATTGACGAAGCAACAAAACAACATTGAGGGCTGAAGATAAATATTTCCTTCATTAAATATTTAGCAGGAATTAAAAAAGGTCAAACGAATGACATCATTATGGGCGAGAATAATAAGTTCTCCACTCTACATTTAGAATGTATTCTCCTAGGCTAAGCTTGCCTACCCACAGAGTACACTGTGATCCAAAGAGAGGAAGAAACAAGGCACACAGCGAATGTCATGGAAGAGAAACATAGAATCCATGCTCTAGTCAACGCTAGTGGGAACAGCAAGTCGACTAGAAGAAGAACAAAGAAAAACATCAGCAGCAGGAGTGTGAAGGTGAAGGGAAGCAAAGTCAGCACAAAGAACAGATGTCACAAAGGCCCGGCTAAGGTAACCTACAGGACACCTGGGGGCGCTGCTCTTCATAAACAGGATGGGTTAACCTAACAGACCTAACCCTACAAACCCTATGGCTCATCCTATATGCCCACTGAGGGGTTTAGATCGTACAGTATACAAAGGGTAATAACTTAGGCCACAGAAGGCTGAGACCAATTTTAAAATCTGCAAGTTCTGATGCATGAATGAGCTCACGCGAAAAATACCACAAAGAATAACTCCGGCGGTCCCATAAAGAGTAGGATCAACATATTCATAACAAGGAAACGAATGCTTAGCTGTGTTCAGTCGAGGGGGGATTTTGAAAGCTTAATGGCTTACTGCATCCGGCCAACGTCCTTAAAAATTTCTAATATTCGGGAGCATCTTTGCGAGGAGCAACGAAGAGCAGCGGTCAGGAAATCTTTTATTGTAGTCGCCAGAATCTGCAGGATTAGCCGATATTTACTGCTAGTGATAACAGCACGTGGAAACTTGCCCTGAAAATGGGGAGACAAAGGCAATCCGCTATTCTTTCACCTCAAGAGAGTGTGGTTTGAGTTATAGGCACTGCTAATCTTCGATTTATATATTTGTCGAATATTGATCTGCATACTTCTGTACAATCATCCAAAAAGCTTGTTGTTGTGACTAATATACTGCTATCTTCAATTTGCAGATTTGCTGGGTTTTGATCAGCACACAATAATTTTACTTTGCAAACAGCTTCACCGCGCAATGATTACGAGTACTACTATTTTGTCACTGTGCTATTCTTTCATGTGTGTTGATCTTCAGATATATCTACTTTTCAACAGCCAGTGCTTCGCATTGTTTTCAAGTTTGGTGATCTTAGATGTTGTAAAAGATCATTAAGCACAGATGGTAAAATAAAAACAGACAACGACAAACACTGTCGCTCACCACAAATTCAGTTGAGAAGCATTATATCAATAGAACAATGATTATAAGAGCAAATCTCGTATCATTCGCTGTAGATCTCTCGTATATATACCATATACAGACAGATATTCACTATGCAGCGCATTCATTAAGTATGCATTCAATCAATCTGTAGAGAACAAAAAACCCTCTTTCGAAACAGCTCGCATTACGAACAAACGTTAGGAACTAAAGTGAAACGTATCTTGCTTTACAAACAAATATTATCATAATCATAGTTAAGAACTACTTCCGAGACTGCGAAACATTACACCTATTTCATTTCTCATCGACACGCACGCATATGTTTCATGCAATTGCCCTCCGAACGTTTTCTGCAGATCCTGTTCTTAAAATGTTACAGGATTCGACCTCATCTCTTCATGGACATTCACAGCTCGCAGTAGAGCATAACCTTACATCACAAGAGTATCAAGAAAAAGGGCCAAGGCCTCCTAGAACACAACCTTGACTGAGCCCGAACAGACATTGCGGACAAACTCACGGACTGTTGCCTAGACATTCTCGCTTTCGCTTCCCAACAAGGGGAAATAACAAGGTCTAATTTATAACTAATTTCGGTCGCATATCTGTTCTAAAAGCTGCGCGTGCCTGAACGTACATGAAATACAGTAAATCATTAACTATTCATCAGCCATTATTTATATATGGCAATTGAATAATAATCGTTAGAGACTGCATTGCATATTATTCAATACAGGATTTTTGAATATTAACCAACAGAGATTCATCAGACACTATATGACATAGAATCATTAGGTAATAAATAACAAAGATTTATTGAATATTACTACCAAATCGATGAAAGTCATCGGCTATTTTTCGATATATACCCTGTCCTGTAGTAATCGACAGACCATACTCAGATATTGAAAAAATAAAGAATCTTTTAATAGTAATAGCTAACGTTTTATTAGCTATCATTTAATGTATAAGGAATGAAAAAGAAGTAATCGACAGAAATTCATCACATATTTTTCTTAACAGAATCAACAAATTGGGAGGATTAAGGCCACCACAAAACACTGTCCCTCATCACCACCACCACCAGCAGCAGGAGCAACTAGAGGGCTTCCAAAAAATCAGCGTCTCGCCCCAGCTGAGGTTCGAAGGACGGGAGCGTAAAACTCCGCAGTGCTCAAGTTGCGCTAACAAGTTTGGAGTGTTGGAAGTTACTGCGCGGTTAACTTAAGCGAATTTCTGTCTGACAAGAGGAACTGTTGTTGCTTGTAGGGAAACTTAAACAAGTTGTCGGGGGTTAAAACAATAATTTTGCGGACCTGGGCGGCGTTTGGCGCGGCTGCAGGGAACACATGCGACAGCATCTTCGCTGTTTGGAGAGACTAGCGAGTTCGCTGGGGGTAGTGTTTGGTTCGAAAATGAAATGATGACTCTAATAGTACTGTGGTTGTGGCAGGCGCAGCAACGAATGAAGGATTGATGGTAGACTGACGAGGCAGAAGTGGACTTGAAATTAAGTTTACCAACAAACTTCCAGCGCGACAACGACCGCAAGTTTATCAATGTGCAACACAGTCGTTTCTAGAAAAAAGGGCAGCAAGCAATCGTTTGAAGATGCTATCGCCAGCATAGCCATTTAATTAGCAGTGCTAAATAAAGACTTTTCTTATCTTACCTAAACGATTTCTAGCAAAATTCTTCTTTAGGTCTAAAATTTGCAGCGTCGCCTTTCTTTCGCACGTGACACTTCCAGCAAGACAATTCGTTTACGTACACTAGCTTCAGGGGCACACTTCTGTTGCACACTAGTAGTAGTAGTAGTAGTAGTATATGCACTACTATTTAGTAGTGGCACTAGTACATAGAAGTATATATGCCTAGTTCTACTCACATGCGAGGGTTACCGTCCCGAAAAAAGTTCGCATAACGTGAATTTGCATCTATCGAATGCATCTGCATTATACCTATAAAGGGAGTCACGTTCCCAGACCCATTTTTAACTCCCTATTTACATGGTAAATCTGGCACTTTTACTAAAGTACAACTAAAACACAACAGCGATAGTCTATTACAAGAATATACACGAAAATACCTTTTAAATAAAAAAAAAAAAAAACAGGATACTGTACTGTAGCGCTGCGTCCCGCACACAGCTCGCAAATCGCACAAAACCGAATTTTTCACCTAATGAAAATAAGGGGTCACATCAGTCCTTTCGTTTTACAGTAAATTTTGCATCCCAGGAGAACCAGGTCTACATTATACCCATAATCAGTTTTCCCTCAACCTCACTCTTTGCAGCAAAATCCTCACCTGACACGAAGCCTTGCTCACTGAAACCTTGATACTTATTTTCAACAATTTTAGAAAAGACATCCAACTTTCTTGGTAGCTACAGAACAGACCCAGTAAAGCTTTGAAGAGAGGATTACAGGAGAGATTACTAATTAAAAATGTGCAGGAAATTTTAATATAAAGCACAGAGCATACAATTTCTGTCTCTCCTGAAGCCCGAAAAGAAAAATTATTGACAAAGGAGATAACGGAAAATTTTAAAATTTGCTCTACCTTTCCTCAGTAAATATTATATAAACAAATAATTAATAGTTATGTTTTCTCATTAGTAATGCTTGCAATTAATTACAATTCTAGGGGGATATAAACCCTTTTGCCTGCGATGGAGCAATTTAAATTGTTTTAATAATAATATTAGATTAGATAGGCGGCAGTAGACGAACCAACAGGCCCATTCCCAAAGAGACACCGGAACTTGCGCCCCGGCCCTCTATGAGCTATTGCCATTATATTAATGAATACAATTCTAAAATTGGTATTTGACTTGCACTCAACTGTAATGTGAATGATTTCCCTGTGATACCCTTGCTAAGTAATGACTTTTGTTACTCTTTTAAATGAACACAGTTTTTTTCCCTTTGACGTGACTTTTACGAACAATTATCATGAAAGATCCATTTGCGAAGCCTCCTTCATTCAGAAAGGCAGCTCCGAGATTGCTTCAGTGAAAGTAATTTATTTTCCGAGTTCAACAAGGAGGAGGATAGCGTTGACCGTTGCGAGATGGAATATGCGTGGGTGTCGATGAATGGAAATACTGTAGCTCTAGCACAGAGAAAAGATACTGTGCAGAAGCAATCGCCTCAAGCTTCTTCTGACGGGAATGTCTGAGAAATGTGGTTGTGCAATGCAGTCTTTAAAAGGGAACATAGGAGACGTGCGGCACCACAACTTTAGTCTTTTATAGGGAATATGTGAGAAATACTGTACTATAACACATTTCTTAAGGGAACGTATTGGGAAATGAGGTTCTACAATCAGCTTACAGGGAAAGCGCGAGAATGTGAAAGTACTTTCACATTGGTACATATACGGAAAGGTGGTAATATAGTTCGGTATTTTCAAGAAGGTACGTAAGAATTCTGGCGACTAGAGAGAGTGAGACGGAAACAACAAAGCCCAGTCAAAACAACTTCTGTTCCGGCGAAGCCTACGAAGGAGGAAAAATCTGATTAGCTGGATTTACATGACGATCTTTACACTTGTGTCGGCGCCACCGATGTTTGCTCTTCATTACGCTCTGTTAACGTAGATTAGAAACAACTGTAGATACCAGGAGGGTTACCTGCAACAACCTGATACCTGCAGAAACATTAAACAGGTCATACTATTTAATAAGGTTAGCAAAAATAAAAAAGTAACAATACACAAAAACGGGTCACCTTGCGCAATTACAGGGTGCTGCAGACTTTTTCACAGCATTTGCCCCAATTGTAAATTTCACCTGTAAAAATTGCTCCTTGGAGCAAAAATGAACGACTGTTAAGATGAACAACCTAGATCATTAATTCTATACTACTAGAGGTAACAAATTAACACAATTACTACATAACTATATTCGAACAATGCGGACGATTTATAAGAGCGCTGATAACCAAGAGTAGAAGTGAAAATAACTCTCCAGCAACAGCAAAAATGACAACAACATGAACGGTAGACTAGTGCCCTTTGATCGCCAGTGTTACCTAGCTAATCTAACAATTATAGGTAGCTTATATTTACTAACAATATCCAGGAGTCGGGATAAGGCATCTAAGTAAGGGCACAAAACAATAGAAATGTAGCTAGAAAAAAAGTTAAATTATTGTTATGATTAATGACTGAATAAAATTATGTAGCTAATTATAATAGGATATTACCTGTGGTGGCTTCACAGTGGGAGTCCAGGAAGGTCAACACAGGCGCCCTAGCGTGTTTGGCGCCCATGAGCCTGGCTCTGATGAGACCCTCTCGCTGGGGTAACCTCACTATCCGCACCTTAGGGTAGTCCTTGAGGTAATTCTCTAGCTGCTCCATTAGGTGCGCTGCACAACGAGATGTAATATTAATAGTAAGTCGAACACATGGTTCATAAATGTCAGATAGTTGTGGCGTTATTAATTCCCTGGCAATCCCGACAGAAGCGCGGCGCAGAGAAGAAAGAGTAGGGTATTCTGAAAATATTTTTGGGAACTAACTATAGCTAGCTGTGATAAGTCTTAGAACGCTGTATCATCAGATAGGAAGCACACAGGAAAGCAAGGTGAACACTTCGCGTAACTTTTGTGGACTGAAGATAATTGCTTGACAACCTCAAAGTAGTTGCATCTGGTGGGCAGCGCCGCGACAAATAAGATAAGTAGCAGATGTTATATTTGTTATTACAGTGTAACTTCTAAGCAGTTCTGTCATGTATGCAGCTCGTAACGAGGACAATTACTAAAACTGAATAGTCTGTTGATTTAAGGAACAGACTTCGTGTACAGTTAACCTGCAGTTTCTTCAGGTGGCAGAACGTAAAGGTGTTGTTGACCATACGTTTGATATATCACCATATGTTTTGGGTATAGATTCAAGTTTGCTTCCAGGTATAATTCCGTCAACGTGCTACTATCCAAACAGAAATTTATAGAAATTAATCCGATGTCGCTCACTATATATTCGCAGGCAGTCGATAAATGCCTAGATATTTCCGATTGGGTCGTCAATTCTCATTGGTTGTCTGCTCTTCTAGAATTCCATAGTGAGAAATACTTGGCATCTGAGCAATATTAGATAAGAATTGGAAAGAAATTGAGGTTAGAAAATTCTACTGCGCATGTAAAATATGTAAAGTATAATAGGCCACAAAATTTAGGGCACTAATTTAGGTGAATGGATGAAAGAAGAACAGAATTCATTTTGAGCTGAATACGTATTGGTGGGTGTGGCCCACAAAATATTATTAATACAGGTCAGGACTTTTGCAAAGCCCGGTATGCATCTGCATATATATAAAACAATTCTATGCAAACCTAATGCGGTACAACGAAGAGGATTAGTTTTTCAAGATAGGGAAGACACGTACACCATGAACCGACAGTCGAAAACCTTGCCACCAATCTAACACGCTACAACAAGCCTTGAGCAGGAACTGCTTTATAAGAAACTAAGGGAAGACACACAGAAAGAAAGAAAGAACACCAGAAGAAAGTCTGAAGCCTTGCCGCCAATTCGGAGCTCATTTGTGCTCAGGGAAACAAAGGACGCTACTCGGCCCTCCATAAATCTGCTCTAATCAAAGCAAGGAGCTCTTTTACTCAAGTGATGGATTACCCTTAACGAGTTCCGTAGCCGCGTTGCTAAAACGAGAAAGCAATTATAAGGACGGGTCCG
>LQNS02000141.1:27853527-27870681 GCA_001587735.2 Parhyale hawaiensis | reverse complement strand
CACAGACGGGAGTGTGATATGTGGGCTGACGGGCAACTGCATACACAGACGGGTGTGTGATATGTTGGCTGACGGGCTAACTGCATACACAGACGGGAGTGTGATATATGGGCTGACGGGCAAGTGCATACACAGACGGGTGTGTGATATGTGGGCTGACGGGCAACTGCATACACAGACGGGTGTGTGATATGTTGGCTGACGGGCTAACTGCATACACAGACGGGTGTGTGATATGTGGGCTGACGGGCAACTGCATACACAGACGGGAGTGTGATACGTTGATATGTTGTCTGACGAGCTAACTGCATACACAGACGGGAGTGTGATATGTGGGTTGACGGGCTAACTGCATACACAGACGGGTGAGTGATATGTTGGCTGACGGGCAAACTGCATACACAGACGGGTGTGTGATATGTGGGCTGACGGGCTAACTGCATACACAGACGGGTGAGCGATATGTTGGCTGACGGGCTAACTGCACACACCGACGGGTGAGCGATATATTGGCTGACGGGCTAACTGCACACACAGACGGGTATGTGATATGCTTTTTGACGGGCTAGCTGCACACCTAGACAAGTGTGTGATGTGTTAGTTACGGGCTAGCTGCACACACACAGACGGGTGCGTGATATTTACGTTAGTTGGCGGAATAACTACCCAGCTCACGTATGGATCGTAACTGGTAACACGAGCAATAGCTCAGAAAAGAATCTCCTCGGACCCAGTAACTAACTGGCCCACCTCTCGCACAAGATCACGCATTATGATTGGCTGGGAGAGCAATTAACCCTTTCTCTGATAGCGCAGTCTATGTACAATATTACAAACAGTGCTGGTCCAATTAGAAAGGTTAGATTATTTCATGAAAGAAGTGGTAACATCAGGCTTGAAGAGTTTCACTCACCTTATCTATGGGAGCAACGTAATGAGGTCCGATACAGATGAATGTTCGCTGACGAACTAAGTCCATACACCTATCGTTGATTACTTGCATTTTCTAGCCACGCGATTTCCTAGTGAACTAGATAGCTATTGTAGTCTAGTGTATCTAATGATTCCAACAACAGCTTTGGCACTTCCAAGTAGTCGACAGGCAAACCCTTCTCCGCTACTTGCAGCGGCGAAGTACGATATTACTATATTCTTGGTTTTACCATCGCACCCACGTCTTACGACGTGACCCAGGCAGTGAAGCTCAGTTTATTATATTGTATCAGTATATAGATGTTTTATCTCGGCATTCCTGCCGGAGAGTCTCAGTAGGCCGAGTGCGCTACTACTGGCGGGAAAAAAGCGCGACACGAGAGAGTGTAGAAGTGTCCCGCGGACTAAGTCGGCTATCTCGATCGACAGCCCACATCACGGAACAGACGGGGAAATATAGAGAACTTACCTAATTTTAAAAAACTAACTTCAGTAGGGGCTGCGGCCAGCAGCAACATCCCGCGCGGAGAAGGTACTTGTGCCCCTTGGGTTCGTGAGGCTCAAATACATTGTGACAGGGAAAGGAGGTGAAGCACAATATTGCGCTCTAGTCCAGTTATGAAATTTTGTGGTGTTATTTAAATTTGAGACAGTGCTTGGTAGTCACTTCATGCATTCTGCCCTTCAATTGCTTCTGAGCTCTCTTTACATACTTATAAGCACTTGCCAGGATCAGGGTTTATACAGTAAGCAATTTCCGCAGCAAGTAACTAAAATCATTTAAAAAAATTGAGGCTGATAATAAAAAGAGGTCAGCACTGAATTTTAAAGCTTGTTCTGCACAAGGATCGAGGTTAGATTGGCAGTAATTATCGAAACAAATAAAGAGATTGTTCACGGAAACCCACAGACCTCAGTACAGCACAATCTCACGCAACAACAGTGTGGCAGGCGCTAGGACGAACAGACACTGCTCGCTGGTAGCAGACACACAAACAGCGACAGACACTCAGGGAAATACATCCACACTTCCACTTCACCACAGCTGTCGGTAATTTTACGAACATAATCCTATGGAAAAATTATAGGTACTTATCTGATGCCTATACAGAACATCATTGAATAATACAGGGTCATCACCAAAAAATTACCGATTGACCAGAAAAAATAACGCTTAGCATTATTACTTGTAGGCATATTTGTGAACCTACTGTGTTCTTAATAAAAGTTATTTGATTTGATATAAAAATAAATATGGTATTTAAGGTTGCAGCGCATCCGTAGTGGCCGGGGGTCATCCATAAAATGTCACGTTCAGCTTTGGCTTCCTAATTGTTTTCGGGAGCGCAACCCCCTTGTTCGTCATTAATTAGAGGGGCTTGCCGCCCCCTGAAGGTCCGGATAAAATTCTAATTAGCCGCCATGAAAATGAGGTGCGAGAGAAAGAAGTGAACACGGGATCGCTTCTTGGCAGCAGCCTCAGCGCGAATGAAATTATTGTTTCGTTTTCTAGAATTAAATCTAATCTAAACTACCAGATATACTTGATGAGGGCCGGCAGCCTAAGTGGGAACGAAATTATTATTTCATAAGCTGGAACTTAAACTAATCCATATGAATACTTGATGAGGGACAGGGGTAAACCCGTGTTCCTACCATTCAGTACTAAGTGAAAGTGAAGCAAAGCAGGTTAATGGCTACCAGACATATCTTGATTAGTTGTATGCGAAACATTCTGAGATAATATTGTTTCTCGTTATTATTGGCATCAATAGTGTTATTTTGATCATGGTCGTGAGTGCCGTTAATTTTATTTTCATAGTTTTAGTCAGGGGTGATATTATTTTCATTATTATTCTCATAACATCACTTGTATCTCACGCTTCTGTTACGGTAACATAGCGATCCATAGTATTCTTCTCAACCGAAATATGGCCTCACGTTGGTCAGAATTGCCATCCACAATATTATTCCCTGCGGTCCTGGGAATTCATCCCAGTAGGAATGACGCCGTTCAAGAGCATTCCAATCGTCAAGTGCACTCACTTTTCTTGAAACTCTAGTTGAGAGAAACATTTCATACACCCATGCCAACTTACACTGGTCGAAATAACAACGTTTAAAAGCATTCCAAGGCGACGTTCATACTAACCTTGATTGGAATTATCATCCACCAGTATAATCTCCCGCAGCAGATGAGGAGGCGATCTGTCCAGCACAGAATGTACGGTCCTCAGCAGCACTGACCAGGCTTCGTTATGGAAACACACAATCACTGAAGTGTCTGGGAGATTATCTAGATATCGACCAGGGGCCTTGCACCTGTAATGCAATAAGTCGTCGTAGAGATTATTATTATTATTATTAGTAGTAGTAGTATTAAAGTGGGGGTTTTCCAGCCGTAGTCGAAGGGTGTACGATACAACAGCTACCTATCTATTTTCAGAAATAATCATGAAGTTCCTAAAGCAGTCGACTTAATTTAGTTGTTGCTAACTCGTTCACTTTTTGGATTCGTAACAAGGGCCACTATGGTATTATTCGCATAGTTTTTAGATATTGTTGAGGAAATAGTATAGCTAATTACTCGCTTGCACAAGGAGGATTTTTCAGTTTAAAATATCTTATAATATATAATTTATCAAATTTATGATGGTAACAAAGCGGTCTAAATGGCCTTGAAATAGTCGTCCTAGATATAAAATCTTCCAGGTAGCAGCACAGAAACATACGATTTGATCGGTAACAGACGGAATTCAAGATTATATTTGGGAGAGCAAGAGAGAAATTCGACAACAAAATTGATTTTTTCAGTAAACAATGAAAAATTGAATATTTTCTGAGGCAAGGCGGACAAATGAATATAACTTTACAAAATACAAAATCGAGTACACTTTTCTGGTCCGCAATAAAGATCCCCAACATTTTCCACGACACCATAAAATTGAGTTTTATTGGCTGGTAAGCAATAGGCAGAGTAACAGCTTTCATAAAATCACGGAATTGGATCACTGTTTCTCTGGGAAGTCACAGAGGACTGCAATGTTTTCTATAGTAGGACAAAATAATAATCTGGCAACTATAAAAAAATTAACACACGCAATATTTTCAGCAAGATATTTTCCCAAAATTGAACATTATCAGGGAAAACAAAAAAATACAAGACTTTTCACCATTAGCATTAACTATATTGTTTCTAGTGCGCATAAGAAATTACACACGTCTGAATAAAAAGTTCAGTTTTTATATTTTATTAGTTGTTTAAGCCTCCCTGGACACTACTATGGTGATTTAAGAGAAGAAAATTAGGGGACATAATAATAGCATGATGACAGAAATGTGGAACCCACGCACGAAGGTGGACCAACGCGTATAGGAACATCCTGCCCACGATACTATCACGGCCCCCTCCGGCCCTCGCCGTATTCGACACACCCTTTAAACAAAGTTTGAAGAAGACATTGCTCCCCTTCTTACAGATGGGATTCTCCCTCCCAAGCAGTACCGCACTGCCCTGAGCTCATTACACACATGCTGTTGCAACTAATTATCCCCCCAGCAGGATTTTGGGCTACCAATGCCTTTCCCTCTGTGCCGAGGAGTCTCTACTCCCCAGATCTTTTCGATACACCCTCTCCAGCTACGATCTGGCCACTGTTCGGCCTTAGCGGACTATAAGTTCTGAGTGGGACGGATCGATGATCCCTCCTGTCAACTCTGCGGACTGAACGAACAGTCTGTTCGCCACCGGTTCTCGTGTTCTAGTCACCCCACTGATATTTTGGTGAGCAGTATCTGGCTAGACCCGCTTGGGGTTGCGCGTTTCCTAACTTCTCTTCCTCTCTTCGACTATCTCCCCCCTCTGCCTAGGCCCTCTCTCCAAGTTGGCACTGGTGGACCCTGACGATGGCAACGAACAACAACATCAGGCAACAGACCTATATGCAGGGATCAAGTGATCGAATAATTCTGATCTATAAGTCCTTACCTTCTCTTTGCTTTGTACAAACAGCTCACTACTCACGCCTATGATCAGGACATATTACCAAATATACATGTCGTAGGCAGAAAAAGTTGTGAGCTATTCGATCTTCTTAAACGGGAAATGATATTTTCCCAAAGAGCCGATGTTATCTGTTTTTTTTTTATAGATATTGACCGCTTGCCTAAATTACCGTTTCTCCGATTGGACTAAAGCTGTTCCTTTTTTAACACTGCGTAACTCACCATTCATCCCTGGGATCAGGCAATGTTCTGTGGAGTGAGATCATATCAGAGACATATTGGTTGAAGGCGTTGTCTTGCCAGCCTTTGTCGACCTTTTTCTTCAGTTCAGGGTCGAGGTTTTTGTCCAGCACCACAGGCTTGCCCATCTCGCCAGGCCCGTTGGGCTCCTGGGGAGGTAGCAGCACTGCCTGCTGAGGGTGAATCTGCGAAGAAGAACAATTATTTATCAGTGATACATGATAATATGGATAGGTACACACAATGGAAAATCATCAATACCCCGAAATACTCGGGAGAAGATACTTGCTCAATACGTCACTGCTAAGCCAGAAAGTTCGGATATAATTAAATACGTCATAGCTCGCCTTTAATTTATGATATAATTCCAAGCGCGAAGGAATTAGTCGTTTCGGCACACTAGATGCGCAAGAATTGAGTCACCATGGAACAGAAATGACAAACAAACAACGTTTAGCACTCTAGTAGAGGCCAGGCATTCCCAATCAATCGGGGGTAGTCACACGCCTAAGCTAGGGGTGCAAACTCTTGGATTATGCAACGCAGCACAATTAACTTATTTAAATTCGTTGCACAAATTGTTCAAATTTTTATTCATTACCATCGTATGAGCTATCACATTCGTAGGGGGTGTGACAACATACTAAAAGTTTTCCAGGGGTTCCAGGCACTGGAAGATTGGGAAGCCGCAGGTATAGAACAATTACGCTATAAGTTTGTATCTGCAGAACCGAGGTGGCCGCTGCATACAGTTGCTTTCATGCAAATGGCACGCCGGACTTATCACAATAAGCGTCATAACAATCATAATATATACATAATAAGGGCTGAAGTCGAGAGCGAAACGCCTCGTATATTTACACCGTGCTGACATCTAACTGGGCACAGTTCCCGAGTGCAATGCACGTAGTAATTCTCACTGATATCACCACTTTATCATCACGGTCTTGTGAGCGGCGTAAACAGGGCAAATAATGAGTATAAACAGGCGGCACGGCATGTTGGCTTTCGGTAAACAGCTGCCTGTACCTACAGCCAACCAGCAGGTGGGCGCAGCTGTTTGGCTTGCTAAATAGTTCTGCTAATTGATGGTGGCACAGAGAGGCGTACGTATCATATTAGCAGGTGCCGGCGATGGGAGAAATAATTGCAGTTGTTGAAAGAGGGATCAAATTAGGGAGCGAAAACACCGCATGCGAATAAATGAATGGCCAGCGTCCGGAATTTGAGTATCAGGTTTATACGAAACTTTCTGTTATGGACGACGAGGGAAATAGTTGCTGCACTCAGAAACCAATCAAATTAGGGAATGAGAAAACATTGCATCCACGTTAAGTTAATGAATAATACACTGGCTTGAATGACAGATTTATATGATACATTCACTACTCTGAGGTTTAGAGAAACACTGTAAACGCTGGTGTGAAAGAGGGATCTGATTTAAGGAAAGAGAAGATATTATTACATTTAAGTCGAGTTAAAATTACTAAGGAGATAGAGAAAGCTGTTCATTTATATTAATTTAGAGTAACATAGGTCGTTAAATGCTATTGTGGAAGTTAAACTAATAAGGCATCTCAGGCCACTCCAGCCCAACAACATATCAAGAGAAGGAAAACAAGAGAATATGTGTATAACAAGATAATAGAAATTCAAGCCTGGGCACGAACCGAGGGCAAGGAGCCAGCATGTTGGAAAGGAAAAGGAAGAGGGGAACAACGACTATCAGTAGAATTTGACTAACAGAAGTCCAGAAGCAGAGCAAGCTCGGGAGAAAAAGATGTCCCGAAGATTGGACTAATACTATTGTAGATAACTGATAAAGTTAATAGAACGAATACCTATAGAATAGGACTCTATGCAAACAGATATTAAGATTACAGCTACCCTGCATTTTTTCTTTGGTAATTATGATAATTATTTATGGCAAAGCACGTCAGGCAATATTCTAATTTTTTAACCTAGAACCCTCACGAAAACCCACACTATAGCACATCTCACGTCCCAATACAGTGGCAGGCATGAGGTGGCACGAACGAAAGACGTCCCATAGCCCTAGCAACGGCTAAGTTGATCTGCGACATCCTCCCAACTCCCCTCCCGAAGGGGGAGCACAACTCTCCGTAACATAGGATAGCGAGACCTAACTAACCCTACTGCCTGTCTTATGACCCCCTCTCCAACCTGACAGGCCCAACTTGACATAGTATAGTGACGTGGGTAGCTACAACCCGTCGGACGAACTAAGCACCTGTCCACCCAGCCAGAGCTTCGTCCACCGGGTATCACACGTGTCTCATTAACACGTAAGGCCGACGGGAGCATAATGATATTGCAGGCTAATGAGGGAACTACGGAGACGGCGGGGCATCGCGTCACTGAAGGTGTGGGTATGTCGGAGCTGAGGGTAAGGTGAGATGCGGAGACTGGCGTGGGTGTGATATGGTGACTGGCGTGGGTGAGACCTAGCGGCTCGTGTGGGTGTGATACAGTGGGTCGTGTAGGTGTGATATGGTGCCTCGTGTAGGTGTGATATGGTGCCCGTGTAGTTGTGATATGGTGCCTCGTGTAGGTGTGATATGGTGCCCGTGTAGTTGTGATATGGTGCCTCGTGTAGGTGTAATATGGTGCCTCGTGTAGAGTGATATGGTGCACCGTGTAGGTGTGATATGATGATTCGTGTAGGTGTGATATGGTGCACCGTGCAGGTGTGATATGAAGGCTCGTCTAGGTGTGATATGGTGCCCCGTGTAGAGTGATATGGTGCCTCGTGTAGGTGTGATATGGTGCCTCGTGTAGGTGTGATATGGTGCCCCGTGTAGGTGTGATATGGTGCCTCGTGTAGGTGTGATATGGTGCCCCGTGTAGGCGTGATATGGCGCCTCGCGTGGGTGAGGTACATAATCCTGTGTGGGTTAGATATACTGACTGCGATATGGTGTCTCGTATGGGCTTGATTGAGTGGTTCGTGTGAATGAGTCAAATACGAGTTCTCGAAGTAGCCGGCAATCCCACTGATGGCCATTAAGAGGAATAGAGTGTAATCTTGTTTGTTCGTCATACAATTAAGTAAAATAACAGCAGAACACCTATAGTTACTGCAGGGTACGATCCCAACACCTCGCACGTTGTAATCGACAGATATGTCTGTCAGAGATGTACAATAGATGAACAATGCATGAGGCAGCCTAGTCACTATATGAACCTAAAATGAAATAGCTTGCAAGTTGCGATGAAATCTTTTGGTAGTTTGGTACTCGTTACGATTCTAGGCCATATCGCCGTGGGTCAATTCCCCGTTGGTCATTAAGCCGTTAGGTCATTTCGCTCCCCGTTAGGTCATTTCGCCGTCAGGTCATTTCGCACCCCGTTAGGTCATTTCGCCGTTAGGTCATTTCACCCCCCGTTAGGTCATTTCGCCGTCAGGTCATTTCGCCGTGATGTAATATAAATGGCGCGGTAATACCTATATCAATTATCCCCAACCACGCCCAACCTTATATGCGATATTTATTATTTTGATCATTATTAGGAAAAGTTTCAGCTTCGACGTCTGGCCCATAGCCAGTCGTGCAGCAGAACTTCCCAGAAAAGGCAAGGATTATAAAAAGAAAAGGCGGCACAAAATGAAATACTCAGTAACTCAAAATTTAATTATGCACAACATCACCGATCTTTGTCATTGACTAGACACGAAATAATAAAAACAACATCAGACTAAATTATAATGAATAACGAAATTCCAAATGTAGTCATTCTCTAAAAAATGAAATGAAGTTAAAAATCACATACTGCAACTTAAAATATCATAAAAAATCATAATTCACGGAAAATTGCACATCTTGGTCATTTACTAAGATATGACCGAGTAACTCCAAATAAATAAAAGTTGCTAAGCAAAAATGAAGAAGAATACGTTTCGATTAAAGTTTTACAATTGATATACTGTCATCAACGCTTAAAATCAATTTACTTTGTGCATAAAGTTTTCAACGTGTCTTGATGCATGAAAGTTAACATCCATGTTAAAGTTATATTTAAAAATTAAACAATCGTAGAATAAAAAGGAGAACCACGCTACATATTAAAAATACATTTACTATGTACATCGCAAACGCTTCGGAACATAATATATACATCATCAGTGCTGTAAAATAGGGAAAGCAAACATGCATGAAATCATCAGAATAGAGTTAGGGATGAAGCATTCACTATATTACTCTAAGAGACCTAATAAAAAAGAACAAAACATGGCAACAACAGTCTAACTAAGAATCTATCAGAAAGCCGTGCAAAGTAAGAACAGAACACCAGCCTAACAACGACCAAGGGGACTGCCGATTGGCAATTGTTAAACTAGGGTTTTTCCGTGTGAATTAAAATGGGCTCGAGTAACGAGAGTTTATCATTCGTAAAGTTTTAATCGAAACGTATTCTTTTTATTATTCTTAAGTAAATTTTAGTCATTTTAAGTCCCTCGGTCATATCATAGTAAATGGCTAATATGGGCAATTTTCATGTGAATTATGTTTGTAAATTTTCAACTTTATTTTATTTTTTAGTGAATGACTAGATTTGGAATTTTTTATTCATACTTTAGTTTGATGATTTTCTTTTTATTATTTCATGTCTAGTCAATGACTAAGATCGGTGATGTTGCGTATCATTACATTTTTGTGCCACCTTTTCTCTTTATTATCTTTTCTTTTCCTATGAAGTTCTGCTACACGACTCTCTATATGAGCCAGAAGCCGAAGCTTTCCTAATAACAATATAAATAACAGCATATTAGGTTGGACGTGGTTGGTTTTAATTTATATATTACCGCACCATTTATATTACTACATCACGACGAAATGCCCTAACGGCGAAATGACCAACGGCGAAATGACCTATCACCCGGAGTTACGCTAACAATTCAGAGAAATTTGGGAAACGTTGTGAATTTGACTTCCATTTAGCGTCAGAACGAAAATGGCGCTCATTTTCCTTCATAATTCCAGAAAAATTGAAACACTAGTCGAACAAACAGAATTTAGTTATAAAAAACTATTGAATACAAACTGTTCCGATCCGCTGGGCTTTGTGAAGCTCGTTAAAATTCTATATAGTGCGAAAGGACGTTAAACCGACATGCATTTGTAATTCGCCGCCTAAGATTTGAGCAAAATTTTACTTCATTTTCCAAGGATAAGCTGCTTGCAACTACAAAGGGAAAAGGAGAATTTCTGATGCAGTGGAGGAGAATAAGAAAAATTCTGAGAAATGCTGCGTCAAAAATCGGCGCGCACGCACCTGCCGTGAACAACGAACAGGAATATTTGAGCAGCAGCCCAGCCTTGTTTAATTCATACGAGGTGAATAAATGAATTAAAAATGAAGCTCGTTCTCTTCCNTTCTGAGAAATGCTGCGTCAAAAATCGGCGCGCACGCACCTGCCGTGAACAACGAACAGGAATATTTGAGCAGCAGCCCAGCCTTGTTTAATTCATACGAGGTGAATAAATGAATTAAAAATGAAGCTCGTTCTCTTCCACTGTATTCCACAGACAAGGAAAGATATTGCGCGATCGATGAAACTCGCATGAGAGCGGGCAAGTTTGTGATATGTTCAAATGAAGTGATTTCCTAGTCCGCAGTAGGTACAGAACTACGATTTATACGTCCAACACACAATAGACTGAAATTTACTATACGAGACGCGGACGTAAGCGACGTGCTAAAATAACTACATCTTCGGTATTGTGAAACGATATAATCTAGCATACAACAAATTAAGTAGGTATGGTACGAGACAGGTTCCTGATATAAATTTATTAAGGAAAATTGCATGGTTCGAGGCAGGCTAGTGATAAAAGTATATAAAAATTTACGCATTTAGGGTATGGTATAAAAATTTAAAGCGGCCACTCAACAGACGAAGTTTGAATGACGTCACACACGTCAGTTATTTACGTTACTAAGATGGAGAGAATTACTGGTAAGGAATTTGTGCAGCGACTTCAATTTTGTATGGCAGACAATTCTGCTGATGCTGAAAAAGTTTGAATGCATCAGAAAGAACAATTGGTAATGATTTATATGCTATTTCGTAAATTAGACAACAGATTTCGGAGTTCGGAAAATATTTCAAACCTAAAAGCTGCAGATAAATTGTAATAAGAGTTTAGTATAAAGCAGTGTGTATAATACCTAGTTATCACAAGAACTGAAAACACACAAGCAGTAGCTCACTCATAAAAACTAAAAAAAAAAAAAAATACAGCCATTGCGGAAATCCACAGCTCGATTAGCTAACAGCAATATTACCAATGAAAAAAATAATCAAATAAATAAATAAATCTATAATAAAAGAAATAAATGCATATGTTAATACTTTATTCCACAGTTATTGATTGACTTCTGGGGAATCTCAATCGTAATATAAAAAGGAGAACCAAGCTATATATATATATAACATGCTTACTAATAAAAGGCAAACGCTTCGGATTAATATGAATCCATCTTCAGTGCAGTAAACACAATGGTAAAGGGAATTATTAAAATTCCCTTTACCATTGTGTTTACTGCACTGAAGATGGATTTACATTAATCCGAAACGTTTGCCTTTTATTAGTAAACATGTTTTATATACATAGTTTGGTTCTCCTTTTAATATTACTTTATTCCACAAATGAATACATAAATATGCAAACTACGCAAATAAAGAAGTCAACGTATAAACAATTGAAGAAATTTAATGCCAGTCAACACTCTTATTTTGACAAATGGCATGAGAGCAAAATATTGTTCTTACCTCATGCGGCTCCTGCTTTTTACTGGAAGTTCTGGGCTGAATGTCGACAAGCTTTTCAACCCTGGGGTGCTGGTTGTATATTTTTTCTGAATCTCCGGGCAATCTTCCCTCTTTACTTTCAATGACAGGTCCTCTGTCCAAGGCGTTATTGACAGGCTCCTCTATTCCTCCCACATGCTGCTGCGGTTTCCGTACATCATGTCTCAGCTTTTCCGCTCCAGAACGGGCATCCTTGTCGGGCGACCGGTCCATGAGAGCTACCGTCACTATGACCCATATTGCAGGGATGACTATGAGGGCCTTAAGTAAAATACTTCTCTTTCTCACTAAGATAGTTCTAAGAAATGCCATTTTTATTGACTATTAAATAAGAGGTGCCCGTGACGGCCGAACACTCTGCCTAGTACTATAGCAACAAACACGTAAATTATTAGTAAGAAATGGGGCCGCTACCTCTACCTACAACTGATATGTTTAGAGTCAATGTTATCTTGACCTCAGTATCATGTGGACTTGATTTTCACCTGGGGGAAAAAAGTTGCGTTAGTAGAATGCGGTATTAAATCTAGAATGGGTATACTTTTAAACCAGAAGAGAGAGAATTATGTTATCTTAAATATATAGCCCTTGAAACGACAGTTTCCGTTTGACTAGGGAACGAGAATTGCTTTAGTATAGTAACAGCAACGTGGGAATTATTATTAATATTTTTGCTTGGGGAATGAGATTATTATATTATACTATCGAGGGGAGTTCACAACCAAAAGTTTGGATTGGAGGAGCGATGTTGGGCTCTACGCTCTAGCGCCGGGTCACATCCCGCGACCTAAGGCTCAGAGCACTTTGCGAATGATGTGCGCTGTATTATTAATATTATATCATATAAGTTCGTTTAAGCCTCCCTAAAGAGAGCAAAGGTTCTCCAAGAAATAAGAGGAAGGGACATATAGTGTGTCTGTGCTCCCACACAGGGTGAAAGCACATGGGAACAGTAGATCAGGGGGGAAAAGGGGAGAGGGAAAACAAAACATATCACCAGGAGAAGCATGAAAATTAAAAAAAAACGACATGGGCACAGAAGACAGACATCCCGAAGGTCTAATTAAGACAAAGGTAACCAATTGTGTCCCCAGGGACGCGACCTCCCATAGGATGAGCGACCTTAATTAACCCAACCCGATGGCCCATCCTATGCTCTTGAAGGGATTAGGTATAATCTCATCGTTTCAACAAGGCAGTTCCGTCGAGGTCAAATTCCTCTATAGCGGTGCCATTTCTGTGGGTGTTCCTGAGATTTCTCTATATACAAGTAATGGGCGGGGCTAAGATATGGGTCGAACAAAACCTCAGAAATACCCATAGAATTGATAAATCTATAGAGGAATTAACAACGGCCGAACTGCCTTGATAAAATGGTCAGACTAAATAAGATTGTATTGCCGCTCGTATAATAAATACAGTTAAAACACAGCAGGTTAGTTTTCGACTTAGTGATGAGAATCGTGTTGGTTTAACTGTAGCAGCGAGAGTTTTTTTTTTAAATGGGAATAGGAACTACAAGTAATTTAATCGTAGAAACTGAAATGTGGCTTTATTTGTATACGGGCATTAAAAGTTACCTTTGCTTGAATATATTCAATGTAGTATAAATACTGGACGTTAACTTATCACTTGGAAAAAGGATTTGGGTTCAATTACAGCAAAGGAACAGTGAATATTTCCTTTTTCTTTGCACCGAGAATAAGAACTGCAATAACTTCATTCTAACGATCGAAAAGAAGTTTTCACTTGCACACGGGAAATAAGAAGTATATTAGTAACATTAGTAAAATATTGAAGTAAAATATTGTTCAGTAACTTATAACATCAGGAGTACGTAACTGGAAGGCATCAGTATATTTATAATAAAAGAAATGCATAACTATTATTGCGCTACATGCAGACTAAAATTCTTATTGAAAATTACAGAAATCAATTGTGAGATTTTTATCTCGAGAAATGAAAATGTTTGGGTTTAAATACAGGAACTTCAATAGAGATTAAACATGTTCGAGGAAATAAGAATTGCAGCTAATAGAAATACGTCTCATGAAGCACAACAACATTATTAATAGGCAATATTTGCACACAATACTACTTGACCCATTAATATTTTGCGCATTAACGGCCAAGCTGACAGTCGGATTCTGATAACGTCTCTTTCCATATCACAGTAAGAGTCAGTGTACTGGAGAAAAATTTTCCGTAATTGAGTCACTAAGAACTTGGCTTGTTCTAGTTGTTTAGTGTTCTGCCAATGGGTTTATTGCACGTTTCCCAGCAACAAAATAGTCACAGTTTCAGGATGAAGCTCGTGAAGTTGAAGGAGAGGTGGTTACAAATCCATTTTCATTGAAGCCAACAAATTCACTGCATGGCGTGATCTGCAAAGAAGAAAAAAATAACTTTAAAATCTATGGACTAAACTTCTTAAAAATGTGACACAAAATTGCAATTACTCTGCAGTTAGTTATATTTCAGGGTGGCCTTCCACACGAGAGAGATTAGAGGTGTCCCGCGTACTAGGTCGGCTATCCTCATCGACAGCTCACCTCACGGAACAGAAAAGGAAAAGTAGAGAACCTACCTAACTTTACAAAACTAACCTCGTCAGCAGGAATTGTGGCAAGCTGCTACATCTCCTGCGGAAAAAGGCACTCGATCCCTTGGGTGCGTGATGCCCAAACATATTGTGGCAGGGATAGGGCCCGCCAGAATCTACCACTGAGGGCGGAATTACTCTGCATACTCTTAGTTGTGCGACGATTTATGTTAGTTTTTAGATATTAATCTAAAATAAAAGGTTTAATAGTAGTATAGTAGTTTCATGTAGTCCATATATCCTGTTTCAATTTCTATCAGCGCCAAAAAACCGTGGCGCCAAAAAGTACCGGACCCTTCTGAACAGCGTTCACGGAGATCAGGAGAGACGAAGCAAGAAGAGATATGCAGAAAGTCCAAAGAACGAGAGAGCCTATGTACGGGAACTGTAAGTTATAGAAAGACGAGGTAGACCAGACAAAGATCACGAGTACAAGGGTGAACAATAACAGAAGCAAAATGGATCCGAAAGGATGGACGTCCCGAAGTCTTAAGCTAAATTCAGTAACCACCAGGGACACACACACACACACACCCATATTCTACCAAAATTACCGTATTCGAGATTAGCTTGTAATAGAAGGTGGGTCTATATTCTGATTTAATACATTGCAAACCTAAAATTTTTAGCTGTGACACACGATAATCATTCAACCAAAGTAAAAATGATTGTAATTTGCGTTACCAGATACACATTAGCATGTGCTGCTTTAGAAAACAGACTACAATATAAATTATATTATGTCAGTTACCAATGTTAAGTTTTTCAAGAACAGCTACAACACACAACTATGAGTAATTCCCCCCGTGTAGCAAGAGTCACATTATAATTGAGTTAATTTAGCCTTTCTTGAATGTGCCAAGTCGTACCTACCAGAAGAGGAAAGGGAAGTATAATTTGTCACGAGACCATGCGAAACCCAGGAACGAGGGTGTTTCTTCACTGGATAAATGCGCTTGAGAATAAAAAGTCGAGAAAGCAGAGGAAGAAAAAAACAAGGCATCACTATTTCGAGTATGAAAACGAAAAGATACAAATTGCATGGGCACGAAAGTAAAACGTCTCAAAGGCCTAAAAGAAAGGCTACTGAAAGGGTCCCCTGCGTGGGAGAACGTGACTAATTTTACTAAAATTGTATTCAAGACTAAAAAAAAGTTTAAAATCGGTCTCGCAAAGAGCTTTTCTCACCTACGTAGAACCGCGGCTCTAGTGGCAGCTCTGGAGAAAATCCCCCAGGGCCGTTGCCATCAGTAACGGCTGCTGATGGCCGTAATGTACGAGGTCATAGAGGCGCCCAAATACTTTTATTATAATGAGGCTATTATTCCGGCAGGCTCTCCCACGGGGCCTTTGGCTTATCCTTTGTGTTTAGACTTGAAATAAAAGAAGTGGGGTCAGTGTACTGGCTATTATTATACTGCAAGAGAAGGTGTTTTCCAAAGGTCCGAAATGACAGAAAAGGGTTTCCTAGAATGTACAAACAATGCTTTCTGGAACGTTCCGCCATATCATGAACGCGCCCGCAGGTTGAAAGTGATGCCAAGGTATCAGTTCTACATAATGCAGAAACACACTGTAATTCCCAATCGAAAATGTACAGTAATTTATCCGAAATTATCGGATACCGCTCATTATTTAATCGTAGGCAGCTGATCAATGCCTATATATTTCCGATCGAGAAGTGCTATATGCAGAGTAAAGAATGACTTGGAAATGAGGCCTTTCGCGGCGATGAGCACATTTCCTAAAGTATTGATAAATAATTTTTCTTAGGCTTAGGCCATTTTAGGGCAGTTTACTATCTTGCCCATAGATCTGGCAGTTAGCAAAGAATCATACAGTTCTGGATGATGAACTGCTATAAACAAACCGAATTGTTGAAACTTGAAACAAGTGTAGGGCAAGGTGCCACGATCATGAAGCCTACGTGTCAGCGGTACAAGCTGGAAACTTGTGGTGTAAAACGTTTATAAATGCTGTTAATGATATCACAGTGCTCGATCAGCCCCTGAGACGAGCTTATTGGCAGTAAGATCAAAAGTACATCACTTGACGTCCTAGGCAGAATTTTTCTTGGTATTCATAGAACGCCCAGGAACGATTCTTGGTAAGTAAATGATATCATTCGATGTACTATAGTGAGATTTTTGCCCATATTTCCAACGGCCAGGAACAGATTTTTGGCAGTGATAATCAGAAGATACCATTTCAGGCTCCCGGCAGGATTCCTCGGGATATTTTTCTCACCGAAGAATAGATTCCCAGCAGCGAAGAAGAGAATCCCAGGACAATGTAGCGTTCCAAGACAAAATTCCATAGGTTATGTAGGGTATCTGAGAACAATAACCACAGCATATGAGGTCGATGGACATGCTACCCTCGGCAGGATATGAGCGGGATATCCCCAGCATTGAGGACCAGATTCTCAGCGTCTCTTGAGGTCTGCGGATCACAGACCTGTTAGATCCGTCACTGATGCACAGATTGCCGGCGGTGCCGAGGTTGGAGGCAGTAGTGCTGTAAGTAAGAGCGACTGCCT
>LQNS02000141.1:27791458-27814248 GCA_001587735.2 Parhyale hawaiensis | reverse complement strand
CGCTGCTAAAGGAAATCCAGCAAAAAAACATTAACAGCTGACTTAAACGCCTGCAGGCCAATACGACCAAAAGCCGATGCCGGCAACAAATTCCAAATCCTAGCCGACCAGGGCACGAAGCACTGACAGAACTGATTAGTTCGACATCTGACAGCCTCCAAAGTGAAAGAGTGCGCTCCGCACGCAGAACGAGTCTCTCTCCCAAAAACCTTGAGAGCAGGGAGAGAAGAATACAACCAATGCCTCTCATTATTGTACACTTTATAAAACATGCAAAGCTCTGCTACTCTCCTCCTGTGGGACAGGTTCACTAGATCATTATCAGCGCACAGCCTGCTGGCTGATTTATACCTAAACATTCCTCGATTTAATCTTGAGTCTCGCCCGAACGGTGTTATTCGTAGTCACATAGCCTTTCCTACGTGGATCTTCACTTGTTTCTGTCCAGTTATAACAGTATTAATAATAATGGGGTGGATTTTATATATGCACTCGTACTTATAAGCATACAAAATGAACTTGAAGTAGCTACTAACACTGAGGTTGTTGTAGAGCTAAATAACAGACGTGATTTTGGACACGCCACAAGCGTAACGCCAAAGCATACACGAAGAAGACCTGCGCTCGTTACCTATGGCACGAGATTATATTCCCTTACCAAAGCGATCTCTCGCTGAGTCATTGAGGTAGTAGCGTAGTTCAGCAGCGCTATGACAGTCAATGTTTAGCAGTAATCAATAATAAATGAGCAGTGATATTTCACAGCGTATAAAGTCGATTGCCAGCACAGCAACAACAATACATACCATGAAGGTCAGCGTGAATATATAATCAACATAGTACCTATTTTACATGGCAGACAGAGAGATAGAGAGAGCAACCGTCTAAATTACACAAGAAGATAGAATAAAAAGACAGTAAGATAAAGGTAACATACAGTACCTGTCTAGCTGCAACACGAACCTGAGGACCATGGTGACTGCTACAATAATGTATTCCATTCTCTACATTCGTATTTTCAAGTCAAGAGAATGAAAGGTCAAAGAGAAACATTGAGTAAAAATAAAAATACTTGAATATTTATTCCCTTGATGTTATTGTCACCCGCGAACAAAGTGAAAGAGCTGATAAGGTTTTCGTTGCAGATTTAAGTATATATATATTTGTATATCTATTTGTTTGTCCACCCAATAACTGGTCGGAGTTGAGCTACGCTCATTATTTTTTGTAGGGAGTCTGCTGGGTTGCCCTCGATGTGACCCATGCTAAAAAGCTGGGAATAGCTGGCCATAAAAATGACGGCGATAAATTTATTCTCCGCTCAAAAACAGGTAGAAGGAGTCGAGCTAGGTTCATGATTTTTTTTTTGCAGGAAGTCGGATGGGCTGTCCTCTATGTCCCCATGCAAAAAAGAAAAAAATTAGGATTAGCTGGCCATATGAAATGACGGCAATGAAATTTGCTCCCACCGCGGGTGATGGTCTTTCGCCACCGATGCATTTTTGTTGTTAATCGTCTGCATTACTTAAAAAACTGGCAGTGATACCGTGTGTATAGGTGCATTTGAAAATGAACTCGGGTAGAGCCACTATATTATCTAACACGTATTCACTAGCCGGATGTATTGCTCATACAATCATCTGCATTAATTATGGGTTGCAGTACAGGAGCTATACTACTGCGACATAGACTGCGTGGGTTATATAAGCGAGCAAACAATGTGGACTATATAAGAGAAAATAATGTTTGTGACACAGTCATCAACTGATGCGAAAATGTTTGTGACACAGCCATCAACTGATGCGAAAATAACGTTTGAGACACAGTCATCAACTGATGCGAAAATAATGTTTGTGACACAGTCATCAACTGATGCGAAAATAACGTTTGAGACACAGTCATCAACTGATGCGAAAATAATGTTTGTGACACAGTAATCAACTGATGCAAGTGCGTTGCCTATTGAACCGAAATGTTAACATTGTGATGCAGTCATCAATTGCTGCAAACGCGCTGACTATCTAACATAAAACACATTAAGTGTTCGGCTGGCGTTGTGCCACATAAATGACATGTGCTCGATTGGTGTCTTAAAGCTTTTAGGGGTTCCTCTCATGAACCCTACAATTTTAGGATGCATTTGCATTTGTTTTTTTTTTTGTGGGGAGAGTAATATTTGAAAACAATACGTCCGTCTAGGTGCAACCATAAAAGAAAAACAATGCTCAGTTTCAGAGGACAAATCCGTTTTACAACACACTTTAAAAGTTCAAGCTGCAAATGAGTTTATTTTTTTTTTATCGCAACACTAAACTTTGGTACGAGTGGGTATCCTGAACGCGAAGGATTAAAACAAGAACCGAGTTTCTTTGTGACACGAGGCGCTTTTGTCGCCAGCACAAGGACGTCTTTCACTGACAGCAACAAAGTCTCGATCAAAGCGCGACGACGGAGAGGCGCACGAAGACAAAGCGTATGCTGTCATAGAGCATCGATTTTATCATTACGACCATCAATATCACAACTGAGAGCCTCGCGGGTCTTCGTCCCGCCGTCTCGAGTTGCTTGCGAGTCAACTTTAGGTACGGCGGAAGTTGAGGAGGCAACTCTAGGACCAAACTTTGTGGCACGGCAGGGTGACATAGGGCAGCAGTTCGTCTAGCTGATATCAAGTTCAACACGCGGTTCGCACTGCCAGTGGAATTTCATTACGACGATAGTGAGAAGGCTGGTACAAAGGTCACCGCGCTGTGTCAGTAAAGTGCATGGAACAGGTTCGAAGTTACGCGAATGTAATTTGCGGTCCTCAGGTTAATTGACGTACGCGAGTCCGTCCAAGCATCGGACGTACCTACGAAGTTTGGCGTGTGTAGTTTGTGGTCTCAGGTTAATTGACGTACGGTATACATATAGGAGAATATGACCATGTTGCGAAGTTAGGCACATGCAGTTGGTTAATTGAGACATACGAGTGAATACGACTATGGGACAACGTTAGGCACATTCATTTGTGCACTTGCCACAAGGTCAGTTGATGCTGACAAGGAAAATGCAACTGGTGTAGAGAAAATAATTGTAATGTGCGCTTATTAGATTCGCTGCATCATGCTCGTTTCGTGTGACCTAACTTCGTTCACTGCATACCTTGTTCGATTGTTTTGACTCATCTTTGTTCGCCGTATGCACCTGCTCGTTCGTTGTGACACATCTTTTGTTTATCTTTGTGCGCCGTATACACCTGCTCGTTCACTACAACCCATCTTTAGTTCAATAACCTCGACTTAATTATAGTTAGGAAGTTTAAGCCTCCGTTTCCGAGCAGAACGATATCACAAAGGAAAGAGCAAGGGACATATAGTACGCCAAGAGAAACGGGGAACCCATGCACGTAGGTGTTCAAACACAGGATCAACGCGTATGGGGACATCAAGTCGGGAGAGAAGAGGACGAACAGAATAAAGCATGAGCTAGCAAGAGCATGAAATTGGGAAGGAAGCAAAGTGGGCACGAAAGAGAGACGTTCCGAAGGCCTAGCTAATAGCTGAGGTAACCTACACAGGCCCCTCTGGGGTTGCCTGGACCCATAAGTATAGGATGGACGAACCTAAACTAACCTAACCCTATGGCCCATTCTATGCCACCTGGGGGGAATGACCTCCGACTAGTCATGACCCAGCTGTATCTAATGGTACTTACTGCTCTGCTTTCTTCAGATCCAATGCACCTCTGGTATAAATTTAACAAATCGCAGGTAGTTCTCAATATTACGCCATGGATTGATGCGTTATAGTGACAAAATCAAGGATAGAATACTAAATTGAATTATTTAGTTATGCCGCTATCGATTGAAGCAAATCTACAATCTATAATATTGGTAAGCAAGCAATTGAAAAAGTACAAGAAGAAACTGTGAATAAATATTAGATTTGTAGTTTCTCACCGATTATATTTATTTTAATGTATGAATAAACACAATAAATTCGAAATTATCATTAGATTAGATAGGCGGCAGTAGACGAGCTAACAGGCCCATTCTCAAAGAGACACCGAAACTTTCCCGGCCGTCTTAACTGCAAAAAAAAAAACTTCTAACCTAAATTAAGCCTCATTTTAATGACAAAAATCTACAGTAAATGCATCATACACTTTTGAAAAAGAATAACGAAAGTGCGGCCAGAATGACTGCACTAAAAGGGTTCAAGTTACATATATACATCGACAATTGGACCCAAACATTTTTTGACAAAACACAAATCAAACAGCAAATAAAACAGGTACGTCGCATAACGTAATCTACCCCATTCATCGGCTATAGTTAAGTCCTAGCTATTCGCCGACACCCGTTTATCTTGACTATAAGCGATACATTTGTCTTGGCTGCACTAAACACCTTCTGTCTTGCCTGCACTCGATACGTTTTGTCTTGGCTGTTCTCGATACCTTTTGTCTTGGCTGCACTCGATACTTTTTGTCTTAGCTATTCTCCACACCTTTCGCCTTGGTTTTACCCGATAGCTTTCGTTCACCATCAGTTGATACCTCTTGTCTCAGGTGTACTCAATATCATTTGTCTTAGCTGTACTTAATACCTTTTGTCTTGACTGTACTCGACGGCTTGCGTCCGTGCTTAACAACCTCTCGTGTCGGTCAAGCCGTGCTCGATGACACCCTTTTGTCTTGGCGTAGCGGCTCCAGTGATTTCATTTTCATCGATTCGCTTGACCCGATTTGCGCGATTTAACGTCAGGAAATGAGGCTGCCATTATCATGGTCTTGGGCGAGCGTCCATTACCGCCATTGATGGCACGAGCCACGCTGGTGGAACAAGCGCTCCTGCCATGCAATTATGTGTAAGTGCACTGCAGTAAGAAAGACTTTTTTAAGTATGGAGCAGGCAGTGGACGGACGTTTTTTGTCCCTGAAAGAGCCACTTGTGAACAGTTTAACAGCGTCGAACTGTTATAAAATGAAAAATGTGATAACGGTCGAGACTAAAAGCTTGCGTGCTTATCTGTCACTGCGCAATGAGGTGACCAAGCTTTGAAAAATTCATGTAAAAGTCGAATAGTGCGTCGCCATCAAAGTAATGGATATTTCTTGGGTTTATGCACCGAGAAGGACAATCATAGATGGTATGACGAACAATGTTCTTGTTCGAGACGCGGCTGTAATGCCATAGTATTTAATGTTGCTGTGCAGAGCGCCTCTGCTGACTTCAACACGGTTGACGTAGGTACGAAATAGTAGTATTAGGCTCTTTGTAAATCTACCCCATTGAGTTGACTCGTTTTTTTCTTGAAAGAAGGCGTCATCGAGCATGGTTAGGTCATGACAAATGGGATCCATATCGAACACGCTTGGGTCCTTACAAATGGGCCTCATCAAATACAGCTAGGTCGAAGACAAATAGGGGGGGGGGGTCACCGAACACTGCTGGCTCTCGACCACTGCTCAATACGGATCAGTTACAACAAACGTTAAGGACATAGATATCAATATATGCGCAGTGAAAGAGTACGAAATAATGCTGAAGTGAAGCGTACGTTTATGTGGTTGCAATACGCAAGAGGAATCATAATATGAACGAAAATTCAAGAAAGAAAACAATCCATGTAAGCTCTCAAGTGTCATACGCTATAATTTTACGTAAATAGAATCAACAATTTCTTACACTGAGATGAAATTAGAAACCGGGCAATGGACCGATCAAGAGGCCATTTCTGTTCCGCACGCGATCTTGTATTGAAAGAGAGAATTTACAAATTTGAACCAGTATGATGGCAAGATTGATTTAAATATTGGGTCCGTGGGGCTGGTATATAGGGCTTTTTCAAGGGATAAACAAATAGTTTTGACGTTGCAATAATATTTACGTAGCTAGAATGAATAGAAGACGGCTCTGAAGTTATGGAAACCTTCAGGGATGAGTCTAGAAGCAGTATAAACTAAACCCATCGGCTCCCTTTGAGCCCAGGGCCTCCTCATATTGACCCAAACTTTCGGTACTGCTTGGGTCAGTTCATGTAACAAACATAACTGATATTTCAAACAACCAACACCGAACAATGCAAACATCAGCGCAGGGCCACCACATCAAAGGGGGCAATTTCTTGGTGAAAGACAAAAGAAGCGAATCACAAAGACTTTAGACCCCACACTAACTATAATACGCAATTCCCTTTAGCGTGTCAGAAGTAAATCATCCAGTAGCAGTTTAAAGGTCACGTCTGACCACATGATTAATTTTGTAAATCTAAAGTGCATCTGCGTCACTGAATAAGATATTCCTCTCATGGCTCTAAGGTAATGTTGTTGAGGACAACACAAATCACGTGACTCTCAGATCACGTGATGAGCATTGCGGGCGGCGTCATGGGTCCGTCAGCCAATCAGCGGAGGCAATTTTCTTGGCGGGGGAGAAAGTTGTACCCGCTCATTGGTTGAGATGACCTGTGACGCGTGATTTGTGTTGTGTTAAACATCCTTACTAGACTAGATCAGCCTTGAGAGATTCCTAAGCAATTCGGAGTGGGCGAAGAGAACAACTATTAATTTACTACGATGAATGACATAATAATAACTACAGTGCTAATATGCAGTAGTTATATAGTGCTAATAAATTGTAGTACGAATCAGAGCAGATTGTTGGTATCACATGGACTAACAGGCTCATTCCCGATAGCATCTAAGGCCCAGGCTCCGACCCGTAACGAACTATTACCGTTATATTAAAAAAAATGTGGACATCTATCGAAAACAAGTAATCCATGACCATGAACAACATCAATTTCAGCAATGATTTGGATCGGCTGAAAATACTGTTTTAATTTTACAACTGCAAGAACATTGACCTAAAATAAAGAACTAATTTCATTCATACTTCCTTATCTGCCCAATTATCAGACATACAACAGGTCAAGGCGCAAACGAAGCGATAATATGTCGAGCTCCAGAAACTGGTTTCAGTAGTTTATTTAGGTATATAGGAACATTTAGGTATATAGGAAAATTTAGGCATATAGAAACATTTAGGTGTATAGGAACATTTAGGTATATAAGAAAATTTAGGCATATAGAAACATTTAGGTGCATAGGAACATTTAGGTGTATAGGAACATTTAGGTATATAGGAACATTTAGGTATATAGGAACATTTAGGTATTTAGGAACATTTAGGTATATAGGAAAATTTAGGTATATAGGAACATTTAGGTATATACGAACATTAAGGTATATAGGAACATTTAGGTACATAGGAACATTTAGGTACATAGGAACATTTAGGTATATACGAACATTAAGGTATATAGGAACATTTAGGCATATAAGAAAACTGAATAGAACTTTACTGTCAACCCAACACATGCTGTGAAATTCACACAAGTGTAACAACGCTATAAACTATTACCGTACGGTAGAGTAATTAGGTTGAGACAACTAGGGTAAAACCACTTCAAGATTTCCTAGTTATAATTATCATTCTACTAACTATTCCTGTGAGAAAATGACAGAACTTTTAATTTCAACACCTAGTGCATTGATAGAATCCAGCAAGCGTATGTCTTGCCCGGTGCAACAGCCCTACTTTACTTTGAGAAGCATTGCGCGTCTTCATATGAATTCCAGGTAATGTAATTCATGCCACTCCACCTAAGCAGAGTCATGCTGCTGGTTTCCTCTCGTTGAGTCGCAGCCTGCGTCCAACAGGAGAACTGGTACTGAATATTATCTCCGCCGTATCCTAGATGCTAACAATAACCTAAGGATAAATATTTTAGTTTTATTTGGTAACGTACGATAACAGTTTGATGCACCTCAGATGCATAATCATTCTACTGGTACAACGTCATCAAAGCACAGTACCGTATGTATAAATCCCCAAACAATATTTTCGGCAGAGCAGCATACCTCAGAAGAACCACTTCAGCGAGGTGTTGTGTATGGCGATGGCGCAAGGAAGCAAGCAAGCAGTTTTCTTAACTATGCCGGTCAATTTTATCAAGCTATAAGCAAATTGCAAACACATCACGTTCAACCCATGAAGTGTACCTACTTTTGCGAGGTAGCTACGCTGAGGCACTACCATGTCGGCAGCTTTTTCAGACACTTATGGAGCCTTGAGTAAATCACAGACCTGCTATAAGACCCGTGGCAAGATCAACTGTGACGCTACAAGGTAGGCAATTTCCAGACATCTGGCCGTTATGGAGCCTTAAGTAAATCACAGAAATTCCACGTTCTACGGCTCAGTAAAATCCACATTACGACGGCAGAAGCACACCTGTAGAGGCAGTTTCACGTACAGGTAATGGCCATTTCAGAGAACGGAGCAAGCTATCAATTNCTTTCATCACTAAAGAAAACTTTAGACCACCATTCTTGAGGACTGTTGACGTGTTTGTTGGCGAACTTCAACCTTGCAACTTTGTTCTTCTTACTGATTAGCGGTTTCTTTTGAGGCTGACGTGCACGAAGATCAATCTCATTCAGTCGCCGTGACACAGTGAATCTGGAGATGGTTTCGTCGTTAGTATCATTCATTTGCCTAGAAATAGAAGAGGCAGTAGCAAAACGATCCTTTAATGCTGCGCGTTGGATGATACTATCCAGCCTAGCAGAAGTTTTTCTGAGCCTCCCACGTTTTCGAACACTCGAAACACGTCCAAGATATTCATAATCTTTCACAATTCTTCCAACAATACTCGTTGAACGATTTAAATGTTCTGCGATTGCACTGATGCTGAGATTTTGTTTGTGTAAATTAAAAATTTTCATGCTTAAAGATTAATCAACTTTTTCCCGGGTAGCCATGCTTACATAAGACGTAGGCAGTCTTCTTCTTCTTCTTCTTCGAAAACGCAAGAAAATGGGGTTACTGAAGATTTAAATTACAATGTTTGAAAAGTGTCCCTTAATTCTGCTCACACTAAATTAATAATTATAAGTTAAATATACATAACTTTTTTCTTATTCTTCGGATCGTAATAAATTCTTAGCATATTATTAGGTATCCCAATACCTCTTTTGCGTTAAAATTTCAGCGTTGAACCTTTTACAGGTTTTGAGATATGAAATTTTTTATTTTTGTCCCTTAATTATGCTCGCAACTGTATATGTAAAAAAATGTGGACATCTATCGAAAACAAATAATCCATGACCACGAACAACATCAATTTCAGCAATGATTTGGATCAGCTGAAAATACTGTTTTATTTTTACAAAAATTGAACTGCAAGAACACTGACCTAAAATAAAGAGCTAATTTGAATCATACCCTCTTATCTGACCAATTATGAGACATACAACAGGTCAAGGCGCAGACGAGGCGATAATATGTCGAGCTCGAGAAAATGGTTTGAGTGTTTTATTCAGGTATATAGGAACATTTAGGTATATAGGAACATTTAGGCATATAGGAACATTTAAGCATATAGGAAAACTGAATAGAACTTTGCTGTCAACCCAATTAACACATGCTGTGAAACCCACACAAGTGTAACAACGCAATAAACTATTACCGTACGGTAGGGTAACTAGGTTGAGACAACTAGGGTAAAACCATTTCGAGATTTCCTTGTTAGAGTTATCATTCTACAAACTATTCCTGTGAGATAATGACAGAACTTTTAATTTCAACACCTAGTGTATTGATAGAATCTAGCAGGCGTATGTCTTGCCCAGTGCAACAACTCTACTTTACTTTGAGTAGCATTGCGCGTCTTCAGATGAATTCCAGGTGATGTAATTCACGCCACTACCCCTAAGCAGAGTCATGCTGCTGGTTCCCTCGCGTTGGGTCGCAGCCTGCGTCCAACAGGAGAACTGGTACTGAATATTATCTCCGCCGTATCCTAGATGCTAACATTAACCTAAGGATAAATATTTTAGTCTTATTTGGTAACGTACGATAATATTGTAGTTTGATGTACCTCAGATGCATTCTACTGGTACAACGTCATCAAAGCACAGTATGTATAAATCCTTCAACAATATTTTAGGCAAAGCAGCATACCTCACAAGAACCACTTCAGCGCAATGTTGTGTATGGCGATGGCGCAAGGAAGCAAACAGTTTTCTTAACTATGCCAGTCAATTTTATCAAGCTTTAAGCAAATTGCAAACATATCACGTTCAACCCATGAAGTGTACCTACTTCTGCGAGGTAGCTACGCTGGGGCACTACCATGTCGGCAGTTTTTTCTGGAGCCTTAAGTAAATCACAGTCATGCTATAAGACCCGTGGCAAGATCAACTGTGACGCTACAATGTAGGCAATTTCCAGACATCTGGCCGACGTTATGGAGCCTTAAGTAAATCACAGAAATTCCACGTTCTACGGCTCAGTAAAATCCTGTAATGCTGCCGTCTTCGTGTGGACATCTCCGTCAAAGTGCATGTCCATTACCGGTAAAGTCTCTTGCCTCGTTCGATAGTTTTTGCCCCCATTGGAGAGGCCTGTACTCGTAGTAAACATTTCATCCAGTGGCTGAGGCCTCGCCAGGCACCTGGTCAACTTTGATCAAAAAGTGTTGGTCGTAAACTATAAAACGAAGTTTACTGGAAGCCAAATGAAGGCCAGCTCAGATAAAACCAGGCAGTAACGACCACCAAAATGCCGAAAAATTTTAGGGGTTCCNNNNGATGTCACCGCGGCAGGGACAGGCCGTAGGTCTCTGCAACGGACTGCCGCCGGTGTCATTATTGAGAGGCGGATGAGGAAGTGCTTTCGCTGAGGCAACTAATTTGGTGGGGCACAGCGGGGGCAGCAGAAGCGCGCCGGTCACCAGCAGCAGCAGCACCACGGAGCGCTGTGTCTGTCCACCAGAAGTTAGGACACATGTCTAAAAGTTATGGCAGCGGCAGGCTTGCAGTTTGATGTGCTGGGTGCGGCAGGAGGCTGTTTGGACAGCTCTGCCCTGTGGCGTCCGACGCGCGGGTGGTACAGGAAGTGAAGGTGAAGTACATGTACGGTATGGGACTTAGGGAAGTGGAAAAGGAATTGGAGCGCTGTGTTTGGTGGAGGGTATACAAGGGAATGGAGAAGGAAGTGGGGATGATACATATGTATGATGGAGGATATAAAGAGGCGAATGAGAAAGGAGAGGGCGAGGGGAGTACGAATGGTGTAAGACAAAGGGAAGTGGAGAAGGATGGGAAGAGGAGCGCTAAGTATGGTGGGGAAGACGGGAGTGACGACTAAAGTGAGGAGAGGTGTGGGCAGCGGAAGACTGAGGCGAGTGACGACATGTTCAGACCTGATTCTTGGGTACGCCGGAAGTAATGGCAATTATGCATAGAAGAGGAACATAAGAACCAGTGTGAAAGAAGAATATCAAGTGGAGGAAGCAGATGTCAAGCGCAGCTAAGGCGGTCAATAGGAGTGAGCAGTATACAATTCACTACAAAAGAAGTTAGATCTTCTTTAAGCTTTTCAGCCATAGGCTATGCCTCATAATAGAAGTAGAGGACAAATTAAACTAACCGCGAATAGATCCGCCAGTAGCTGTTCACTATCAGTAGGTTATTCGCATCAAGTTGAAAAATATTGGATAAAGAGAAATCCCTTACGGCGTTGAATAAGTAGGAAAGGCAGCGTTCTGTACGTAAAATGGTCAAGTTGTCGTAGGGGAGATACTAGGGTAAACAGAAGGATCGCATCTCAGGCATGTTGCAATGGAGCTCTGGGTGTCAAATGTGATACCCCGGCCTACCTTATGACACTGGAAGGTAACACTGGGTGTGACCCATATGACAACCACAAAACCTGTTGGGCTACGAGCTAACGAACCACAGCCTCTGTTTACAAACACCACTGCCTTTGTTCATGAATATCGATCGTCATCGACTGCGCGAAAAAATCGGAATATTCCACCGTCGTAAATCATAGTTAGAATTAGAGATTGAATTATTGCTTTCATGAAGCCAACACAGACAGCTCGTAGCAACACGCCACGAGCAACGTTTCCTCTACGAAACACTAGGCAGGATGGTCCCATTTGAGTATCATTTCAGTCAATAAAGCGAAATCATTGTATTTTCTATCTGTGACTGTGGGAGTTAATACCGCTATTAGACAAGATCTGCAGAGGGAAGAGGGAAAATGCAGAATCCAAATCGACCCTAATTGATCTATATAAGACGATGAAATGCATTACAAAAAATATATTTTCGTTAAACCAATAAAATGCACATAAACAAACAACTTCATATCAACTGAATGTTTGCAAAATATTTGTGCGATAGTTATACGAGTGTAACGCCACAAGGAAAAGAGTATTGCTGACATTATTTGGGGAGTAGTTAACTTCATTTATTGTATACAGTTGTAGATCCCAATACTTCCTCGCTGGCCCTTAAATCTCTGACAAAAGTATTCCGGTAAATTAACAAGAAAACGAGAGCGTCGAAAAGGTAAAAAAAAAAGAGATGCAAAATTTGCAGCTGTTTCGGTCTTTTTGATAGAGATCTGTTTCCATCTTTCACCGCGGGGCGTGAATTAAAAAAAAAAAAATGGTCCTAAATTTATGAAACCATGGTAAGCAAAAAAAATTCGTAATAAATAAATAACTTTTATTAAGAACACAATGGGTTCACAAAATATGCTTACAAGCTCACAAGTACCAACAAAGTAGCCAAAGTTCAACCTAATGATTAGGCCCAGTCACAATATTGGTGGTCACGCACAATGAAATAATATTACGAAGGCGATGATGACGGCAGAACGCAAGAAAGTTCTAGAAAATTTACTATTTCTTTTCCAGTTCTATTACACCTGGTAGAACGTAAGCGGAAGCACAACTATATTGGGAACAGAGCTCGTCTGTGTGTCCTCACTAATTTTCCGGATCATGATGGATGTTCTAGTGGGCTTTGCGTGACCGGACGGGCTCTAAATACCGCATCGAGATCTAACGCCACCTTCCTCCTCCTCCTCCTCCTTGTCGTCTATCTTTACCTCTTCTCTCCTTCAGATATTCTAATTATTGCATTCATCCTTAGGCCGCCGTATGTCCTCCCCCCCCCCTTGCTCGGAGACCACTAGTATAGGTCAGGGATGGGGGAACTACGGTCCGTAGACCACATTCGGCCCGTTTGTCTCTTTAATACGGCTCGCCGAATATTTTGGATCCTTCGATACATTAACCGATTCTATAAGCGCTTGTTATTAGATTTATTCTAAAATTGCATATCCGCATCAAAAATGATAATTTTGACTGCACTGTACACTGCTGCTACCAGAAGTGAATGCAAGCATCAACACTGTATTTCTTTTTCTAAGTTTATATTTGGTCTGTACGCATCGGGTGCTGGCCCGACTCATCGGTCAATATCTATGTATCCATGTGGCTCCTGAGCCAAAAAAAATTTGCCCACCCCCTGGTGTAGGCGCACAAAGGCAGTTTTACCATCGCTCGTTTGACACAATATTTATACATTTATTTCTGGTTAAAGTCTCCCCAACAACAGCGCACGCTACGACGATAAAAATAGGAAGTACAGAAGGGCAATCGAATGTTAAGCAAACAAGCTTCCCTATTCATGGAATGTGGAAGCCAAGTAAGAAGAGAAAGAACAGCGAAAAAAATAATCAGCAGTTGAAAAAAGAACGAAAGAAGCGTGATGAGACCGAAAGAAAGAACGTTATGAGGGAAAACATGAAGCTAAGAAACTCTAAGGGGGCGTTACTCCCCATGAAACAGAACGGGTGAACTAAACTAATCTCATGGCATTTACAGCACAACACAACAGGAACTTTTCAGCACACAACGCGCCGTGGCAGCACACGGAGGTTACTGGAGATGCTGGCCACGTCACCAAGCGTGCTTATCGCACACGCCGACGCTTATCAGCGGGAGATAACCAAAGGCTGAAATCTACATGTTGCTTATTGTAGCAGCTAGTGAAGTACCAGCAAGGTAAATTTTTCTTCTCACTAAATAGCAATTAAGTGTTCGCTACAATAACAAATATATCCTGCTCACAAACGAGCATGAAATAAGTCAGCTATGATTAATGTTACTATATTTACTAAGAACATTATTCCGAGCCTTACTAACATAAATTTTCTACTTCACAAACAGATCAATAAAAAAGAAACTAGAGCACTCTGACAGCACATACCTTCTCCCAGCAAGGCAACGGTAACGAAAAATTCAATTTGGCTCTCCAACCATGATTTTCTTTGTATCAACGCCAAAACCTAACCATTTGTGCTGTTTGTTACAGTTTCTGCAATTTTCTTGAAGATCCGTTCATAACTTTTTGAGTTATTTTGGTGACAGACAAACACGACAAAAACATAACCTTCTTCGCAGAGGTAAATATTGGGGACTGCATGTAAAACAGCATCGCAGGAAGGAGTAAATAATAACAAATTCAGGTAATAAATGTTAATAAAAACCACGCTGTAGACTGTAGGCGGCAGAAATTAGCTCAGTAAATCAACATTAATTCTATCTACGCTAAATTTCCATAGCTTATTCTCATCACACGCACCGCGGCCGGCAGGGGGCGCGGGTGCTGAAAATTCCCTAATTGACCAAAGTGAATGTCTAGGATTGAGTTTCCGGGACTTAGAAGGCCAGAATGCCTATGAATATTCTGTAGCCGGCGAAGCCTACTGCAAAAATTATTAATAATTCCTTCTAAAGAAAATCACGGGATCTCCGACAGCTCGAAGTTGAATTTAAGTAAAGCACAAGTTCTAACGACATCACACGGCGCGGCAACTTGTAGCTATTATGGTAGAGGATGCAAGAATACAAAGGAGCAATGCTTGCCTAGCTCTTCGTTAGGTTCATATGTTGTAGCCATTATAGTATAGATAGAAGATTAGACGAGTGTTCATCTTTGTCTTTACACACATGCGTTGCAACCACTACTGAAGCATAGTACACTATAGATGGAAGACTACGCGAGTACTCGTCCAAGCCTTTACACACGTGCGTTGAGGTAATTATGGAACGGGATAGAAGACTATACAAACGCTCGTCTATGTCTTTCCACACATGAACTCGACATCGGTTTGAAATCAATAATGACTCTCCACTACTCCATGGCGGCACCTTGGGAGACAAACGCTAATTTTGTTTTTCAAAATCAGCTCATTGTTTCGTCTTTGAAAATATTGATGTTGCTGTTCCATAATAGTCAGCGTAAAAGTTGTGCTAGCATTCGTTCACATTTTCACTCAAAATATAAATCAGTTATTATAGCGAGTACGACGTTCTCCCGATGTCTATACAAACATATCTTCTCTTGCACAAGCAGAAGTTCCGCACTGGATGGTTCGGAAAGGCATCGCACACGTACAAACAGAAAATATTCCTGTACGTTTTAAGCAAAGGAACGTCAACCCGACAAACATATAAGCATAGCGCAAGGATGAAGATAACATCGCTAGGACCACACACACAAACTAGACACTCACACGCACTAGTTCGTGCTGCAGAGAAAGTCCCACTGGGACCTCAAGTATTGCACGGCTGGGGTCGACTACAGATCATATAAACTTTGTGTCACGAATTCAAGACTCCTATGATACCTGTGTTCGTGCCTCCCACCATCCTCATGTTTGGTTAGATCAGTGTCCCCCAGTGGACTGTGAATGGCGGAAACGCAGACGCTGCATTCTCAAGCGTCGCTATTTTTTCCTTGGCTTGTGAATTGAATGTCTGACCTCTAGACAGCGAGCGTGATAGGCCTCTCAACCCTTCTGCCACCGCGTGTGCTGCCCAATGGAGCAGGATAATCGTGGAATTATTATGTTGAATAGTTTACGCCTCCGTTTCCATAACAATTGCGACCTAACAGAAGGAGAAGCAAGAGACATACAGAATGACAACAGAAATGGGGAACCCATGCACGAAGGTGCTTCCACACAGGATCAACGCGCATGGGAACAGCAAGTCAGCAAAGAAGAGGAAGAAAAGAAGTAAGTAAAATCAGTAGGAGTATGAAATTTGAAGGAAGCAAAGTGAGCACGAAAGACATACGTGGCTAAGGCAACTCGCAAGAGCCCCCTGGGGTCGCCGCGCCCCATAACGTATGATGGGCGAACCGAGCTGCCTCGTCCGCCATTTCCTAGAGCTCCGGTAACTACGCAGTGAAGCAATTCTTACATTAGCTACACTAACATATTTGGATTACATCTGTACGGAGGTAAACACATGGTCGAAATTTAGGAGAATTTAGATGACACTCGTCCATGGCTTGCACGTGGAGTCCCAGGCTTCCGTGTCAGAAGTAAGGGGCCAGCAGCTGCTTCTGAACAGGCCCCAAGGGTTGCTTGTACTGATGCGAAGGCATCCGTTTGTGCGGACTTCAGAAGTATCTCTAACATACCGTAACTCTAAGGCCCATCCTATGCCCCCTGAGTGGTATGATAGCGGAAGGAAGCAAAGTGGAGGCAAAGATAAGACATCCCTAAGGCCTAGTTGAGGCTACGGAAATCTACAGGGTCACACAGGGGTCGCTGCTCCACGTAACATTGGATGGGCGTACCTTACTAACCTAAACCCATGGCTAATGCTCCATCCTATGCTCCCTGAGGTATTATGCTAATGTGCATAAAAAATAGCGCATAACACTATTACCGTTGGGGTCATTCATGGCCGGCACAAATGTCAGCATAAGTGGGCATCAGGTTGCACAAATCAGCTACAGAGCGCGTTTCCAAAAGGTATTTTTTCAGCACTGTGCAACGAGCTGAAGTGCTGTTCGTTTTTTGCCAATAGAATATTCGAGAGTTCCAAGCAGACCTAAAGGTAGAGCTAAAGGTAAAGTCAACTTGAACCACACGCATTGGTTCGCGTTGCGGATATAGGCTAATTGGATTTAGAAACGTGTACGGCTGCAGTCGACCGTGGATCATCAAGAACTATGTTGCCATCAGCGGAAGATTATTATGCTATGACTCGTGTTCCCTATGCTCCCCATTTCTGGAAATGGTAAGTACCCCTACAGCAGCTGTGCATACCTATCAACTGCTGACTCAGTGCGTTAACCACCGCACAGCTCGCCTGCCGGGCTTGGCTTTCGAACCTGCAAAATCAAGTGTCATGAGTTCAGCACGCTTGGCTGCTGCTACGGCGGATATATACGACAACTATGGACACAGGACATGGGAAATGAAACACATCACAATGCACGGAAGGAAAATAAGATGAGGAAAGCGTTGAGTAAATATTTATTTATCAAGTATTATAAAAAGCAGATGTAGTTGCAGGAAAACGCTACCACTGAATGCAGGATAGAAGAGCAAGCGAGCGGTAGGCAACAGCTATGCTGATAACTGCAAATAGGAAAATCGAATGATATTTTTTAATTACACCAGCACGTGCATCAATTATCGTTAATTACTGGATGGAGCAAAGAGAGGTAAGATTATGCCAACGCCCACAACGCCCATCACATCTTTTAGGCTGATGATGAAAAATTAATAAATAAATGCAAAGTGTGTCGCGTGCTTTTATACTTTAGACAAAGAAATAAGGCAGAAAATATGGATTCAAGGAAGTTATGTTGGGTAAGATTGAGACATAATTGTACAAATGGAAAAGCGAAATCTTCAGGAGAACAACGACATCCTATTTTACAGCAGAACACCGATGTGAATATTTTGAACTTGAGAGCCAATTACAAAAATCTATGTACCATAATATCAACGGGATTTTCGCATTCTTTAACATATATTCTGTCAATCTGCGAAATTTACGAAGTTATGGCACTTGTCAAGAACTGGTTATTACGGGATATTTACGGGGTTATCGCTTGAGAAATTAGGCACTCCGTGAAACTTGCAGGGTTACAACACCTGTTCGTGTGCCAACAGCCGATAGTGATTCCAATCAAAACTGCATCGTATTTTTGATTGAATACCTTTATATATTACTGCCATTACTGAAATTAGAACTAATACTATCCTCAAATGTCAAACTTCCGATATCAAACAAATTTCCTACTTCACAATGTTCTTCTTACGGATGGGCCTGTAAGCCCAGTATGAAAAATAGATACATATTTGAGTTCTCCTAGTCGAAAAAAATGCATGGATTGGAGTTCTCTGAAAAAATCGTTTTACCAAGATTAAACAATTACATCAGTATCGATTTCAATGTATAGGTCAAAATTTTCACGTCAAACGAATCAAACTTCTGCAGAGTTCGGTGTCCCCGCAAAGGCGCGTAAGCCCAGTCAAAAATAGCGTCAGAAAGCAATGGGACGATAATCCAATAGGGGCGCCGAAGCGGCGGTCGTTGTCTTCTTTTCAGCCAATTACAGGACGGTATGCAAATGGGCGGCCGCTGCATGGCATACAAAACGCTGCCGAAGCTTGCAGTGGGCAGGCGAGGGGCAGAATGATGGGCCCTGGTCGGAAAATTAAACCGTATTATGCGGCCGGAAACTGGAAAAACAATCCTCAGCTGCCAAGTCAAGTCAAACTTTCTGCAAAAGTAATTTTACGGTGAAATCTAATTTCGGATTGGTGGCTCTGGTTGGAAAATCAAACCGTATTATTCAGCCGGATACGGGAAAACATGTCGCAGCTGCCAAGCGAAACCAAACTTTTTGCAATAATTTCAGATCGGTTTACGGGCCTTGGTTGGAAAATAAAACCGGATTACGTGTCGAAAACTAAAAATAAATAAATGGCTTGGTTCAAACGTGGCGAAGCTTTCAGTAAAAAAAAAAGATAGCACAGTATATTTTTAGGTGCGCTTGACGGGTGATAGAATCACACCGCATAATGCAATAGGAAACTGAAAAACATTCGTCGGAATAAAAGCGCACACACCAAGCTTTCCTTCGAACACTAATGCCATGAAATCTAATGCGACACTATGGGGGCAAAGTTGGAAAATAAAGTTGTTCTATATCTTGCAGGTTTTGAAACGTTAAGAAATCTTGATACTTGGCAACATACAAACAATAAAATAAATATCATACTCTTTTTGTTCAACAATGTCAGTAGGAGAGTAAAATCAATTGCTTTAGGAATAGTAACCTAATCATCTGCAATATGAATAACTAAACCAACTGTATGAAGAATAACGAAATCAACTATATATAAAATAATCAAATCAGCTGTATAAAGAATAATTAAATTAGCTGTAGAAAGAGTTACTAAATTTTTTCAGAGTAACAACTAAGTTGCATATTTTGAGGATAATAATATATGATAGTTAAACTAAACAGTCAAACTAAGACGTTAAGTTAGCAATCAAATGACATTGATTTTAGTTGAAATAAAATAAAAAAAAACTTTACCATCACCAGCGCAATCATTCAATGTTGGAAAGCACGACACGCGCAACAGAAATTTTACTCTTATTATCAACCACACTGGAATTGAAAAAAAAAAAAAATTCAGGCGCGAGGGAGATACGAGCCGTGTGCGGATGTTGGTTGTGCGCAAGAAAAGGTTTACGGTGAACGGAAAACATGTCTGCAACGTGCATAAAGTACCTCGCGGCGACGTGAGGCAAATAATTGGAAAAAGCAGAGAAATGTTGGCAAGACACAAAAGAATAAAAAAATCCAGTGCAATTGTATGTGTTTGCAGTGCACGTAAAAGCTGATTGCAATGGACGGAAAATTAGCTCACGCAGCCACAATATAGCAGAAAACAATGCCCAAACAGAGGTTACTACGTATGATCGCACACGCACCTATATACCGTCATAAACCTAATATAATTTGCATTATGGTTGACACTGGGAATTCGCAATGGACGAGTCTTGATCAGCAGTTGCAGTTGACATGTTTAACGGAACTGACATAGAGTATGGTAATTACATGAAATTGTGAAAAGAGGATACGAAAATCTTCCATTATATACTAAATGGTAAATATTCCACAAATACTCAGACTCCGTAACTCAACGCCTCTGTTCTACACCAGATCGCCAAATTTCTACACCTGCCTTCACTCCATAGCTAAACGCCTCCGTTCTACACCAGATCATCAAATTTCTACACCTGTCTTCACTCCATGGCTAAACGCCTCTGTTCTACACCAGATCGTCAAATTTCTACATCTGCCTCCACTTCATGGCTATATGCCTCTGGTCTACACCAGATCGTCAAATTTCTACACTTGTCTTCACTCCATGGCTAAACGCCTCTATTCTACACCAGATCGTCAAATTTCTACACCTGCCTCCACTTCATGGCTATATGCCTCTGGTCTACACCAGATCGTCAAATTTCTACACTTGTCTTCACTCCATGGCTAAACGCCTCCGTTTTACACCCGACCGTCAGAATTCTAACTGCCTACATGTCGGAGCTTAGCGCCCCAATTCTACACCGGAAAGCAAAATTCTATACCGTTCGTTCTGGTGCTGAGCCAAATTTTTCAGTTATGAGACTAGACTCGGACGGTACGCTCGGAGGCGATGCAAATTCCAGTTAAAAGATACATCCTCGTTGGAATATTTTGGACATGACAATTTTGATGGTCAGCCCGCGCGTTATATTGAAGAAAGGGGGAATGTTGTAGTTTTCAGTTGAATTGCACGCAAAAAAATCCTTTCTGTACAAAATTTTAGTCTGAAATTGGTATTGCAAACCTAAAAACCATTCTAATATTGAACACTTTGCCTGGTACTGGCATTTTACACATTAAAAAAAAGGTTCCCTTTGGAAGATTTAGTTTACCGTTAGTACCACACGCATAGGAGAAGTCACCTAGCTTTTTTTACACTTTATAAGAAGGAATTTTCTCATATTAAAGAGAGCTTTCTCGATATACTACTGGCAAAATTGTCAATATGGCGGTAAACTCAATATTAAGGCAACAGGAATGAGAAGATACATAGGGGGAGGGACGACCACCGAATTAGTCTACGGTGATCACAAACAACATTTCAGTTACTTTAGCGCAAAATCTGCAAACAGCAGAACAAAAAAGTTTGAACTCTCCGGGACTCATTCATGACATTTAAGTATCTGTGGCGATGCACAACACTTTATTAAAGCAAACGGCGATAGGTAAAAAAAATAAGTCGAAGGGGAATGAGTATGACATTTAAGTAATTACGGTGTTAAGCTCGATATTTAAATAGAGTAAACGGCGACAGTAGAAAAAGTAACACCGAATTAAAAATTTTCATGAGCATACGTAGTACAGTAGGTGAGAGCTGCAGAAATAATTGCGTAATATACAGTAGGTGAGACCAGCAATACTTTCAAAATTGCGAAATTCTTTCTACGCGTGTCGTTGCCACTTCGTACTTGAGACTGCGCTCTAGTCATTACGTAGGTACCACGTGACCTACCTCGCAACAATTAAGTGACCACAGTTTAAAATTTTCATTAGAGCAGACGACAGAGTGCTTATTGAAACAAATGTTTATTGTGCTCGAGAATATAATCTTCTAGAAAAATCTCACATGAATTTTTGTAGCAAAATAAAAAATTGCCGGCATTTTGAGGGCTAGTACAAGGAAAGATACTTCACTGCAAAGAGAAAACGCAGTTGGGGACTATATTGAAACTGCCGTATTTTGATTAAAAATCCAAAAGTGGTAAAAACGTGTGTAAATATTCCTTACTAGTGAAATGGAGACACACGGCTGAGACTGTCCGATGCTGTAAATATTAATTAAGGAGCTTAATTACCCCTATTTACCATATTTGTTGTGGATTTTTTAATGTAACTTAGATAACATGCACCATTTATGTTATATGTATTAGCTCTAGTATGTACAAGTAACGAATACAGTATGCAATGATTCTGAAAAAAGTAAATAAGTAAAAGAAATATTACGGTCTTTTATGGTACAACACCGAATTTTAGATGTAGCTACTAGTATGGATAGACCTTTGCCGTGGCTTTAAACCAACGTAGTTATCGCTATATGACTCTGTCAGTAAGAAATCCCGCTTGCTATAAATTACCTTCTTCATTGAAACACATTCATCATAGTGCTACGATCGAGTCTGGACCGGCAACAGCATGACTAAGCTATTACTAAGTTTCAGTAGTAACGGTATGAAAATGGGACGCTTTCAGTAACATCATGTAGTGAGTAAGTTCACCACTGCCACTATGTGAGCACCAATGCGTGATTAGAGACAATTTTAAAAGGATACAAGGAAGGGGTCCAGCTAACACTCGGCCGGAGCTTATGTGCAGCAGGTCCGGGATCTGGCAGCACGCGACTGGTACTCATAAAGATCCTATCAACTGGACCTGGGCACGGAAGTGGCTGCTGCTGCTCGCTTCGAGTTCCAGCGACTGGACACAATCATTTGCCAAGGCTAAATTTTTAAAGTTTCATGAAAAATCGGCTGAGACAGTACTGCGCGTCCTTTGTATTTGCTGATGTACGTATACTAAAGTGGGGTAAAAAATGAATTACCCACATTAGGGGTAAAAATAAATTACCCGCATTAGAGGTAAAAAAATACCGCCCTCTCTTGCAGTAAAAAATTCTAGATTATTTTTTCACCCCTAATGTGGGTCATTGATTTTTACCCCACTTTACTATATCTGTGTATACGTTTACTACGCTTTCTACTAGCTCCGACTTCAAAGAAGGGATTTTTTGTAAGAAATGATGAAAATTTGCCAACTACTCCTGTCCAGCTAGCTACAGTATATGAAGGTAGTCTGGATGATACCATTAGGCGTAGGACAATATTGTAATTGTCGGTCATAGTGCATAAACTGCACTTCTGGATTTTTGACATTCCTGACAATAGTGTAAGATGAATTTGTGTCTAACAATGTTGATAATCTTATTTCAGATGGGGGATATCCATTTGTGATGTTTTCAACAATGT
>LQNS02000141.1:27780572-27791213 GCA_001587735.2 Parhyale hawaiensis | reverse complement strand
ACCTCAAATAATGTTTCCCCCACCCAAAATGTTCATTTTAGTATCCCACAATACTAATTCAACGGCAAAATTTCTTGGAAATATTGAAAATCCAGAAGTGCAGTTTATGCACTTAGACTGATATCGTACCTATAACGTGAGGGTAAATAACCAAGGAAAATTTAATTAGAGAAAATGTAGATGGCACGATAAGTCAGAACAAGGAAAGTAAATTCGTTTGATACATCGTAGTTGTTTCAGCATAAAATGCTAAAGCACCGATGGTTGAACTATCGTACGCGCGAAGAGAATTACACTTAATTCAAAACAATCTTCAAGGGCCAAGTAAGTATGGAAGGAAAGGAGCTTAAACGAGGTGCATTAATTGTTCAATTAATAATCAAACCCCCCCAGAAAATATGATTATAAAGCCTCCCCAAATAGTACCGTGTCCCGTTCATTAACTTTCGATCCGGACTGAAAAAACTTAGGAGATCCAAAACCCCAAATTTGGCTTCTCCAACTGCTAAGCTTAACAAAGGGAATCTTGTCAACGGACTGGAGTACAAGGAACGTTCGGAATAACCAATGTAAACCTAACAGTATGCAAATTGACTGAACGAATTTTTCATGAGAACTTGCTGCAACTTTGGCTTTGTCAATAAAGTTCGTACCTAAGCCGGATACACGGCTTTATTCATGAAAATTACCAAGACTCAGGAGCTGAAAAGTTTATGCTTGGTAAAGTGAAGGAACAATCGGGTATTTTAGTGACGGTTAGAGCGACAACCTTCAAGTTAAACTGCTGTGTACTGAAGATCATTGCGTTAATAAAAGACTTTTGAGTCAACTAAAGACTCTCTTACCACAGCAAAATGTACAATGCAAGGAAGAAGAGACAAACTATGTCGATACAAACGTGAAACCCATGCACGAGGATGCTCCCACTATGGATCTACACAGCTGGGAACAGTAGATGTTAATAGAAAGGAAAAGTAGAACCAAGTATAATTAGACGGTGGATAAATATGGAAGGAAACAAATTTGGACCAAAAGACCAACGTCCCGAAGGGCTAGCTAATTCGAGGTAACCTAATTTGCCTAATTTAATGGCAAATAACCCACCATCTGCCCCTGAGGAGGTTAATAAAAGATTATTTACTGAAAGAGACGCACTTATTATTTTTTGCAGACGAGGGGTAAGTCTAAAAATTCACGGGCGACTGAGCAGTAGTATATACTGAGGAAATTATTATAGTGATATTTTTGAAAGGTTTTATTACACGAAGAATAAAGCCCGGATGAACAAATTACTGGGCCTCGTGATTGACTGATGCTTCTCACATAAGCATATCATGAACACTCAATCACTGTACAACAGCTTGAAAGCTTTCACGTAAAAGCATAGTGCTGAGGAAGAACAAATGAATTTCGGTAGGCTAGTACCACTTACTGCTGAACAATTTAGCAAACAACAACAACAACATTATTATAATATTGAATAATTTAAGCCTCCGTTTCCACTACAACGGCACTCTAACACAGGAAGAAACAAGTGACATAGTACTGCGATAGAAACGGGGAACCCATGCACAAAGGCATTCCCTAACACATGATCCACGGGCATGGGAACAGCAAGTCGGGAAGAAGAAAGGAAAGCAAGATCAGTAGAGGTATGAATTCGGAAGGAAGCAAAGTGGGCACGAAAGGCAGACATTACGAAGGCCTAGCTAATGGCTAAGGTAATCTGCAGGGTCCGCCTAGAATCGCTGCTTCCCGTAATATAGGTTGGGCGAATCTAAGTAACCAAACCCTTCAGCCCATCCTATACCCCCTAAAACGACCATAGATAAAATGATAGTTAGCACGCCTGCTGTGACTTAGTACCGCGCCACAAAATGCAACTTTCGTGTAAGAAATAATAATAATAATTAAGGAAAGAACCAACAAAATTCAGCATACCGACGAGTTAAACTTACTGAGTTGCAATGTAAAACTTTCTCAAAACAAAAAATTACAAAATAATTCACCTGAAAACCCACGAATCTTAGTACACTAGCATTGGCTGCGTCACAATGAGAAACTTTCTTTAAGAGAGAGAAAAAAAAAAAGAATAATTCAGCAACCCAGGAATTTCAGTACCCTGCTGCGGCTGACAAGACCAGAGCATGAAGCCCGCACGCAAAAACATGAACAATTCAAGGGGAAGCCAACGAATTTCAGCACGTAAATTCGCCCGACCATTTGGGCGCATTAACCTCACAAATATAAGAGCTCGAACAAACGCAGAACGAAGTAAGAGCAAATAATTGTCACGCACGACTTGAAATTCTGGCAAAAGTTGCACGCGATCATCGCAAGCTCGCGTGACTCTCTGGACAGGGCAAAGGCAATGCTCCCATTGCCTTTGGAAATGGGCAATCACTGAAGGAAATTGATAGCGTGAGGCAGGTAAAGCTAATTCCCAAATGAAAGGAATTAATTGACCGAACAATTCCATGCAAAACGGACTGTTCGAAAATCGCCAAATGAAAGGTGTTATTTTTTTTTCTTCAATTTACCTAACGGAAAATATTAATAAACACAGTGCATGTTCGTGCGACAGCCGTAAGGTCGACAGAATCACCGAGAATTGCTATTATTATAACACAAAAAAGTGTAACCCCACCTTTTTCACTGCAATGGCGACCAAAGTGAAGTAGTTGGTACATAGTATGTCAAGAGGAACGTGAACCCTATCCATGGGGAGGTCCAGCACGAGATCGACGCACATGAGCAAGAATAACCGGGAATATGGATACATGAAGAGCCAATTTGAGAATGTAGCACCTTACCCATTTCACGGAAGATCAAAGATATTTTATGAAGTTTACTGTATCAGTGTAATGAAATAACCTACAGTGATTATATGTATATACGCACAGTTTTATAAGCGTTACTACACCGTAACGAAATTAACCGCCAAATTTAGTGCCGCCAGCCGACAAAAAAAAAAAAACGTTTTCTGCCGCTGCGAATTTAAAAACTGCTCCTATTCACCATAGACACCATTGAACGCTGATTGTAGACATGCAAAACACCACCAGTACGACAGTTTTTTTTTTTTTTTTTAGACATTCGAACTTGGCATACTCGTAGGAAGAACATTATATGAACAATACTTTCAGCAATGACCCCAGCAGGCGTTCAGTAGGAACAGCACATGCAGATGAAATGCAAAGAAGCGGCTCGTATTTATTTGAAGATGGGATCGATAGACCAAAACGGACTTCAGATTTGGAATGACGCAGCAGAACTAGGAAGATGTATTTGGAAGATCTTCAGTAGGAAAGAGCTAGTTGACCAGTGCTGTATGTCCTGCTACAAGCATAAAAAACTTACGGTAGTCGATTTGTTCATTTTTTCTGGATTTCGGAAAATTCTTTTTTATTATGAACTCTACAAAGACCGGCGTACGTCACAACCGACGTTTCAAACTACGCTCTTCCTACGAGAACCCGACATCTTAATATACTGTATTACCTAGCAGAGTTAGGTACGTTGAATAAACATTTGTCAATCGTCGGTTTTTTTATACTGTAACAGAGTTTTTGCGATGTTTCTGTATTCTCACAGAGAATAATTTTCGCTCTCGGTATCAGGAAACACATAGTCCGAGCACAACACTACTGCAAAATCAAACGTCGAAAATATAGTACGACCATTTTGGTGCGTTGGAGCGCATTCATTATTCGTAGCACTAAGTGCTTACCTCGAGAGTGCGACAGACTGCAGAGCCTTTTTATTCACGTATAAATTTACAAAATGTTAGCGTGATGTAGGTACAATAGTGATATTCTTCGCCTGACAGGCTTAAGGAACAAGAAAGAATAATTATGTAACTTGCAAAAGTCATGTTCCTCACATTGGTGACGCTTATTGCATCGACAAATTTCACAGGCACGGAAACAGATGCACGATGCTGAAATTATGCGAGTTTTTGATGAACATTGCATTATTTGACCGGTTGAATGTTAATACATAAATATGAAGTGCTCGCAGAGCATGATAGAATTCAAGAAGTAGAATAGTCAGAAAGATGTAAATCAACGTACTAATGCATCTTTCTGTAGTTAACAGCGCCGTCTATATTCAAATAAAATCGACCGTAATTACGAAAATTCTTGGAATATCCAATGAGTGGGAACTATCCGGTAGCGCAATCCAGACAATGCTAGGAATATCTTAAGATTAGGAACTATCCTAGAGCGCGATCGAGCATAATAAAGAGAAAGCTGGGAATATTCCAGAAGTAGGAACTATCCAGGAGTGTAAGCAAGAAAATGTTGAAACTATCCGGGAGAGCAAGCACTAGCAACTAAAAGAACCAGGGGCATATCTGAAGACCAGTAACTTCTGAGAATTTCTCTTTTAGCATTACAGACAATCTTTACAAAGTACAGATACAGAAATAGAGGAGCATTGAATTATATCCAGCGCGCTGATACAGGTAAAAAAAAAAGAATCGGGCGAGGAATTAGATGAATATTCCTCCACTCAACAGGGCTAGCTGATGCAGAAGAACCACAACGAAGTACGTTTTACTGTTTCAGTATTAACGAGTTTCGCAATAAAGAAACCGACACTTACTTTAGCATGGCCGCGTGTACTATGTATCAAAAATGAGAGCTGCTTGCATGAATCAGCGAATTAAAATAACCCATTGTTATACAGATGCCCTTTTCTTGTTAAAAATAGATTTTTTATGAAGCAGAAATTTTGGACAGGAATAAGAAAGAGAAGTCACGTTTTCCCTGTTATTGATAGTAAGTCCACTCACGCCGCCAGCATCCGGGCCTAGCTACGGACGGCTGATCTATTGTCCCGGTGCGGCAGTAACAAACCAGGACTCGAGTAATGGCGCGGATGTGCGTCCCAGTTTCATTCACTTAAGCCAGAGGGTAACATTTTACTCAGAAAATGCTCAGGAGCGAGTGCTACGTAGTCGGCGGCTTAATGACAGTGCGTGCGCACATGTGGGCATTTGACAAAGCGCTTTACATACCGCACAGCAACGCCAAACGGCTCACACGTGTTGATTGCCAGCCACTTGCAGCCAGGTTTCAGTCACTTACCGTACAGCCATTCCTGCGTGTTCTAGTCCTCCGCCGAAACTCACGAGATACGAACTGCATGAATAGACGAGACTACACAGCACAGCTCATTTAAAGAAGATAGTTGTGTCAAATTTGAGTGTATGCGCTACGCCCCTAAATTGTCAGGTTTGTGACGTCACAATTGCGTCACGCCACTGTTGCAGCGAGGAATCTTTGATATTTCCACAGTGGCGTGGCGTAATTTTGACATCACAAACCTGGAAATTTAGGAACGAAGCGCATTCACCCAAATTTGACACAACTATCTTCAGTAAATGAACTGTGCTACACAGTGCACATTGTCATGGAGTTTTGACACACATAGGGGAGACTCAACTCATGAGCTGACGCAAAGCTCGCACATCGTTTGGGTTCTGCAATTCCATGTGGTATCTTGGATACCGACTTCTATTATGTAAATGGGGCGATGAGCGAGCTGAATGTCCGCTCGTAAAAGGTGCATACGACTGTAGTACGCAGCCCGGGTAAAAGGCTCCCATTCCGAGTACACGCAGTATGGATGCAGTACACCGAGAAAATTGTTCTTCCAAACCAGCACGCGTTCCCGTGTACCACAATAAGAGAGGAATGGCTTGGTGTTTGCGCACAGCACAAAAGTTGCACTTATTTCTGTTTCTGCTTGGGTAGGCGAACAGTATGTTGGATACATGAAGCCGCGCGCAGACGAGTGACATCGTCGTTGAGTTCGGGGGACAAAAGTGTGGATAAATCCAGCTTGCGGCGACATGTTAATGCACACGCAGCAGCAAAAAGTGCTTGCAGCTGCAATGCTTTTGCGTAAAATAAAACATATTGTATATAAAAACAGAAATAGGAAATCTTAATTTAATCAGTTTTATTGGTTGTTTACACGCCGGTTTTTATTTACTGTGCATAGTGCTCAACGACTGAAAGTTTTTTTACAATTTTGTAGCATGTAAACAAAACTTTGACAGTTACGTTTTTTTGCTGGCTATCATCGTTGTAACATGGAGACGAGTTCATATCGTACTTTTGACGTTGCAATTGCCACCATATTTTAAAGCAATTTTTATGAAAAACTGTGGCGTTATCTGCGCAGTAGTGAATAGTTAACTGGGAAAAATGAATGGTAAGTTGCTTTGAATTGCTCGAAAGCTGGGAAAAAGATATGCCTAGATCCATCCTGCTGAATGTACCCTTCGAGCAACGTTTTCGTCGAGTCTGGTAGAGCATGCGCGGGCGAAATGCCACTCCCAGCAATTTTCGCTTCTTGTCTGCATTGGGCATCATAATGCCTCGTAAAAATTGACGAGAAAAAATTAAAGAAATTTTGTTATCCACGACGCGCGTTTCTCTGTTTATCAGCTCATCAGGTCGGATTTTCATAGTTGGTACATTTCGTCCTTGAAATTTTTGCACAATTTACAGAGGATATCACGAGAGTTGTAAATATATGACACCGTATTTTCAAAAATATAAATGACATTTTATGTCGGGGACAAATAAGCATTTCTACTCCCAACTGGTTTCTCGGATATGCAGCTCACGTGTCGTTTCGAAACATAGCTACTTAAAATCGGTAGCATAGATACCGTGTCATAAATGACGTCCGAATCTCGCATCCTTGCATCAAGTTGCCTATGTAAATAATACCTGGTGTGTTTTCAGCATTAAATGCGCATTATCGGAAGTCTTTTTATTTCAGTGCGATTCTAAAGCCTTTTTTATCGTCGAAAAATCAACATAACTACACGGATTAAGTTAAAGTGGGGTTTACTAAAGGAGTGAATTAAACTGGGCTGCACTTGAACTTTTCATGATGAGGATGGTTACTTAGCAGAACCTTAATGTATTTTGGGTATCGATTACAAAACTGTCATTCATTTTGTTCAATTAGTTCAGATTTTTACACCATGGGAATTGCAAAAAAAAAAAAAAAAACTCGAGAACTCTGTAGTTGAGGTTAATATTTTCATGTAAAATACATTATAAGGAATTTAGCCAAAACACATAGGATCAAAGAACGTCAATAACATTCATGACTTTACAACAGTCTAGACAGGCATAGGCTGAAAGGCTGTGGCAGATAATTTCTTCGGTGCTTGGCAGCAAGGGCGTCCCATTTCTCCCACCCACAGAGGCCTTTAAGGCATTTCCTTTTAACAGGTTCTAATGCACAGCATTCTGGCTCGGCTCTTACTTACTCTTACGCCTAGTCAAGTTCATGCATATGATGTTTCTTTATAGATTGAGACGTCCTGAATCAAAAATTAACAACCATTTTTTGGGAAAAAGCTTACTTTTCGAGATATTGGGCTTTGAAGTTCCAGTTTTTCCCATCTAATACTGAAGAAAGACATTCCAAGGTACCCTTCTTTTTCCCGAAAGTAGCAAGAGCAATATTGATTAATAAAAGTACCTAGGTTTTTTGGTTGTAAAGAAGGTTAGGTCAGGTAACAGGTTAGGTTGATGTGTTAGGTTAGGTAACTAGGTTTGGTTAGGTAACTAGGTTTGGTTAGGTAACTAGGTAAGGTTAGGTAACTGGATTAGGTTAGGTACCTAGATTAGGTTAGGTACCTAGATTAGGTTAGGTACCTAGATTAGGTTAGGAACCTAGATTAGGTTAGATAACTAGGTTAGGTACCTAGATTGGGTTAGGTACCTAGATTAGGTTAGATAACTAGGTTAGGTTAGATAACTAGGTTAGGAAACTAGGTTAGGTAACTAGGTTAGGTAACTAGGTTAGGTTAGCTTAGGTTAGTCACCACCAAAAACCTTCTTTAATTGTCAATATTGCTGCTGCCCCTTTTGAAAAAAAAAAAAAATTCGTACCTTGGAATTTTTTTCTTCATTATTAGATAGGGAAAAAATAAAATTTCAAAATCCAGTATCTCAAAAAGTAAGCATTTCCCGAAAGAATGGTTGTGATTTTTAAATTCAAGACGTGCCAATCTATTAAGAAACATATACCTATCATACATATCAACTTGACTGTGCGTAAGGGTAAATAATGACCTCTGGTGCTCATTGAGCAATATCGAAAACATGCCTGCAATCAGCGTGCAGGATACCCTATAAAAAAACATCGACTAGCACCCTAACCTCAAAAACTATGCAGGGCAGTGTTATTCCTCACAGTACGCACGATGCAATCATCGTTGCACTATGACACCTACACCAATGCATCAAAATAAAAAAATATAGAAAGTGTACAGGAAACAATAACAAGTCTAATTCCATAGCTCACTTTGCATTATAAATGCTCGCAAAAAAGAACGAATTTTATATCCAAGCGCTCTACATCAAACACATCAAAAGAAATTACTTTCGGTTCAGTGCCATGCAACAAACATGACAGCAATTTCTGCTGAATATAAAACGATTTTCTTTGACAAAGCTCGAAGAGAAGTAACAACATCAATGAAAGAGAAAGGAGAGGGGAGAATGACTAAAGTAATTTTGTTTCGTAAATTGCACAACATTTTAATGAAAAGAATGAGAATCAATTCTAAGGAACAAGGGAAAATAGCGAGACGTGGGTGGGAAAACAGCTGTTTTAACAATAAAATACGTAGGGATAGAAAAAGTATTTATATTTTAGTAGAGAGAACGCGTTTCAGTTCCAAGAAAGAGGAAAAAACAGTAAAAAAAATAGGGCAGGAAAGCTGTCGTTAGCAAGAAAATACGCTGTTGAGTAAAAAACGGTAGTCGTCGTGAGTTGACAAAAGGAAACGTTGAAGAAGAGCTATGGTTGTTTTAACGAAGGAAAAACAGTTACTTTTTTCAGACAAAGACAAGTCGACAATGAAGAAAAAAAAGTCCTCGTAGAAACCCACAGCCAGCAGCATAGCATAACTTAATGCAACAGCGGTGGGACGAGCACTGAAGCACGCGCAGACATCGTCCGTGGGGGGGAGGGGGTGCCAGAACAGAACGCTGCAGCCTCGCGCCGACACACAGATTGAGAGCGACACGGTCTGCTACACATCCTCATTTTCGCTTCGTTACAGAAGCTGCAACCCCGCGATAACACAGTTGGAAACAAATACAATTGATAGTATAATGGTAGACTAGAAGTGCAGTAGATGGTCATGGTAGAGTAGTAAGATTATCGAGTGTAAAGTGGTAGCTGGCAGAGCTAAGTAGTAGGATCGAGGCAGAGTAGTAGGAGCGTTGATATAATCGAGTAGCAAACAGACTGTCAAGTAAAATTCAAACGCAACTGGCTCCTTTGGTCCTCAACAACGGTTAGAGATGAAGGTCGCCAGAAATGGCGGCAAGACTACTTGTACTAACACCTCTACATTACAAAAAGCTCATAGTCGGGATTTTGGCATGGTTGATCCAGTGGTTAGCAAAAACAATGTTATTTTTTATTAAAACCAAAAGCCGTGTTTTTTCTATTTTCAGGAGTTTTTTCTCCAACATTTAAAGGGTTTTCTACTTTGTAAACATGTAGTTAGCTAATTATTAATCTTAGTCGCTTCATTTCAACTTCCTGTTGTAGAAGAATGACTAAGACAAGGGGATGAGAAAAATCAGTTAGCAAAGTACCTGAATTTGCTATGGCTACATTTAATATCCATGCTGCAGAGATTTGATATATAATTATCGCAATTTAAAATCAGCACGTACGGATCATGTTAGTTACGAGACAATTGACAGATGAAAATAGATAACATATTAAAATTGAGAAACTTAGGTATTGATTCACCTGTAGAATTTCATCAGGGCGTGAATACAGTCCTGCTGTTTCGTCAGTGGTGAGATAAGATCAAGAAGCTATATGTGTGCCGACTAATTAATCACGTTCTAAGTTATAATAAGGCCAGCAATATGAAAGAAACTTTCTTGTCGTTTATTATACAAGTAAATACATAAGTGATGAATGAAAACGATCATGTATGAACGAATTAACGAGACGTTAGCTTTTTTTTTACTTTAGGCTCTAATTCTAGTTAAAAGCAGCAAAAATACGAGCTATTTAGTTTCCTGAGCTTCCTTTTTAATCGGTGAAGGTTCTAATTAGTTCGGTGTCCCATGGGTAAGTCTCTCCCTCACTCACTACCTGCCTGCAGAATACGACAACTAGAACTAAAGACTTGCATCACAGGCCCAGCCGACGCTCACGAATTGAGTTTCAGCGAGCGTGTTTACAGGGCCCGTTCGGTTTACTTTTCATTAAGCCGTTGGAAGCTCGCCGTGTTGAATTCGTCGGGTCACACTTGCTTGCCATTTGGCTGCTGTAGCGCACGTGTTTCCTCGCAGCAGGGTAAGAGTTTCCTCGTCGCTGGGAACGAGTTTCTCTACAGCAAGGTACGAGTTTCCTCACAGAAGGGCACCAATGTTTATGTTTCCCTACAACGGCCAACGTCGCTTAAAATAATATACCTATTAAATAATGTTACTGCCGCAAAATATAATAGTTTAATTAAGGCCAGTTAGCACTAAGAAAAAATGAAGGTCTGACTTCTATTTTCGATTAGGATATTTCAAGCGAGATTGCAATATCATTTTGTACCCGTTGCACAACAGATTATTATTA
>LQNS02000141.1:27756449-27769772 GCA_001587735.2 Parhyale hawaiensis | reverse complement strand
TACGACCTTTTTCCCGAGAATATTTGACGCTCTTATGGAATCCCTCAGGCCATTTTATCCTGGCTTTCCATCTGGAGCGTGGATGCTGTTGGCCCTCGGAAAGATGCTTTTAAATAAAGTAAATGAAGCGTAGTTTCCGGCTTGTGTGCTTACTTTCTGTTAGTGGAACTACTTGGGTGCGAGATAATGTTGGGCAGTTTAGTAGCGTGTTCTATTTCTATTGAGGTAGGCAGCTAAGGTACCTAACAATCCTTATTAACGTTCTGTTGCGGATTATGGATTGTTGGTGCACATATGGTCGAACGATCCGTTTGAAAGGGGCGGTAATGTTTACCTTAACCTTAGTAAGATGGCGTCGGTTTCTGCAATCTGGCTTGTGATGGGTGTGTTCTGGAATAGAACTTTAATTGTTTGCATTGTTACCAATTGATTTTGGGTAGTTTTTATGAAATTAAATTTTAGTTGCTCTAATGATGATCCTCATCGGCTAAATAATGTTAAGGTAGTTTCTCATGAAGTGTAGATATTTGGTTTTATCCAAAGATATTCCTCATCGGTTACCTAATGTTTTCCACATCTTTAACATTAGTTTTTTTTAATTTATAGCATTATCTGTGAGCTAAATGATGCTACGCATTTTCTTGTAACATCCGTTTCCATTAATTGTATCATCAATTTTATTAGCAGAAACGCAGTTTTGAATACTTTATGAAAGATGCGCTTAGTTATTCGTAATGGTAACATTCGTGGACTAAATCAGGCTGTCGAACTTTTGCGTCATCGTGAGCTTTCTGCTTCAGCACCAAGTGATGATAAGAAGAGTCACTGATATATAACTATGTAATTCGCTGCTTCCCTTGAAAATTAATGTAAGTTACATTCGAAACATAGAACCATATTTCAATAATGCCATCTATTTTAACCTTGATTTCTCATTTACCAATTGAAAAAATCGTGTGAAAAGAAAATTGAAAACATACAAAGAGATTCAAAATCAGACGTATCCCGTAGCCTTTAACCAAACGTGTGTAAAAGATGAACTTTTGCCAACCTTTACTAGCATGTAGATGTGTAACTACTATATTATAAAGACTGATGTGTATTTATCTGTTTCTTTTCTTATTATTTATCTGTCCATTTTCTGTCATCTTTTTTTTCCAGCGTCCTGCAAAACTGCCCCGTCTTTTTATTATTTTTCTCCTGCTAATTTCACTACAAATCTTCATTCCAACTTCCTTCCTCAACGGCTCTAGTCACGAATTCACGCTTCACTTCGTCTCCCATTACCGTTGCCTCATTCAAGAAGACCGGAAACCCTGACTTTTGCCGACGGTGCGAAGCGAAGCCCGACGACTTTTTTGCTCTTTATAAGAGAAGATTATTGTCCTCTTATAAGAACGATGATTGGGTGGTATTATGGTCGGTAGGCTACCATAGCCTCCCTCAACCCTCGGCGCTTCCTTGCCGTTTTTTTTTTTTTGCCCACAACTGCTCGGAAGATATTCAGTTAATAATTGTATGCTTCTATGAAGATATTCCATTCATGCTCTGCACATCTAGTTTCTTTTTACTGATTCTCTCGGCATCTGCGCCTTTTTTTACTTGTTTTATTCGTGTTTCAAAGAACACGTTTTTTACTGTTTTTATTCGTGCTAATAAACACGTTGCTCCATCCGCATTTTTCGCATTTTTTGGTCATAGAGGACAATGTGTCTTCTAGAAGATAATGAATTCAATGTACGTGGTGCTTATCTTTCTCTTTTATATAGTTGTTTTATCGCCCGATGTTGCGCGTCTTTAATGTTGTGATTTCAACAGAGAGACTTTTTAAATCTATGGGCGCCAGTGTCTATCGGACTATTATAGGAAAACAGATGATAGCTATGGAAAATGAGCATTGGATGATATTCTGTTGCTCTAGAGTTTCTGGTTTTGCTACCTGCGGTAGCAGCAGCCTTGAGTGCTGAACTCCTGACACTGGAAGTTGCTGGTTCGAATGCCAACCCAGACAGGCGAGCTGTGCAACGCTTGACGCCTGATTTAGTACTTCATAGGTATGCACTGCAGCCGTGAAGGCACTTACCTTTCCTGGAATTGCGGAGGGTAGGGAGGGGCACGGGTCGTTGCATCAGTACTTTCCATCGATGGCGCCATAGCACTTGACGATCCGTGGTCGATTACAGTCGTGCCTATATCAGCTGCACGAACCAGTGCGTGTGGGTTTTGCAGTAAAGGATGCAGTCAAGTTGACTTGAACAAAAGGGATACCGCCGTTGGACGTAGCCATGTGACGAATTGGCTATGTTTTAATAATTTGCGCGCCAACATCGATTTCGCTGTCGCATTAGGTACCGGCAGGAATTGTTGTGTTTCTTCCAAAAGCCTTAGCTTAATTGGCTCGCCAAAAGCCAACACCAGCTATACATAAAAGTTAGTGATATTGACGTTAATTTTTTATCTGGGAATGAGTTGACTCATGACATATCTCGATACTCCTATGAGGATGTCGAATGTTTGAACTGGATCCCATAAAGGGCTCAATTCATTCCCATCCGTGGCGCTGACTTCTGAAACCATCGTAGATAGTGCTCTTTCTACGCTCTCAGGAGTAAAAGTAAAGGTAAAGTCAACTTAGACCACACCCTCACCTGCGAAACCCGCATGCACTGGTTTGTGCTGCTGCGGCCCCAGATGAGTAAGTGTTGTTGCAGTCAACCTTGGGTCACCAAGAACTGTGGCGCCAATTTGACGGAAGGAACAAATGACCCGAGACCCCCACCCCCCTCCTCTCCGAGGAAGGCAGTTCCGCCACGGCGCCGTGCATGCACACACAACTGCCGAGTCAGCACACCAAGATCTGTAAAGAGCTCACGTGCCTGACTGGGCATCGAACGTGCGAGCGATACAAGGTGCTAGAGCTGAGAACGGAAGCACGCTGCTTCCGTGGCGGGCTCTTCCCTGCCACAATATGTTTGGGCATCACGAACCCAAGGGTCCCGAATGCATTTTCCGCACGAGATGTTGCAGCTTGCCGCAATTCCTGCTGACGAAGTTAGTTTTGTAAAGTTAGGTAGGTTTTCTATTTTCCTTTTCTTTTCCTCTAGGTGGGCTGTCGATCGAGATAGCCGACGTAGTCCGTGGGACTCCTTTATACTCTCTCTCGTGTGGAAAGTCCTGAATGGGGCCGTTCACTCCAGTGATTTTTTCTATTCTTTGCGCCTCTGTCTCGCCAGTAGTAGTGCACCAAGCCAACCGAGTTTTTCCGGCAGGAATGCCGAGATAAAATGTTCCTACTAATGAAAAGCGTCATATTTTTTCAGTTGAGCTTCACTCTTAAATTGCCTCGCTGCTTCTAGGGTGGTAAAACACTGAATCTAATTATAATAATAAAAATAATAATGGTCATTCTGCAAGCCCAAATGAGTTTAGCGACTCCCTTTCGAATCACCATTGACCCGGATGAAATATATATTATACACAGTTTTCAGTAATCGGGTCGATAATGAGTGCATTCTTGATAATGGTACTGATAATGCAATCTTTTTAAAAAACCTAAAATCACTTTTGTAGCTCTCCCAACGCTTATTCAAAGTACCACAATGTCGTAGGCAAAGCTTTACCTATGCATTCCTTATTGCACGCCCAAGTTTGTTCGGTGACTCACGAAGAACTCCTTTGCAGAGCAACCATAAAGTCGAGCTATCATAGACTGTATTCTCATGTACCGTATATATGTTCCGTATTGTGCTTCCCAATCTCTTCCATGACTCTCCCAAAATAGTATCAGTGACTTTCCCCTACCTAAAAATATGCTTTGATATTCCAGGTTTTTTCCCAAATCTGATCTTCTACTCTCCAAAAAATCCTTTTGTAAAGCCCCGGTGCCAAGGCGCTGTCATGTACTATATATACTTCTACGGTAGGTTCCTATTCGGTGACTCACCAAAAACTACCCTGCAAAGCGCCACTATGGGCTGCCGCACAGTCACCAGCGTCTACCATTCTCTTCTGCCGCGCCACCCGAAATGCCTCTTTGGAGTCACCTTCTCGTATTGCCGCTATGCCTGCATTCTGCGACCAGAAGCTTGGCTGTGTCGTGGAGGCAATTTAATACCCATAATCAACAATAACGATGCTCATGTTGGCCGCCATTGCCGAGTGGCTTTCCATAAAGTTGAATCCGCTCCAGAATGCCGACTTACGAGCGCTCCCTAATGCCTCTCTTATGTTCAGAGAAGAGAAAGGTGGTGGACTTCTGCAGGCTCTCGAAGCTCTCCAATGCTGGGCTGGTTCTGCAGCCTTAGGTCACAGTTCTGGCTTCGTGATCCTGGTTGCTTTATTGCATTGTGTTGTTTTGTAGTATCTCTAGAGCTTGGTTACTGTTCGTATTTTGTGATTCTGATTTCTTTGCCGGCGTTTGGAAAATTGCTGTTACTTGTTTTCAGTGTTTGGTTGGAATTCATTCATCTTTTGCGGTCCTGTCTCTTTCTCATTTGCATCTGAAATAGTGTTTTTTTTTAATGTTTGTTGCAGTTTATGTCCTTTGATCGTGGCCCCTTCTTATTGGCGTTTGAAAATACTTGCAGTTATTTTTATCATCAGTTGGAGAAATTTTGATGCACTTAGATGCATCAAAATTACATGCATTTTCGTCCCAAAGCCGAAACACGCAAGTGTATCATGAAAATAAAGTGCATCATGATGATGCATGTAGGGTCCTATGATGCACTTGGGACGAGTTGATGCACTTATGTGTTTCGGTTTTGTGACAAAGCCGATGCTGCCCCGAGATGCAACAAAAACAGGTAAAATTGATGCACCTGCAGAGACGAAACTTTGAAAAACAATAGCGATCTGCGTGTTAGTTTGTAACCGCGTCTCGCTTCGCACGTGCAACAAAACTACGAAGCTTTTGCTCACTTTGTTTTTACGGAAATATGTTTTTTCGGACTAAAATATGTTTTTCTGTCTGCTGCGATGACACACCAAACTACGCCATGAAACACCTACGTGTATCGAAAGTTTTCTCAGTGCAACGCTTAGTTGCAGATCATCTTTTGTGGCCCTGTTCTTTTAGTTTGGTCTGAAATGCAATTCTCGAAGTGTTATTGCTTTTTATTATTTCCCTGTTATATAATACATCTTGAATCATAGTTTTGCTACGACCATCCTGATTTATTTTTAAGTCGCTTTTGTGCTGGTTTCTTTTATTTTTCTTCGAACTGTTGCTTACGTGATGCTGGCTTCCTTTTCTTGCTTTCGCAGTCTGAGGGCGCTGGCACACCAAAAGCAGTTCAGCAAGGAGCTGTCAGGCAGGCTGGTAGTTTTTTGAGAAACACGGGTGCCAGCTCCCTTAGGCTGTGATATTAACTGACGCTTTCGCTAGTCACGATACCTTACATGGACTATATTTTGTCGTTATATAGGTATGACGGTCCAGCACGCGAGCGCTGTATAAGTCCCAACTCGGATAGTAGATTAGAAAAACAAAGCGCTGTACTAACCACGCGCTGAAGAGTCTCTCAACTCGCGAGTGGCCAAACAGGTACCTATTTTGAAGATGTCATGAGCAATGCTAATGCTAAAATTAGTCAATAATTAATATTGGAACGATAATTTCAGTTGCACCGTCTGTATTCGTCCACAAAACTATATTCCATTATTAATTTCATTAGTGCATTCTTTACTCAATATTCACGTTCATATTTATTAATATTTCCGTCTCATGTGCAGGTACGTGGCAAGTACATGCATTGCAGCTGCCTCCTGTGAGTTGTATACATAATAGTGTATGTGCGTCATATTTCTTTTCATCTTAGCTAACCCACAGTTTATATTAGTTGCCCTGAATAGTTAGTATAAGTTCTAAAACACTTAGTGCTTTGCCAAGTCTAGTCATCGTACATTGTTGTACATTCGGAGCTACGCTAAGACTAGTCAGTTTGCATTATTATGCACTTTGCATTTCGCCAAGATTATTCATTTTGTGTTATTATACACTTTGTGTTTGCTAAGGTTAACTATTTAACATTAATATGCATTTCCTTTTGATGTCCTGGCTGGTTACTCAATAGCATTATACGTTTTCTATGCACGCAAAGACTGGTCTTGCCAAGCTCCTAGAGATTCTTGTTACCGTCACGATTAGACATTCTCAACTATTATTCATTTGCTTTGCTGTATCATATGCAGTCCAGTTTTTTACCAGTCTTTTTGCACTCCCAGCAGCCGCTGAATCAACTAGTCGCACCGTCATTCTTCTTGACGCTTGGCTCATTTTGTGCCGGAGTCGCACTGTTTGGTCACATGTTCGACGTTCAGGTTACAGGTCGTCTTGGTAGCTCAGAACCCGTGAAAATGACTTCAGCGGCATGACGTGCTAGTTTAACTCAGGAGGCATAGGACGGGTCATGGGGTTAGGTTAGCTAAGTTCACCCATCCTGTGCAATGGGGAGCAGCGACCCCGGAGTGATCCTATAGGCTACGTGAGTCTTAACTAGGAATTCGTGCCCACTCTGATTCCTTCCACTTTCATACTCCTACTGATGATGCTTTATTCTGTTTTTCCCTTCCCGGCTTGCTGTTTCGATGCCCGTTGATCCTACGTGGAAACACCCTGGTGAATGAGTTCCACGTTTCTATCGAGATACCATGTATTCCTTCCTCCTTTTCCTCTGTGAGATCGCTTTTGTGTACTGAAAACGAAGCCGTAAGCTACTCAACATAACTAACCAAACTAACGACGTACCTGCTGAAATTCCACTTATAAGTTGTGCGTGCTTTTGCAGGATGTGGCCTCGGCATAAGAATGTGTTGCCCTCCTGTTGTTGCTGTGCTCTTCTTATATCCGAGGAATAGACAGAATCTTACCCCAATGTTGTAATTATTTTTCTTGTCATGAGTTGCTGGTGAGAAGCGTCAGTACAACCTATTGCGAATTCTGATATTCGAGTTTTTTTTATTGATTATAAGCATTGCTACAAGGCTCATGAACTGCTTTCTAAAATTTCCAGATGGAGGAAGTTTGGATATTTCTTGATCCTTCTCTAAAAAATTCATTGATCGTTAAAGTTTACGGTAGTTTGATAGTCAAAGTTGGGCCGTAAAACTCTCGTCGTTGAAGAGTTATAAAGCCCGTTAGTTTTTAATTCAAATCTCTTTAAAAATCCCGAGTTTACGCTATCACATTCTAGTCAGAACTTTGGTGCATACTGCTGTGCTTTTGTACGCAAAAATTTTATTGTCCTTTGGAAAATCTGGCTGTATTAGAAACTAAGCTGGTAACTGCCTTGGTAAATTTGGGTGCTTGTTGCAGCAAAAATCCGGATCTCGCTTCAAAAACCTGGAGCTTGCGACGTCACATTCGTGTGTGTTATTAAGACTCTGATGTGTATCTATATTCGTGTAATTTACTATTCAGTTCTACCTGCCATTTCCTTTATGAGTTGGAAGTTGTACACCAATGCAGATGTACAATTTTATCACAATGTCATTAAACCGTATTCTTTGCCATTGCATATTTTGCGTCATTCGATTACTGTATTCATTTGGTATGTGAAAAATATGCGAAGTTAATACATGTATTGTGCCTTTATGCGTATCGTCTGTTATTGATTAAAATGAATAAAAAATTATCATTTTTATGTTGGTAGTAATATTATGTTGTTCTTTTTTCTTGCGAATTAACTGCTAATATATTATATGATCTCATTCTATAACCTTATAAACATATTGAATGAAGTGGGGAGTATCAATGTTCCGCATTTTTATGTTTTAAAAAAATTGTATATTGTCTCCGCCAATAAGATTATATTTTTGCTCGAATTTGTAGGGATTGTTAGTGATGTCAAAAGGCACAAATGACCAAATTTGGGTGATGATGGGTTTGTTCATTTATGTGTTTGACTATGCGCTTGTCTTAGTGTTTGTGAGGGTATAGCTAATGCAAAATGTTACGGACGGATCTTCAAGAAAATTACAGGAGTCACAAATGGCCAACTTTTTCTACGATAAAAATAAAATCCTGGTTTCTGGACCAATATGATTTTTATCGTAACATTACATTGCTTGGCGGATGCATGCGCTTTCAGAGTGCTCTAATTGAGATATTCAAAGCCCGTAGAAATTCAACCGAGAGTTTATTTGCACAGACATGGAATTTTATTTATTGAGTTAAGAGGCATTTAGGTTCCATCTTTTTAAGTTATTAGTGTTTTATAATTATTTGCATTATGATTATTATTATTACTCCCTTCGTTCTGAAATAGCTGTTCCGCGCTACAAATTTCAATTGCCTCATCTTGATATCCAAAATGAGCAATTGAAATTTTTGGCTTTGGAACAACTATTTTAGAACGCAGGGAGTATTATTATTATTATTTTACAAACCTGAAGATGAATCGAAAGGGAATGAAGGAATGTCTGCTGTGAAAAATAATTTTGCCGCATTAGACCAACGCGTCCTTTTTTGCTCAACGTAATTTTTTCAGTCCAAGCTCCAAATTATGCATTGCAAGACCTAATGAGGGGTTGTGTCACCCCTGCTTTTGTGTTCCCTAGTGAGGGTAGCCAGGGAACATGCACAAATTAGTGTACCTAGCGAAAAAGTTTTAACTCTTTCAGAATAAATATCTTGATGAGCAAAAGCACGGTTGTACTTGAAGTTGAAATACATATATATATATTTTTTTTTTTATTCCAAAAGCGATTTCTTGTAGCTCGTAAAAGTTCTTTTAAGACCAGTTTTTCCAATTTTTCTCTTACTCCGGCTACCCAAGTACTGCTTTTACGATCTACGAAATGTAGTAGCGCTTCTTTTTAATTATTCGTGTGTAGTGTATGAGTGCCGAGAATCATTTAGTGCAGTAACAATCATATACGTTTTTATTTTGTCATGATTTAATAAATATTTCTCAATGAAATATAAGATATTTTCAGTGAAGACTGATGGGCATACACATTTCCCCTATTAAATTTCCAATATTTTCGATTTGTGGTAAAGATATGAATAATATATATAATATGTAATATATGAGTGCTGCGTCTAGATATGTTTTGCCAGTATAGTAGTTGAATCTCAAGTAGAAATACGTAGACTTTTGACTATCCTCTACCGTTGCTGAATCGTTTGATTTTCCTTACAGCTCCTTACAAATTACCTTAAATGATGTTGGTAGTAAAATTCCACATTGTATCCGCAGACTTTTTGCCCATTCATAGTTAAATCTTAAGGTGAATTCCGTAGAGTTTTTTGTACATGATGGGCGAAATTTTCCAGGCTTCTATTTGCCAATTGTTATTCCGGTTCGGTCTTTTTTCTACTGGTGCCATCTACTTTTGGCCGTTATTTTTTTCGGTAGTTGTGTGATTGATATGCCTGGGCTCATTTGCATTTAAATTACCGGGTTTGTACAGGTCGTTCAGTCTGCTTAGCTTCCGACTTTGATCAACTGCGTTGCCCGGCGGATATCTCTTCTATAACGTAAAGTTTTTTTCCTCAGATTGCTTTTATGCAACCAAAAGGTTTTTACTCGGATCAACTTTCTCGAACGTGATTTAGTTTTGCTTGTATCATCTATTTTCAACGTAATTTTTTATCCAAATTTGATTTTCTGCAACGCTTTTTTTTATTAATTTCTGGTCTAGTAAATTTTTTATACGTGTACTGATTACTTGAGTTAAACACCGTGTATATTTTCTTGCGACGTATAAATAAGTAAATAAATAAATATATATTTGCGCGTATAACTGTGCCTTGTGTTAGTTTCGCTTTGATTTACTAGCAATCCCCGAAACGTATATTTCAATTAATAACTATTGCTAATCATAAGGATAGCGAAATTCTCTTACTCTTTAACGTAATTTCAGCTTTATTAGTTATTGGTTTCCTGTTGTACTATTGGACACCAGTATTTAGGCTGTCGCGCTGTTGGTGATCAACGGGGCTGTAACTTGTTTGTCAAGGTTCTTGTAGGAATAACATTGGTTAAATTTTAAGGCTAGTCAAAACTCTGCTATGTAGTTAGTTATCAATAGAATGAAAATTATTCAGTGATATGCAGTGAAGTCACTGCTGATGTTTCAATAAACGGAGAGGGCTGAAGAACTTTTTTTCACATACATCCAAACTTTTTGAGGAACGTATTGCGTTTGCATTGATGTAGCCAGACTGCAGCTCATCGATATTTATGAATTTAATCAATATTCAGATGAATTACGGAGAATTCCATCCAAACGCGATGCATCGTCCGCGTATCGAAGTCTAATTAATGGATTCCGGATCTCTGTATTGGCTTGTTTTTCCTGAGAATTGGGCTCTGATAGCACATTGATTTGGGGCTCGTGTTGCCAGTTCTGTATTGTTTTTGTTAGGAGTAAATGCGGTGTATTCCTCTCGACCGTTTGTTGCGCTTGGTTGCAAGCAGCAAGTATCTGCAGCAGTAATGAATACTGGATTTTATTCCGTGTTAAAACTTAAACTAAGGTGACTTATTTTGTTCTAGAAGCACAACTAAATCGTATTGCAAAACAAGCACGCTGTTCTCTGCCCCACTGCTCGTGTTCCACGAGCAAACAGAGGCGGGTATTGTCCTGATATATATATAAATATTTCGATTAGAAGCAGTTAAAGAAATTTTGATACCCACTTCACTTCCAAAAATCACACGCGCTTTGCAATATGTGCTTACAGAGGAGTTTACTCTTGTATATTAGGCCTATATTAAGGCCTATATTAAGGCCTATATTAAGGCCTATATTAAGCTGAAGTCAGAAAGTCGCGTCTACACGTTCGACACATGACAGTTATTGTGGAACATGGGCTACAAATTTGATAATTGTGTAAGATTGGCATTACCGTATGATAATTATTGAACTATTCTATGAATAAATGTAGATCCCACCCTGTAATTTATTGTAATTATTATGATGGAACCTGAGCTGTAAAGTAAGATAATTACAGTTATTGGACCTTAACTGTAAAGTATGACTGATAAATATCGAAGCCGTTACATATTAGTTTGGCCAAAAAGTTCGTTTTTTTGTACCAACTTTGCAGTCTTCTAACATTGTTAAAATATTCATTTTCTTTGGATACTGTATCCGGTGTAGGATCATATCTACATCCGTGGAAAATAGGTCCCGGAAACGGAAGGTGCTAACATTTTTGCTTGCATTTAAGCCCTTAAAATGAGGGATCAGGTGGAGCACTGTCGGCATCTTATAGATTTTACTAGACAAGGAAAGAAAGAAAGCAGCAGAAGCTGGCCGAAAGATATGCGGTGTGTGGGGAGAGAAGGCTGTTTCAGAACTGGTGTGCCAGGAATGGCTTATTCGACTTCGATCAGAAAATTTTCACTGAGAGATGCATCTCCCTCTGGCCGGCCTAAAGAGATGGACATCGGCTAACTGAAGGCTGTAAAAGAACAAAACAGCAGTCTGACGACCAGACAAATTACAGATATTTTCTACATATCCAAAACAAGTATAGAAAATGAGTTTCCACCTGAAAAACGAACGTTTTGGCCAACCCAATAAGTACTGAAAACTACAGAAAGCAGTTTATATGGAGTGATTGTGATTGAACTCATTGTATAAAGTACCCATGATAATTATTGAATCATTGAATCGTGACAGTAAATCATTACGGTATAATATTCTACCTGCACTCAAAGTACCTATGGTCATTATCGTACCATAGCTGTAAAGAATAATTTTGATGCCAGACTGTACGGTTAAGTGTGAAAATTATTGACCGGATTCGTGTATATAGACTTCCAAAAGGCTTTCGAGAAACTCCCCCATCAACAGTTAATGAAAAAAATTGGAAACCCATGACATCCATAGAGACTATTTACGCTGGATCCGGACATGTCTTACGGGTCAGCAGCAATGAGTGAAGCTTGAAGAAGAGATGAGCGACTGAACGCTGGTATCATATAGGGTCCACAAGATAGCGTGCTTGGCCCACTTCTGTTCATAATGTATATAAATTATTTCGATCTTAATATCCGAGTTAAAATCAGTAAATTTTCGGATGATAGTAAAGTATGTCATCCTGCCAGGAAAAGAGCTTGTCGGTGCGGACACAGTCAACGCGTTTAAAAATTATCTTGACAAACATTGGGAAATACATCCTCCACAGCTAAGAACACCTTCTCCAAGAGTCACAATCTCTTAAGTTCCGCAGATCAGCGACTAGAAATCGTGCTTGCGTGCATGCATGATCGTCTCATTGGCTGACATTCTTCCTTTTTTTTCTTCTTTTATTCCTCAGCCATCTATATCATACTGACATATTGGCAATAGCTCATAAAGGGCCGGGGCGTAAGTCCCGGCGTCTCTCTGGGAATGGGCCTGTTGGTCCTCCTATCTAGTATAATCTTATTGTAAAGTAAGGTTAATATTAAACCAAGGCAAACTATTATGATAACTTGGTAGAACTCAGAGACTGAGTGTAACGTGTGATGATTGTATAACCCAGACTGGAACGTGTGATACTTGTGGAACCTCTACTGGAGCGTATGTTACTTGTGGAATCCGTACTAGAACGTGTAATACTTGTAGCACCCATACTGGAACGTGTGTACTTGTGAAAAGCGTTCGGTGGAACCCGTACAGGAACGCGTTATGGTTATAGCATTAGTATGAATGTAATTCGTGATGACTGTAGAACCCAGACTGTTATGCCGGAGAAAATAAGTTTTGCGAGCATCTGCGGCCGTATTCACGAAATATCAATGCCTACTTAGTTTAATGTAGATCTTTATCCTCCAACGCTACTATCTCGAAAGTTTAACTCGTTATCTTCCCCTTCTTTCACATTTTGAATGGGCTTTTTCTTAACGTTTGAACTTCACTCGTAAAGTACCATTGTGAGCGTCAGTGATGGTAAGACATCTATATTATAATATCAAGGCTACGCGTCACCCTGCCTGTCCTGTGGTCTTCCTTATTCATGATGTTGGGATGCCGCCCACGCCGGCCGAGCGTTAGGGACTTGTCAGCCGAAAAAAAAATCACGGTCTGCTGCCATCGATGATGGAAATCCGCTGCAGGAATGACAAGAAATCCTTGTCGAGAATTCGTAAATTTTTGCTCAGAAAATGATATATTGATCGACTTAGGGATCGCTGACCCGCTGCAGTTTCTCACGTGACCAAAATCTTGTGAATATGTTTGTAAATTGTGAGTAGTTATACTGACGCTACTTGAATTTTTGTGCCAACTTTCCTCTTTTTTGTTTCTCTTGCTCCTACTGATGGTCTTTGTCTAACTTTGTCTAATGCTCTTCCTCATCTTTTCAGGTTTGATGTTCTCATTGAT
>LQNS02000141.1:27730137-27751408 GCA_001587735.2 Parhyale hawaiensis | reverse complement strand
ACTCCATGGCTATACGCCTCTGCAATGGCCTACAAAACATCGTTAAATTACTACACTTGCCCTCACTCCAGGGCTAAACGCCTCTGTTCTACACCAGATCGTCAAATTTCTACACCTGCCTTCACTCCATGGCTAAATGCCTCTATTCTACACCAGATCGTCAATTTTTTACACTTATCTTCACTCCATGGCTAAACGCCTCTGTTCACCAGATCGTTAAATTACTACACTTGCCCTCACTCCAGGGCTAAACGCCTCTGTTCTACACCAGATCGTTAAATTACTACACTTGCCCTCACTCCATGGCTAAACGTCTCTGTTCTACACCAGATCGTCAAATTTCTACACCTGCCGTCACTCCATGGCTATACGCCTCTGCAATGGCCTACAAAAGATCGTTAAATTACTACACTTGCCCTCACTCCAGGGCTAAACGCCTCTGTTCTACACCAGATCGTCAAATTTCTACAACTGCCTTCACTCCATGGCTAAACGCCTCTGTTCTACACCAGACCGTCGCAATTCTAACTGCCTACATGTCGGAGCTTAGCGCCTCAATTCTACACCGGAAGGCAAAACTCTACACCGTTCGTTCTGGTGCTGAGCCAAATTTTCAGTTATGAGACTAGACTCGGACGGTACGCTCGGAGGCGATGCAAATTCCAGTTAAAAGATACATCCTCGTTGGAATATTTTGGACACGACAATTTTGATGGTAAGCCCGCGCGTTATATTGAAGAAAGGGAGAATGTTGCAGTTTTCAGTTGAATTGCACGCAAAAAAATCCTTTCTATACAAAATTTTAGCCTGAAATTGGTATTGCAAACGTAAAAAAATCTTTCTAATATGGAACACTTTGCCTAGTACTGGTATTACACACTAAAAAAAAGGTTCCCTTTGGAAGATTTAGTTTACCGTTAGTACTGCACGCATAGGAGAAGTCACCTAGCTTTATTTTTTACACTTTATAAGAAGGCATTTTCTCATATTAAAGAGAGCTTTCTAGACATACTACTGGCAAAATTGTCAATATGGCGGTAAACTCGATATTAAGGCAGCAAGAATGAAAAGATACATTGGGAGGGACGACCACCGAATAAGTCTACGGTGATCACAAACAACATTTCACTTACTTTAGAGCAAAACCTGCAAATAGCAGAACAACGAAAAAGTTTGAACTCTCCGGGACTCATTCATGACATTTAAGTAACTGTGGCGATGCACAACACTTTATTAAAGCAAACAGCGATAGGTAAAAAAATAAATAGACGGGGAATGAGTATCACATTCAAGTAATTACGGTGTTAAGCTCGATATTTAAATAGAGTAAACGGCGACAGTAGAAATAGTAACACGGAATTAAAAATTTTCATGAGCATACGTAGTAGGTGAGAGCTGCAGAAATAATTGCGTAATATACAGTAGGTGAGAACAGCAATACTTTCAAAATTGCGTAATTTTTTCTACGTATGTCGTTGCCACTTTGTACTTGAGACTACGCTTTAGTCTTTACGTAGGTAACACGTGACCGACATTGCAACAAGTGTCCACAGTTTAATTTTCATTAGAGGACAGAGTGCTTACTGAAACAAGTGTTTATTGCGCTCGAGAATATAATCTTCTCGAAAAATCTGACATGAATGTTTGTAGCAAAATAAAAAATTGCCGGCATTTTGAGGGCTAGTACAAGGAAAGATACTTCACTGCAGAGAGAAAACGCAGTAGGGGACTATATTGAAACTGCCGTATTTTGATTAAAAATCCAAAAGTGGTAAAAACGTGTGTAAATTTCCTTATTAGTGAAATGGAGCACACGGCTGAGACTTTCCGATGCTGTAAATATTAATTAAGGAGCTTAATTAACACTATTTACCATATTTGTTGTGCATTTTTAATGTAACTTAGATAACATGCACCATTTATGTTTTATGTATTAGCTCTAGTATGTACCAGTAACGAATACAGTATGCAATGATTCTGAAAAAAAGTAAAAAGTAAAAGAAATATTACGGTCTTTTATGGTAGAACACCGAATTTTAGATGTAGCTACTAGTATGGATAGACCTTTGCCGTGACTTTAAACCAACGTAGTTATCGCGATATGACTCTGTCGGTAAGAAATCTCGCTTGCTATGAATTACCTTCTTCATTGAAACACATTCATCATAGTGCTACGATCGAGTCTGGACCGGCAACAGCATGACTAAGCTATTACCTACTAAGATTCAGCAGTAATGGTATGAAAATGGGACGCTTTCAGTAACATCATGTAGTGAGTAAGTTCACCACTTCCACTATGTGAGCACCAATGCGTGATTAGAGACAATTTTAGAAAGATACAAGGAAGGGGTCCAGCTAACACTCGGTCAGAGCTTATGTGCAGCAGGTCCCGGATCTGGCAGCACGCGACTGGTACTCATAAAGATCCTATCAACTGGTCCTGGGCACGGAAGTGGCTGCTGCTGCTCGCTTCGAGTTCCAGCGACTGGACACAATCATTTGCCAAGGCTAAATTTTTAAAGTTTCCTGAAAAATCGGCTGAGACAGTACTGCACGTCCTTTGTATTTGCTGATGTACGTATAGTAAAGTGGGGTAAAAAATGAATTACCCACATTAGGGGTAAAAATAAATTACCCGCATTAGGGGTAAAAAAAATTACCGCCCTCTCTAGCGGTAAAAATCCTAGATTATTTTTTCACCCCTAATGTGAGTCATTGATTATTACCCCACTTTACTATATCTGTGTATCCGTTTACTACGTTTTCTACTAGCTCTGACTTCAAAGAAGGGATTTTTTGTAAGAAATGATGAAAATTTGCTAACTACTCCTGTCCAGCTAGCTACAGTATATGAAGGTAGTCTGGATGATACCATTAGGCGTAGGATAATATTGTAATTGTCTTAAAGTATTTAGACTGATATCGTACCTATAACGTGAGGGTAAATAACCAAGGAAAATTTAATTAGAGAAAATGTAGATGGCACGATAAGTCAGTACAAGAAAAGTAAATTCGTTTGATACATCGTAGTTGTTTCAGTATAAAATGCTAAAGCACCGATGGTTGAACTATCGTACGCGCGAAGAGAATTACACTTAATTCAAAACAATCTTCAAGGGCCAAGTAAGTAAGGAGGGAAAGGAGCTTAAACGAGGTACATTAATTGTTCAATTAATAATCAACCCCCCCCCAGAAAATATGATTATAAAGCCTTCCCAAATAGTACCGTGTCCCGTTCATTAACTTTCGATCCGGACTGAAAAAAACTTTGGAGATCCGAAGCCCCAAATTTGGCTTCTCCAACTGCTAAGCTTAACAAAGGGAATCTTGTCAACGGACTGGAGTACAAGGAACGCTCGGAATCACCAATGTAAACCTAACAGTATGCAAATTGACTGAACGAATTTTTCATGAGAACTTGCTGCAACTTTGGCTTTGTCAATAAAGCTCGTACCTAAGCCGGATACACGGCTTTATTCATGAAAATTACCAACGACTCAGGAGCTGAAAAGTTTATGCTTGGTAAAGTGAAGGAACAATCGGGTATTTTAGTGACGGTTAGAGCGACAACCTTAAAGTAAAACTGTTGTGTGCTGAAGATCATTGCGTTAATAAAAGACTTTTGAGTCAATAATTCCATTACAACAGCAAGATGTACAATGCGAGGAAGAAGAGGCAAACGATGTCGATACAAAAGTGGAACCAATGCACGAGGATGCTCCCACTATGGATTTACGCAGCTGGGAACAGTAGATGTTAATAGAAAGGCAAAATAGAACCAAGTATAATTAGAAGGTGGATAAATATGAAAGGAAGCAAATTTGGGCAAAAGGACCGACGTCCCGAAGGGCTAGCTAACTCGAGATAACCTGTGGGGTAGCCTGGGGAGCGCTGCTCTTCACAACAATTAACATAGAACGAACGTGCCTAATTTATTGGCAAATAACCCATCCTATGTCCCCTGAGGAAGTTAATAAAAGATTATTTTACTGAAAGAGACGCACTTATTATTTTTTTTTTGCAGATGAGGCGTAAGTCTAAAATTTCACGGGCGACTGAGCAGTAGTAAAAACTGAAAAAAATTATTATACTGATATTTTTGAAAGCTTTTATTACACAAAGTTTAAAGACCGGATGAACAAATTGCTGCGCCTCGTGATTAACTGATGCTTCACACATAAACATATCATGAACACTCAATCGCTGTACAACAGCTAGAAAGCTTTCGCGTAAAAGCATAGTGCTGAGGAAGAACAAATGAATTTCGGTAGGCTAGCACCACTTACTGCTGAACAATTTAGCAAACAACAACATTATTATTATATTGAATAACTTACGCTTCCGTTTCCACTACAACGGCGATTTAATACAGGGAGAAACAAGTGACATAGTACTGCGATAGAAACGGGGAATCCATGCACAAAGGCATTCCCTAACAAATGATCCACGGGCATGGGAACAGCAAGTCGGGAAGAAGAAAGGAAAGCAAGATCAGTAGAGGTATGAAATCGGAAGGAAGCAAAGTGGGCACGAAAGGCAGACATTACGAAGGCCTAGCTAATGGCTAAGGTAATCTGCGGGGTCCGCCTAGAATCGCTGCTTCCCGTAACACAGGTTGGGCGAATCTAACTAACCAAACCCTTCAGCCCATCCTATACCCCCTAAAACGAGCATAGATAAAATGATAGTTAGCACGCCTGCTGTGACTTAATACTGCGCTGCAATATGAAACTTTCGTGCAAACATATGAGTAGTTCAGTAAGGAAACAACAATTCAGCAAGCTGCTTTAACCTTACTGCGCCCCAAAATGTAACTTTCGTGTAAGAAATCATAATAATTCAGGAAAGAACCAACAAAATTCAGCAAACTGGTTTAACTTACTGAGTCGCAATGTAAAACTTTCTCAAAAGAAAAAAATTATAAAATAATTCAACTGAAAACCCAGGAATCTTAGTACACTAGCATTGGCTGCGTCACAATGAGAAACTTTCTTGAAGAAGAAGAAGAAAAAATAATAATTCGGTCACAACCCAGGAATTTCAGTACCCTGCTGCGGCTGACCAGGCCAGAGCATGAAGCCCGCGCGCAAAAACATGAACAATTCAAGGGGAAGCCAACGAATTTCAGCACGTAAATCCGCCCGACCATTTCGGCGGATTAACCTCACAAATATAAGAGCTCGAACAAACGCAGAACGAAGTAAGAGCAAATAATTGTCACGCACGACTTGAAATTCTGGCAAAAGTTGCACGCGATCATTGCCAGCTCGCGTGACTCTCTGGACAAGGCAAAGGCAATGCTCCCATTGCCTTTGGAAATGGGCAATCACTGAAGGAAATTGATAGCTTGAGGCAGGTAAAGCTAATTCCCAAATGAAAGGAATTAATTGACCGAACAACTCCATGCAAAACGGACTGTTCGAAAATCGCCAAATGAAAGGTGTTATTTTTTTTCTTCAATTTACCTAACGGAAAATATTAATAAACACAGTGCATGTTCGTGCGACAGCCGTAAGGTCGACAGAATTACCGAGAATTGCTATTATTATAACACAAAAAAGTGTAACCCCACCTTTTTCATTGCAATGGCGACCAAAGTGAAGTAGTTGGTACATAGTATGTCAAGAGGAACGTGAACCCCATCCATGGGGGAGGTCCAGCACGAGATCAACGCACATGAGCAAGAATGACAGGGAATATGGATACATGAAGAGCCAATTTGAGAATGCAGCACCTTACCCATTTCACGGAAAATTAAAGATATTTTATGAAGTTTACTGTATCAGTGTAATGAAATAATCTACAGTGATTATATGTATATATGTACAGTTTTATAAGCGTTACTACACCGTAACGAAATTAACCGCCAAATTTAGTACCGCCAGCCGACAAAAAACCGTTTTCGGCCGCTGCGAATTTAAAAACTGCTCCTATTCACCATAGGCACCATTGAACGCTGATTGTAGACATGTAAAACATCGCCAGTACGTCAGGTTATTACGTTTTTTTAGATATTCGAACTTGCCATACTCGTAGGAAGAACATTATATGAACAACACTTTTAGAAATGACCCCAGCATGCAGGCGTTCAGTAGGAACAGCACATGCAGATGAAATGCGAAGAAGCAACTCGTATTTATTTGAAAATGGGATCGATAAATCAAAACGGATTTCAGATTTGGAATGACACAGGTTTCAAACAACGCTCTCACTACGAGAACCCGACATCTCAATATATTGTATTCCCTAGCAGAGTTACGTTGAATAAACATTTGTCAATCGTCAGCTTTTTTATACCGTAACAGAGTTTTTGCGATGTTTCTGTATTCTCACAGAGAATAATTTTCGCTCTCGGTATCAGGAGACACATAGTCCGAGCACAGCACTACTGCAAAATCAAGCGTCGAAAATATAGCACGACCATTTTAGAGCGTTCGAGCGCATTCATTATTCGTAGTACTAAGTGCTTACCTCGAGAGTGCGACAGACTGCAGAGCGTTTTTATTCAAGTATAAATTTACAAAAGGTTTGCGTGATGTAGGTACAATTGTGATATTCCTCGCCTGACAGGCTTAAGGAACAAGAAAGAATAATTATGTAACTTGCGAAAGGGATGTTCCTCACATTGATGATGCTTAATGCATTGACAAATTTCACAGGCACGGAAACAGATGCATGATGCTGAAATTATACGAGTTTTTGATGAACATTGCATTATTTGGCCGGTTGTATGTAAATACATAAATATGAAGTGCTCGCAGAGCATGATGGAATTCAAGAAGTAGAATAGTCAGAAAGATGTAGATCAACGTACTACTGCATCTTCCTGTAGTTAACAGCGTCGTCTATATTCAAATAAAATCGATTGTAATCACGAAAATTCTTGGAATATCCAATGAGTGGGAACTATCCGGTAGCGCAATCCAGACAATGCTAGGAATATCCTAAGAGTAGGAACTATCCCAGAGCGCGATCGAACGTAATAAAGAGAAAGCTGGGAATATTCCAAAAGTAGGAACTATCCAGGAGTGTAAGCAAGAAAATATTGAAACTATCCCAACAGTAGGACTTATCCGGGAGAACAAGCACGAGCAATCAAAAGAACCAGGGCATATTCGAAGACCAGTAACTTCTAAGAAATTTCTCTTTTAGCATTACAGACAATCATTACAAAGTACAGCTATAGAAATAGAGGAGCATTGAATTATATCCAGCGCACTGATACAGGTAAAAAAAAAAAGAATCTGACGAGGCATTAGATGAAAATTCCTCCACTCAACATGGCCAGCTGATGCAGAAGAACCACAACGAAGTACGTTTCACTGTTTTAGTATTAACGTGTTTTGTAATAAAGAAACCGACACTTACTTTAGCATGGCCGCGTGTACTAGGTGTCAAAAATGAGAGCTGCTTGCATGAATCAGTGAATTAAAATAACCCACTGTTATACAGGGGCCATTTTCTTGTTAAAAATAGATTTTTATGGAACAGAAATTCTGGACAGGAATTAGAAGGCGAAGTCTCGTTTTCCCGGTTATTGATAGTAAGTCCACCCGCCTGCATCCTAGCTACGGACGGCTGATCTATTGTCCCGGTGCGGCAGTGACAAACAAGGAGCCGAGCAATGGCGTGGGTGTGCGTCCCAGTTTCATTCACTTAAGCCAGAGGGTAACATTTTACTCAGAAAATGCTCAGGAGCGAGAGCTTCGTAGTCGGCGGCTTAATGACAGTGCGTGCGCACATGTGGGCATTTGACAGCGCGCTTAACATACCGCACAGCAACGTCAAACGGCTCCAACGAGTTGATTGCCAGCCACTTTCAGCCAGGTTCTAGCCACTTACCGTACAGCCATTCCTGCGTGTTCTAGTCCCCAGCCGAAACTCACGAGATACGAACTGCATAAATAGATGAGACTACACAGCACAGCTCATTTAAAGAAGATAGTTGTGTCAAATTTGAGTGTATGCGCTACGCCCCTAAATTGTCAGGTCTGTGACGTCACAATTGCGTCACGCCACTGTTGCAGCGAGGAATCTTTGATATTTCCACAGTGGCGTGACGTAATTTTGACATCACAAACCTGGAAATTTAGGAACGAAGTTCATTCACCTAAATTTGACACAACTATCTTCAGTAAATGAACTGTGCTACACAGTGGACATTGTCATGGAGTTTTGACACACATAGGGGAGACTCAACTCATGAGCTGACGCAAAGCTCGCACATCGTTCGACTTCTGTAAATCCATGTGGTATCTTGGATATCGACTTTCATTATGTAAATGGGGCGATGAGCGAGCTGAATGTCCGCTCATAAAAGGTGCATACGACTGTAGTACGCAGCCCAGGTAAAAGGCAGCCATTCCGAGGACACGCAATAAGGATGCAGTACACCGAGAAAATTGTTCTTCCAAACCAGCACGCGTTCCCGTGTACTACAATAAGAGAGGAATGGCTTGGTGTTTGCGCACAGCACAAAAATTGCACTTGGTTAGGCGAACGTTACGTTGGATAGAGTGCAGACGAGCGACATCGTCGTTGATTTCGGGGGACAAAAGTGTGGATAAATCCAGCTTGCGGCGACATGTTAATGCACACGCAGCAGCAAAAAGTGCTTGCAGCTGCAATGTTTTTGGGTAAAAGAATACAAATTGCATATATAAAGCAGAAATGGGAAATCCTAATTCAATCAGTTTTATTGGTTGTTTACACGCCGGTTTATATTCACTGTGCATAGTGCTCAACGACTGATGGTTTTTTTTTTTACAATTTTGTAGCATGTAAACAAAATTTAGACATCTACATTTTTTTGCTGGCTATCATAGTTGTAACATGGAGACGAATTCATATCGTACTTTTGACATTGCAATTGCCACCATATTTTAAAGCAATTTTTAAGAAAAACTGTGGCGTTATGTGCGCAGTAGTGAATAGTTAACAGGGAAAATTGAATGGTAAGTTGCTTTGACTTGCTCGAAAGCGGCGAAAAAGATATGCCTAGATCCCTCCTGCTGAATGTACCCTTCGAGCAACTTTTTCGGCGAGTCTGGTAGAGTACTTGTGGGCGTAATGCCACTGCCGGCAATTTTCGCTTCTCGTCTGCATTGGGCTTTATAATGCCTCAAAAAATCAACGAGAAGCAGTTAACGAAATTTTGTTATCCACGACACGCGTTTCTTTATCAGCGCATCAGGTGGGATTCTCATAGTTGGTAAATTTTGTCCTTGGAAATTTTTGCAGAATTTAGAGAGGATATCACGGGAGATGTAACTATGATACCGGATTTTGAAAAATATAAATGACATCTTATGTCGGGGACAAATAAGCATTTCTACTCCCAACTGGTTACTCGGATATGCAGCTCACGTGCCGTTCCGAAACATAGCTAGGGTAACATGTCTAGTACCCGTCCATCATGCTAGTAGCCGTCCACTTGGCACTAAAAAACTTCCTGTGTGAAAACTAGCTGTGCTAGAAAGCCGAACAGAGGCGGCTCAAGCTGTGGGCTAAGTAGTGCCGCACAATCCCTGAAAATGACAGGCGAAAAAAATCAAACAAGAAAAAATGGTGGTGGTTTTCACATTTTTTTCATGTTTTTAGTGAAAAAATGTGAAACCCACCACCATTTTTTCTTGTTTTATTTTTTTCGCCAGCCATTTTCAGGGATGGTGCGGCACTACTTAGCCTACAGTTTAAGCCTATGTTCGGCTTTTTAGCACTGCTAATTTTCACACAGGAAGTTTTTTAGAGCCAAATGGACGGCTACTAGCATGGTAGACGGGTACTAGCCATGTTACCCTACTTAAAATCGGTAGCGTAGATACCGTGGCATACATGACGTCAGAATCTCGCATCCTTGCATCAAGTTGTCTGGGTAAATACTACCTAGTGAGTCTCCAGCATTAAATGCCCATTATCGGAAGTCAATTTTTTTTTTCAGTGCGATTCTAAAGCCTTCTTTATCGACGAAAAATCAACATAACTTCACGGATTAAGTTAAAGTGGGGTTTACCAAACGGGATAATTTAACTAGCTGCACTTGAACTTTTCATGATGAGGATGGTTACTTAGCTGAATCTTAATTTAGTCTGAGTATTGATTCAAAAACTGTCCTTCATTTTGTTTTATTAGTTCAGATTTTTACACCATGGGAATTGCAAAAAAAAAAAAAACTCGATAACTCTGTAGTTGAGGTTAATATTTTCATATAAAATACATTATAAAGAATTTAGCAAAAATACATAGGATCAAAGGGCGTCAATAACATTCATGACTTTACAACTAGACAGGCATAGGCTAAAAGGCTGGGGCAGAGAATTTCTTCGGTGCTTGGCAGCTGAAGCGTCCCATTTCTCCCACCCACAGAGGCCTTCAATGCATTTCCTTATAACAGGTTCTATTGCACAGCATTCTGGCTCTGCTATTATTTACCCATACGCCAAGTCAAGTTCATGCATATGATGTTTCTTTATAGATTAAAGCGTCCTAAATAAAAAATTCACAACCATTTTTTGGGGAAATACTTTTTGAGATATTGGACTTTGAAGTTCTATTTTTTTCCTATTTAATACTGAAGAAAAACATTCCAAGGTACCCAACTTTTTTTTTTCTAAAAGTGACATGAGCAATATTGATTAATAAAAGTACATAGGTTTTTTTGTAGTAACTGAGGTTAGGTTTGGTAACTAGGTTAGGCATCTATGTTAGGTTAGGTAACTATGTTCGGTTAGGTAACTAGGTTTGGTTAGGTAACTAGGTTAGGTTAGGTAACTTGATTAGGTTTGGTAACTAGGTTACGTTAGGTAACTAGGTTAGGTTAGCTAAGGTTAGTTACCACCAAAAACCTTCTTTAATTGCCAATATTGCTGTTGCCCATTTTGGAAAAAAATTGGGTACCTTGGAATTTTTTTCTTCAATATTAGATAGGGAAAAAAATAGAATATCAAAATCCAATATCTCAAGGAGTAAGCATTTCCCCCAAAAATGGGTGTGATTTTTGAATTCAGGACGTGTTAATCTATTAAGAAACATATACCTATCATACATATCAACTTGACTGGGCGAAAGGGTAAATAATGACCTATGGCCTGATTAAGCAATATCGAAAACATTCCTGCAATCAGCGGGCAGGATACCCTATATAAACATCGACTAGCACCCTAACCTCAAAAACTATGCAGGGCAGTGTTATTCCTCACAGTACGCACGATGCAATCATCGTTGCACTATGACACCTACACCAATGCAGCACTATAAAAAAAATATAGAAAGTGTGGAGGAAACAATAACAAGTCTAATTCCAAAGCTCAGTTTGCATTAAGTTCTCTTATAAATGCTTGTAAAAAAGAACGAATTTTATATCCAAGTGCTCTACATCAAACACACCAAAAGAAATTACTTTCGGTTCAGTGCCATGCAACAAACATGACAGCAATTTCTGCTGAATATAAAACGATTTTCTTTGACAAAGCTCTAAGAGAAGTAACAACATCAATGAAAGAGAAAGGAGAGGGGAGAATGACTAAAGTAATTTTGTTTAGTAAATTGCGCAACATTTTAATGAAAAGAATGAGAATCAATTCTAAGAAACAAGGGAAAATAGCGAGACGTGGGTGGGAAAACAGCTCTTTTAACAATAAAATAGGTAGGGATAGAAAAAGTATTTATATTTTAGTAGAGAGAACGCGTTTCAGTTACAAGAAAGAGGGAAAAACAGTGAAAAAAATAGGGTAGGAAAGCTGTCGTTAGCAAGAAAATAGGCTGTTGGGTAAAAAATCGTAGTCGTCGTGAATTGAGAAAAGGAAACGTTGAAGAACGAAGGAAAAAACAGTTATTTTTTTCAGACAAAGACAAGTCGACAATGAAGAAGAAGAAAAAAAAACAAAAGTCCTCGTAGAAACCCACAACCAGCAGCATAGCATAACTTAATGCAACAGCGGTGGGACGAGCACTGAAGCACGCGCAGACATCGTCCGTGGGGGGGAGGGGTTGGCGGAACAGAACGCTGTAGCCACGCGCGGACACACAGACTGAGAGCGACACGGTCAGCTACACATCCTCATTTTCGCTCCGTTACAGAAGCTGCAACCCCGCGATAACACAGCTGGAAACAAATAAAATTGCAAAATATACTAAGGCAAAGAGTTTAATTTAAATAACAGTCAACGGAATTAAAATTTAGCGTTTCGAGATGAAAAATCCCATTCTCAGAAAAAAAAAAATTCTAGGTTACGATCAATGTATAAAAATTTCTTTATTGTAGCTCAGTAAGGGGAGCGGAGGTGTTGTTGGGGTAAAGTCTAAAAGGCAAATGGACGGAGCCGTGCGTAGNTCGGCAGAATTCAGTTTAGGTATATACAGTATAGAGCGGTACAGCCGTGGTCATGATATTGAGGCTAGGTTTGGTGTTATGTATGTGGAGAGACTCTAATATTGCGAGCTCGATGGGGTTGGCAGAGTCTATGATGGAAAAATCATTCCTGCTGATAGGATGGTTGTTTAGCTCAGCATGTAGGCGAGGGGCTGAATGTGAGGGCTTCGCGAGTGGTAAACCGGCACGGCTGGATACACCTAGGTGTTGGTCAATACGGGCTTTGAAGTAGTATGTAGTCTAAAATTGATAGTATAATGGTAGACTAGAAGTGCAGTAGATGGTCATGGTAGAGTAGTAAGATTATCGAGTGTAAAGTGGTAGCTAGCAGAGCTAAGTAGTAGGAGCGTTGATATAATCGAGTAGCAAATTGACTGTCAAGTAAAACTCAAACGCAACTGGCTCCTTTGGTCCTGAACTACGGTTAGAGATGAAGGTCGCCAGAAATGGCGGCAAGACTACTTGTACTAACACCTCTACATTACAAAAGCTCATAGTCGGGATCTTGGCATGGGTGATTCAGTGGTTAGGAAAAAACAATGTTTTTTTTATTAAAACCAAAAGCCTTGTTTTTCTATTTCTAGGATTTTTTCTCCAACATTTTAAGGGTTTTCTACTTTGTAAACATGTAGTTAGCTAATTATTCATTTCAACTTCCTGTTGTAGAAGAATGACTTAGACAAGGGGATGAGAAAAATCAGTTAGCAAAGTACCTGAATTTGCTATGGCTACATTTAATATCCAAACTGCAGAGATTTGATATTTAATTATCGCAATTTAAAAGCCTTTGAAAAACTTGAAAACACTTCAAATTACCAATACAACTTGACAGATTTAGCTACCTACTAGAATTAAAAACACAATAATGAACTGAAGAAAGTGAAATAGCTGTAAAATCCTTTGAAATAACTTAGAAATACAAAGAAAACTCGATAGAAATGGCTAGCTACTAGATAATTAAAAGCAAAGTATTGAACGGAAGACAGTGAAATAGCTATATGCCTACATCCTTCTCATTAGTTCACTGGGTATCTTATAGCAACTATAACTACTAGCACTACTTCTAATTTTCAGTAGCTTCTAGCTTACCGAAATACCATTAGACACGCATCTCTGACATGAAATGACACAAAATTCAATAAGTTATAGGTTTTTAATAGACATCAACAATAGTTGCCCTAACTGTCCTAACAGTCAAACGGACACATAAATAGAAACACATTAACTCATCCATTCAGTTGTGCGACTAAAATTTGATACTTTCTAGAAGCAAAACTGTTTATTTTACAATGTTTATGAATAAAAACCAAAAAATAAAAAAAACATGTTTTTTGGTTGGTTTAAACCATGTTTTTTTTATTTGGTTGAAACCAGTCAACCCTGTCCAGTGACAGTACCAGTTATTTCGACTATTGACTCAAAACATAATCACAGTTTGATTTTTGACTTAAAATATAATGGTATTTGAGTAATAAATTAAAATATAATCTGAGTTGGAATCATAATTTTAACTATGAAAACATATGAGCGCGGCCCAAGTTATGTAGGGAAAGTATTAGGTACCTTCCTTTTCCCGGCGCTTCCGAAAAATTACCGCAAAAATATTAACTGTTCCAGTCCCCTAGAGATTTCCCTTACTATAGACCGCGCGCCCGCTTATCCAAGCAATGGATAAATTGGCGGTAAGCAGAGGAATTATGTAAACGCTTTACACGTGGCAGGAAATGGGCACATAAACAACGGTATTAAACAAAGATAAGAAGGAAAATGACACTACCTATCATAATATTATTACGAGAATAAATTTTTCGACTGAAGTTACGTTATACAAAGGAGAAAAGCAAAATCAACTAAATTCATTGATAATATAGCATCAGCACGTACGAATCATGGTAGTTACGAGAGAATTGACAGGTTAAAATAGATAACATATTAAAATAGAGAAACTTAGCTACTGATTCACCGGTAGAATTTCATCACCGCGCGAGTACAGTCCTGCTGTTTCGTCAGTGGTGAGATAAGATCAAGGAGCTATATGTGTGCCGGCTATTTAATCACGTTCTAAGTTATAATAAGGCCAGCAATATGAAAGAAACTTTCTTGTTGTTTATTATATAACAAAATACATAAGTGATGAATGAAAACGATCATGTATGAACGAATTAACGAGACGTTAGCTTTTTTTACCTTAGGCTCTAATTCTAGTTAAAAGCAGCAAAAATACAAGCTGTTTAGTTTCCTGAGCTTCCTTTTTAATCGGTTAAGGTTCTAATTGGTTCGGTGTCCCAGGGGTAAGTCTCTCCCTCACTCACTCACCACCTGCCTGCAGAATACGACAGCTAGAACTAAAGACTTGCATCACAGGCCCAGCCGACGCTCACGAATTGAGTTTCAGCGAGCGTGTTTACAGGACCCGTTCAGTTTACTTTTCATTAAGCCGTTGGAAGCTCGCCGTGTTGAATTCGCCGGGTCACACTTGCTTGCCATTTGGCTGCTGTAGCGCACGTGTTTCCTCGCAGCAGGGTAAGAGTTTCCTCGTCGCTGGGAACGACTTTCTCTACAGCAAGGCACGAGTTTCCTCACACAAGGGCGCACATGTTTATATTTCCCTACAACGGCCAACGTCGCTTAAAATAAAATACCTTTTAAATAATGTTACTACGGCAAAATATAATAGTTTAATTAAGGCCAGTTAGCACTAAGAAAAAATGAAGGTCTGACTTCTATTTTCGATTAGGATATTTCAAGCGAGATTGCAATATCATTTTGTACCCGTTGCACAACAGATTATTATTAANATAATAGTTTAATTAAGGCCAGTTAGCACTAAGAAAAAATGAAGGTCTGACTTCTATTTTCGATTAGGATATTTCAAGCGAGATTGCAATATCATTTTGTACCCGTTGCACAACAGATTATTATTAAATTACACTAGACTGGCGACGTGAGAACAGAGAAACTCCATGAGGTTCACAAACCCCCCCGCAATCAGCCAGCGAAAAAAAAAGAATGACATAGAAGATCCGAGATCAGAGAATTGCTCTGTGTACAGATCGTTTAAAGCTGCCAATGCCCGCACCAGCAAAGACAGAGCCATCAAGACCAGCGAGACCATTCCAAATGAGATAGCAATTAGAAAACTAGAGCACTCTGAGAGAGCACACCTCTGCCAAGCGAGACAACGGTAGCAAAAAATTCAAATTGGCTCTGAAACCATGTTTTTCTTTGTATCAACTCCAAAATCTAATCATTTGTGCCTTTTGATAGTAATAACACCTTGTGCAATTTTCTTGAAGATCCGTTCATAACTGTTTGTTTTACTGCCAACAAACGTTATGACAAACATGAGTCAAACATACAAACGAACAAACCGATCTGCACCAAAATTTAACCATTTATGTCTTTTAACATTACTAACAACCCCAATATATTCCATAAAGATCCATTCATTATTTTTTGAGTTATTGTGCTAACAAGCATAAAATTAAAAACAGTGACAAACAAACGAAAAAACAAACGGATCATAAAAAACAATTTGGTCATTTACTCTTTGTAATATACCTAACAACTCATATGAATTTCATAAAAATCCGCCCATAACTTTTTGAGTTATAGCACTGACAAAAATGAGACAACCGAACAAGCAAACAAACGGATGGACGGATCTTCACGAAAATTTATTCATCCGTTCCTCCCAACATACATAACAATCCCTGTAAATTTCGTCAAAATCCGTCAATAACTTTTTGAATTATCTTGGTGACAGACAAACAACCAGACAGACAAAGAGACAGACAAACCCGACGAAAACACAACCTCTTTGGCGGAGGTAATTAGTATCAACGATACTACCGATAAAATTTACAAAATAAAAGAAAAAGTCATATATTTCATTGGGTGGTTGAAAACGCTACAAACGCGATCTCACGGAGGAAGAAAGGAGGGACATACAATACAGTATGTCGATAGAAACTTTGAACCTGTGGATCAGGGGGTTCCTACACAGGATCAAAGCTCATGAGACCAACACGGGAAAGAAAAGGAAGGACAAAATAACGTATCATCAGCACGAGTATACAGGGGAACGCAGCAAAGTGGGCACGAAGAAAAGACGCACAAAGACCTTGCTATGCTTGATGTAATCCACAGGGTCCCCTGGGGCGTTGCTTCGTACTATAACATAAGCTGGGCGAAACTCTCTAAATTTAGCCCAATGGCCCATCCCAAAGATGATGAGACTTACCAAGGTTAACACACGCGGAGCTCCAAAGATGCAGAGCACTATGGGTATATGAGGCTGTAACGTCATAAAATCGTAGTACATTTAAAAGATACTGTATTTTACATTGTTGCTTTGCGATTTCATTTGGTCCTCCAGAGTGTCCTACATGTCCTACGACCTTTACAGTTGCACAAAAATATCTATCAAAGCATCTACGAACTTTTTTTAAGTCTCTGAAGAATAAAATTTTGAAACAACGTTGGTTAAAAGGCGTGTAAAAGAGCAGATGAATTCAACCGGCAAATGCCCGCAAGCGTCAGAAGCACTTTTGGAGTCAAGTTTATCGTCTTTAAAATGCAATAAATCAAGTGAGTTTTATCGAGAGTAATATGGCATTCTAGAGATGGAATCATATGGTTGAAAACCTTCATGTTTTCGATTTATTCTTGTCTTCTACCAATGACCTGCTTTCCTCCATTATTTCAAACCGCTGCAACAAAAATGGTTCAGATGCGTAGGATTAAACGCCGAGATAGAAGAATTTTTTCAACAATATTTGCATAGAAAAAATTGAAGCATCAGAGAAGCATATTACTTTCTTCCCAGCGAAGTAATATTAAAGCAAAAGTCTATATATAATACGCAGCAGCCATACAATTGCTCGGTGAAATTAAAAAAAAAAAAAAACATTAGCAACTCTACGCTGCGCGCGTTACAGCAGCTTACCAGTAGTGTCGCGTCCGACTCGCGTTGACTAACTTGCAGAAAAAAAAAAAAATCTTAACCGTATTCCCCACACCTAAACTGTCTTACAGGACGATGTTGTTGAAACTGGCGAATGTTAAATCAATAATTTTTCCAATGATGCTGTAGTTTTTACGATAAGGAGAGGAGGATCTTTTAACGACGCGACGGCACAGCTTAAGGCCACATTTTACAGACACTGTCCAAAATAATAATAATATTTTATCCTTCAGAAAGCTACAAAACTTCGTAGATACTTTAATGCATCTTTATGTGCAACTATAAAGATTGTAGGACATGTAGGACACTCTGGAGGCCCATAGGAAATGATGAATGAACTATGTAAAACGCTACTTATTAATGTACTACGATTTTATGACGTCACACGCTCATTACCCATGGTTCTCTGCAGCTTGGGAGCTAGGCGTGCGTTAACCTTGTAAGTCTCATCATCCTTGGGCCCATCCTGTGTCCCCTGAGGGGAAATAGAAATAAATTTTATGAAATAAAAATTAATTTCACTAAATTTTGAAGATTTAAACCTTCGCAAACTTGCTTTAGTATATTAGCAAGAGGATGAAGTACCGTAAAACTTACAGCCAACTCTACCAAACACGATAGAAGCCAAACGTAATAAAATGACTACCTTTGCTTAAACAATTTTCCACATAACAGCGGAAAGACGAAAGAAAAGTCTGCTACATAAAGAAAACATGTATACATAAAATCACATACTCTGTTCAAGATGCTTTTCGTGGAATAATATCAAAACGCTCAGTGATGATCAGTCACGGTAAAATTCACCGCCAAAAAGTTTCATCACAAACTTGCAGCAAGCTGCCGCCATGTTATCGTACTGGAAAAGCTGGAACGCTATATTGTAATTTGCTCATGGAAATAGTATGCTGGTCCAAGTTTTCACATGACCGTAAACTGCCTCGCGTAATTCCGGAGCCTCACTATGCGATCACACACGCAGCTAATGAGCGGAGCTCGTACCTATTAGTACTATCCAGGGGTATACTGGACACACACTTTCACTAAAACCTCGGGATGACGTCCAAACGGAAGTTGAGCGGGCGATCGTATAGTGTGGTTCCGGCATAGCAAGCATGACATGTTGCCCCTATCGAGTACAGTAGAAAGGAAATCGAGCGTCGCACTTTTTACATCAACAACTTAAGTTTCCCAGTCCACGTGAAGGGTGATGCATAGAGGCGAAGGAATAAAGGACATGTTGTACATGAAATAAGACAAGAAACCCATGCACAGGAGATCCTCGGGGCGCATGGATGCCGAAAGCTGGGAGAAAACACGGCGAATAGAACAAAGACTATACGCAGAAGTAGGAAAAATGAAAGACGCAAAATTCCTTGAAAGAAAGAGTCCTCGTGAATACCCATAGCCCGCAGTATTGCAGAACCTTACGCGACAATCGTGTGAGAGGCACTTTGTGCAGAGCCCACATGTGCTCTCGGTGCTCCGCAAAGTACATGCTCCCCACTGGACACACAGCTCACTGTCGCCACTATAGCCCTCGCTCTTAAGGCAGCCAATGTGGTCCCCCCCCCGGGGAGCGACGCTGCATGACACACTATGAGTGAACTGCCACACCCGAAAATAATAACGCCGCAACAACATTTAACTTTCCAAGAACCGATAAATGAAGAATGATTCCATAATGATAGGTTACATATTACCATGCTTACCATGCATGCCAGGTTACAAGGTTCTCGACACTGGACACTTTAGGGGAAGAAAAGGGATGCCTATGCAGTAGATAAAGTAGAGCCAATCAACCGAAGGCCACCGCGGAAAAGAAGAACTAAAGAAGTCAAACCCCATGGAGACGAAAAATAACCGCTGCAGCACTGCGAATAATACCAGTAGCTGAAGTGTCTCCCTATAGCACCCATACTATAAAACGGATAGATTTATTTTTTCAAGTCTGCTAAAAATGCCTGTCAGCTGCAACGGATCTCTCCATTGCAGAAAAAATACTTAAAAAAGAGATCAATTTTATAGGAACATCAGCGGGAAAAACACATCTCGACGTTGGCAATTACTGCCGACTTGGGGGAAGCTTCAAATTGTTAATCACAACTCCCCTATTATTGAAGGGTGATTATTTATGATAGGTATGGTGCTATGAGGTATTTTTAACGGGGAAGCGAAGAGTGCACAGGAGCGCATGATTATTAATGGGAAGTGAGGAGTTCCGAGTGGGAATAATAATGGAAAGCGAGAGACGCTATTTTAGTATGAACGAGAAAAGGAAATGGAATCTTAATGGGAAGAAAATCATTCTATTGGGGCATGACTTAACGGAAATGGGCAAATTATTGGAAATAAAGGAACACGCTCTAAGCATGAATAGTAATGGAAATTAATGTATAACTGAAAAGGAAGAAATTATTCCTAACCAGGAATACTAATGAAATGAGAATATTAATGGAGGGGGAGGAATTCTAAGTGTAAACAGTAATGGGAAGCAAGGAGTTGCACGAGCGTATGATCAATAAAAAGGGGAGGAGGAATCCTACGTATATGATCACTAGTACTAAAATATAACAGTAGAGCTGCACCCTACGGGCCCTGACCTACACCAACAAACCAAAGCTAAAAGATGGAATGGTGAACAGCGAGACAAATGAACTGACGGTTTATCACCCTAATTCCAATGATGCCTGGCCATGTTCGTAACAGTTCCTGTAAACTGCATGAAGATCCGCCCATAACTTTTTCAGTTGTGTCGCTAAATTTAATCGGCAAAACTACAGAGAAAACATAACCAGCTTGGCGGAGGTGAAAGTGAAGAATACAAATGTCATAAGCGTATGCTGTCCTAATGGAACTCTTAATAGATTACGTTGATATTCGTTGATATTAGATAAAACTTATTTTATTAACATTTACGTAAATCGGCCTCCAGGCCCAATTGCGAGAGGCTCGATTTCAGTGTCCAGTCACTGTATGGTGTGGTCTATAGCGTGCTCTCAGACTCTACCGGGCCAGTAACCAATAGTGCCCCTCCTTATATAGGCGGTAAAGGATTATTTAAAATATCTCTGTGTATATATACATGTGTTAAATTGATGAAAATAGAAGGCTTAACAGTAATCAATGCGCGCTGGGGTCACAATGCCAGGGTAGGTAACTTGTATTACACAAGTGTCACCCGTCGATTAAAAAACGAGTCGCAGTCGTAACCCGAAAAGCGATCACTACGATCAGGAAGCGATGACAGCGGTCGCATTTCGGGTGACGGTCGGCATGATCGAGCTGCAGCAGCCTAGCTGGGTCGTGATTGTAATTCGCCTCCGTGGTAGCACGTCATCCCATGTGTTGTGCTTGTAATCCGCCTCCGTGGTAGCACGTCATCCCATGTGTTGTGCTTGTAATCCGCCTCAGTGGTAGCACGTCATCCCAAGTGTTGTGGTTGTAATCCGCCTCCGTGGTAGCACGTGATCCCATGTGTTGTGCTTGTAATCCGCCTCAGTGGTAGCACGTCATCCCATGTGTTGTGCTTGTAATCCGCCTCAGTGGTAGCACGTCATCCCAAGTGTTGTGGTTGTAATCCGCCTCAGTGGTAGCACGTCATCCCATGTGTTGTGCTTGTAATCCGCCTCAGTGGTAGCACGTGATCCCATGTGTGGTGCCTGTAATCCACCTCAGTGGTAGCACGTCATCCCATGTGTGGTGCTTGTAATCCACCTCAGTGGTAGCACGTCATCCCATGTGTGGTGCTTGTAATCCACCTCAGTGGTAGCACGTCATCACATGTGTGGTGCCTGTAATCCACCTCAGTGGTAGCACGTCATCCCATGTGTGGTGCCTGTAATCCACCTCAGTGGTAGCACGTCATCCCATGTGTTGTGCTTGTAATCCACCTCAGTGGTAGCACGTCATCCCATGTGTTGTGCTTGTAATCCACC
>LQNS02000141.1:27712765-27727618 GCA_001587735.2 Parhyale hawaiensis | reverse complement strand
GAGTTCGAAGCGAGCTCACTCATGCCGTTCTTTCATTTAAGTTGGATGCAGAGCGGGGCCTCTTAGTTAGCTTGTTATGAAGAGACGCAGGGTTATTATAGCGAGCTGCTCGAGACTTGGGAGTAGCTCCATGGCCTCGGTTGTCAATGATTTTAAAGCCACTGCAAAATGACGTGGGGCCCAAGATATAATACAAAGTTGCAAGCAGCTTCTTAATGAGTTCTTAAGTTAGAAAAAAATTATCCTCGGTTCTCGGCCCTTAATTATAGGATATGATACAGGAGGATGGCGGTTATATTCTTAGTATTAATGATATCAGATTACACGGTAGGTCGAGTCTCTCTAAACACTGCATCGGGTTGTTATTATTATTGTTATTATTATTATTATTATGCTGATCAAAATACTGGCCTGGGCCTCCTTTCCCACAGCGTACGTATGGTGCGACCCCGAGAGAGGGAGAAAGAAGGGACACGTAGACTGAGGTAGTATATGTCGAGCAAAACGAAGAATCCTTGCATAAGAACTGAAACATGGGAAAGAATAGGAAACTAGCGCAGCAAAAAAGAACAAAAAAAGAAATTCTGTAAGACTATGGAGAAAAAAAAGTAGTATAGTGAGCACGAAAGGCAAGATATTCCAAACCCATAATTAAGCCGAAGGTAACATCTAAGATCCTCTCGCGATGCTAGTCATCAGATAACTGAACATAACCCTAATGTAGGGCGCAATGGTTGCAATGGCGGTTGAAATTAAAAAAAAGAGACAAAAAGTCAACGGTATGTTAGATAAATAGCTCTTTTTGATCGCACTGCCATATATGGGGAGGATCGAGGGGCGCAGATTGTCGCAAGAAGCCTTCCACCACTGGGTCATAGCTCTAGATGGCGGCCTGTGGTCAACTGTAGTTGGTGGTGCGGTCAAGTTGACTTTGACTTTACCTCTACAATGAGAAATATTTCGAACAGAGGCCGCATCAGTAAAACAAAGAAAAAACAAAAGATAATTACCTATGCAAACAAGATCCAGTAACTGGATCCATATCAGGCTGTAATTTTTCAATACAAGCCTTGACCTTATTGTAACTAGCAGAAGGTTTTCTTCACTATTATGTGTCACAGAAATTTCTCAAACAAGTACTGAAAATTTCGTCATACGGAAAAATACTAATATCGAGGACTTATCTCGTAATTGTAAAATAATTTTAAATTATTCGCAACGACAATCACTATAGGTGCCGCCGGGGACGCAGAGACGTCACTGCATTTAGTTTGCCATCTGAACTGACTGAAACATGGAGTGATCGATTGAGCTCTTGCAGCACTTGACAGTACACTTGTGCCGGCCCCAGCCACTTGTCCTTTATGTAACATCGATTTATTCCTAAAAGCTGTGAATAAATCAGTTCTTTCTCAGTTGAATAATATGATAAGCAGTTTTCCTTTCCAGTCACTGATATATCACGGCGAATTTAAAACATTAGTGAAGATATAAGCGTGATCTTCTTTCGCGTGAAAAAGTAAAAACCGGTAATGAGGAGCCTTTTCGAGTCTGGTACAGATAGGGTTAACAGACATGCACGAAAAAAAAAGACAGTTACGTCATTTTCAACATCGTGTGGGTTGATTTTGGCGGCAGAAACATAGGTAAGTACAACTTATACTCACACAACAAACTAGTACATCACTTTCAACACCACCTAGCACAGTCCTGACGACCGCTACCAACGACTTTTATAACAACACCTTCCTAGCTCTACTAACGCTTACTCAACACCTTCACTACCGAGTTACGTACATTGCCTACATGCTTTCGGCACACTTCGGCAGCAACATTAGTTACGTTGTCTGGCGCTTTTCGCTCACAGTAATTACAAAGTTGGCGGCTCGCTTTTAATGACTTTTGAAGTTGGAATAAACGCTCTCACTTCGGCAGTTGCAGAGGCTACAGTTTATGCTACAGCGCCGCAGTAATGCTGCGCTCCCTAAAGAGCTTTCCTGTATTTTTACGACGCTCGTTTCAACTAAAGCAGCGCGATGATGTGGCTCTGCTTCTAAGCTGTATTATAACTTGCCTGCGAGCATTAATTGCTTCTCCTGAAGTTGACGTTTCTCTCAAGTTTGGTCCTCAAAAAAATATGAGCATCAAGCGCGAGCTCTGCTGGTAATTCCTTTGTTGTCTTAGGATTTTCGAGATGTACTAAAACGTGACTTAATCGAAGTAGCAATCTAGGATGTCCATGACTTTCTAAATGAACGCAATCGGCGGAAATTTTGAAATATGAAGATGGTACGAGTTCTTTATTAGATTTCATCTGCGGTAGTTTAATCCTTCGTAAATACAGCAGCGCTGTGGTTCAAGATATGAAGGAGGAACATTCAGTATTTCCACAGAAAAGTGGAAAGTAAGTGCGAGGCGTTCCCACACAGTACTTATACGCGTTATACACACATGGATACAAGTTGGACAAGATGAAGCCTGCCGGAACATGGAATCGTATTCCCAGAAGACTGCCGGAATATGGAATCGTATTCCAAGAAAGAATAGGCGTGATAGAAAAAAAAGAAAAAGATTACCATCGCGATTGTCGAAACCTACTAAACATGCAACAACGATATGTTTTCAAGACCATCGAGACAGCCTATGGAATAGGTAGTTAAGATGTCAAAAGAGGCAAGAAAAATGTAACCAAATATTTGTGAGGTAGCCCGACACTTCGAAACGGACAAAAAATATTCGCTTCTGAATTTATCGTAAGTGCAACAAGCTGCAAAAACTGGCAGAGAATTGTAGAGAGAAGAGAGACGTTTAAAACAGACACAAAATATAGCCGAGTTTGTAGAGGTTGCTAGGAGCGGAAACAAAATACTGATATCGTTGACACACAAAGAAGCTTGTATCTTCTTATTCGAGATATAGAGACCTTTAAAGATGCAGCAAAGATCTGGCTAGGCAGTAAGAAGATTTGATAGCATTTTATTGCTATGCAAAGCAGCTACAACTTAAGTTCAAACAATACTCCAGTGTCTTTTGAAGATTGGGAATTGTTAATCCAGGAAAGTACGCCTCGTGGCCAGCAGGTCATGTTTTTGTTGTCAATAGGCTATGCATAACTCCACTTCCAGTTTTTCCACGTCAAAGCACATTCAACACTCATATTATAATCGTCGCCAGGTCGTATTTCATTATTGCCACACCTATTTCAACATCCGCAGTTATGTTGTGCTGTCATATTCAGCATTACTATTAAAAATAAAGTCAACTAGACCGTACCTCCAACTGGCAAACCCGCATGCACTGGTTTGTGCTGCAGATATAGACCAACAGGCCCCAGAGGAGTATACGGCTGCCGTCGACCAGAGATTGTTCAGAGCTGTGGCGCCAGTGGCGGAAGACTCCATGCGACAATCTGTGACCCCCAACCCTCCCGATTGCTGAGGAAGGTCAGTAGATTTAACCCATAGCAGTACGCAGACCGGATGCTGACTGATCACATCAAGTGGAGCGAAGAACTTGCCTAGCTGGGAACGGGGCACGAACCAGCCGCCTTGAGAGTCAATGTCAGACGCCTTAGTCTGCTGCTACTGCGGGTCTATTGCAACAATACTTCCACAATACCAATTTTACATCAAGTATTATTAATTCATTCACACCAACATCCTACTCTAAGTATAATTTACATCACAGCACCGCCACTTTATTCAGTATTTTTCTGGCTCAAAAATCATCACTGTCAAGTTTTTTGTCATCGAGTATCATTGTCATAAATATTCTCGCTCATCTGAGTAATTTTTCCACCCCTAGTAGCATTTTGCTGAGCACCCGATTTTCTTCCCTGGGCAATATCATCGCCATGAAATATAACACATGCTCAGTTTTTCCGATATTATCAAACGTATATCTATATATACTCGGTTTTTTATAAAAAAAAACATTATGAGAGCCACCACTTTCTTTAAAAAAATATATAGTAACGCATCAAGTATCACAAAATGCAAAAAATGTACAGCAACATGACGGAGCTCCCTCTGGTGACGACCGACCGTAGCTCCAGAAAAGAAGCTCGAAGCTACCGACGCAAGCCGATTTACTAAAAGTCTTTGCCGTAAACAAAGCTTATGCTTTTTTAATATGCCTGGAATGAGGCAGTCTGTTACAAAGGCTGGGCAGGCCCGTGGAGAACGGAAAATATTCAGCTTTTTGGTCTAGCGCTTCAAAATAAAAACAATGTTACGTACATATAGTCGTCGTCTTGCTTCAAAAGTGCTACAAAAGAAATTGTTTGGCTTGGGAATACATGAGAAGACAAGCGCAGCTTATGGATTACTCAACCATAAGTAGATCAGCTCATACGCTAAGGACCAAAGGATGATTTTATGATTACGATCGAGCACCAATCAGAAGGCGGCAAACTTGACCTTTCAGGCACGATGCGGCCGAGCTCGTATACCATTGTGCCAAATGTTCGCCAAGTTATTTATTACAGCATCCGGCAGAACTGTACCGTCTTGAGACAGGGCAAGTCCCGACTTCTTGACTCTCAGCTAGTACAGACCTTCCTTGGACACGTGTTTCTGCTGCCTTAGTGTGCGTAGACCTTCTGAAATGGCCTAGTGTGCGTAGACCTTCTGAAATGGCCTAGTGTGCGTAGACCTTCTGAAATGGGCTAGTGTGCGTTTACCTTCTGAAATGGGCTAGTGTGCGTTTACCTTCTGAAATGGGTTAGTGTGCGTTGACCTTCTGAAATGGAGTAGTGTGCGTAGACCTTCTGAAATGGCCTAGTGTGCGTTGACCTTCTGAAATGGCCTAGTGTGCGTAGACCTTCTGAAATGGCCTAGTGTGCGTAGACCTTCTGAANATTTATTACAGCATCCGGCAGAACTGTACCGTCTTGAGACAGGGCAAGCCCCGACTTCTTGAAACTCGGCTAGTACAGTCCTTCCTTGGATACGTGTTTCTGCTGCCTTAGTGTGCGTAGACCTTCTGAAATGGCCTAGTGTGCGTAGACCTTCTGAAATGGCCCAGTGTGCGTAGACCTTCTGAAATGGCCTAGTGTGCGCTGACCTTCTGAAATGGCCTAGTGTGCGTTAACCTTCTGAAATAGCCTAGTGTGCGTTAAACTTCTAAAATGGCCTAGTGTGCGTTAACCTTCTGAAATGGCCTAGTGTGCGTTAACCTTCTGAAATGGCCTAGTGTGCGTTAACCTTCTAAAATGGCCTAGTGTGCGTAGATCTGAAATAACCTAGTGTGCGTTGCTGAAATGGCCTAGTGTGCGTTAACCTTCTAAAATGGCCTAGTGTGTGTAGACCTGAAATAGCCTAGTTTGCGTTATGCATCTAAAATGTAGTGTGCGTAGACCTGAAATGGCCTAGTGTGCGCTGACCTACTGAAATTGCCTAGTGTGCGTAGACCTTCTGAAATGGCCTAGTGTGCGCTGACCTTTCGAAATGGCCTAGTGGGTATTGACCTTCTGAAATGGCCTAGTATGCGCTGACCTGCTGAAATGGCCCAGTGTGCTCTGACCTTCTGAAATGGCCTAGTGGACACTGACCATCTGAAATGGCCTAGTGTGCGCTGACCTTCTCATATGGCCTAATGTGCGTTGACCTTCAGAAATGGCCTAGTGTGCGCTGACCTTCTGGAATGGCCTAGTGTGCCTCCGTCTCCCTGTGCAATGGCGTAGTCTATACCTTCTTGATCATTGCAATGACCTAGAGTGCTTTCTTGACCTATTGCAACGACCTACTATGCCTTTCTGACCCTTTGCAATGGCCTGGTCTGCTGACCTTCTGAAATTGTCTAGCATGCCTTCTGGATCCAGTGAAATGTACTGTAGAAGTCAGTCTTCTTAACTCTCTGAAGTCAACTAATTTGCACGTTAGTGACTGAAGTAGGCCATGCCTCAACCTTCCACAAGTCAGGCGGATCTCTGCGTCTAATTCCAAATAGTGCTAAGGGATTTCGAGTCCACTTCCCAATAGTGCATAGGGATTTCAGGCTCCAATTAAAAATGGTGCTCAGCGATCTTGGATCAACTTCTAAGAGTAAACAGTGCTCAGGGATCTCACGGTTTAATTCCAAATATTGCTTAGGGATCTTGGGTCCACTTCCTAAATGTGCTTAGGGATCTCAAGGTCCACCTTGAAATAGTGCTCAGAGATGTAAAGGTCCATTTCCAAATAGAGATCATGAATCTCAGGCTCCCTTTCCAAATAGTGTCATTCCGACTAAAATATATATATTTTTCAGATGACAAGGTGGTTAAATTATTACCGTTAAATCCAAATATAGACACACGGGCTGTGGTGGGGGCTGCGAAGTTGTCAGAACTTCATGGAGCGTCCAAATAGAATGGCGAAGTGGGAGTCGCTTGAATTATTGATAAGAAGAGACGAGGACCCGACGTGTGACATTATAAAAAATTGGTATCTTCTTCGCAGTTTTGATATTTTCACGACACGCTATATCGTCGGCAGAAAAAAATAAATGAAGTAAAATATTGTTGCGAAACACAATCGCGGTTATCTTTATCTTAACGCCGTTCACAACAATCTGATAATGTAAACAGCGATAAAATATAATTCCTTTTATTCTGAAACAGTAACGGTAAAGCGACTCGTGTAATTCTGAAATAACTGTTCGTTGAAAAAAAAAATCGAAACGGACAGGACGCGAAAGATCCATCGACACTAATTTGGAGGGTGAAGCTGATGAAGCTGTTGACGAAATTCTGCCCAATGTGGGTGCCTTTCCATCCCGAATTTGTCTACAATACGTTTATTTGCACCATCTTTCCAGAAGTGTTTACGCCACGGCATTACCATCATTATCTACCAATTCATGCTTCTTATATGATTTTTAGCATAAACTAGAATATATTATTTTGATAAATCTTAATGCTAGCTTACACGCCAGTTTTTTTACTCTATCTACAGTTTGTACACAGTATTCAACGACTAAATGTTTTGTATGATTTTCCAGCGCGCATGTAAACGAAGCTTTGACATGCAAGTTTTTTGAAAGCTACAATCGTTGTTACCTGCAGACAAATTCATCGTATACTTTTGACATTGCAGTTGCAATCGCAACCATTTGAAGTTTTCAGATTATTATTATTATAAACTTTGTTAAACTTCCGTAGCCGCAACACAGGCGTTCCAACAGAGATGAGTGTGTAGTATTTAAATACCACCTAATTTATCGCGTGGCCTACGTGCGCTAGTACGGGCAGGAAACAAGGCGCAAAGCATAGTAGGAGACACTCGAGTGGTCGGCCTCTTTCACGCGTCCTTCCACACGAGAGAGATGAGAGAGATTCCGCGGACTAGGTGCACTATCTCGATCGACAGCCCACCTCGCGGAACAGAAAAGGAAATAGAGAACCTACCTAACTTTACAGAACTAACCTCGTCAGCAGGAACTGCGGCCAGATGCAACATCTCCTGCGGAAAAGGTACTCGGGTTTGCCCCTGGGGTCGTAGGGCCCATATATATAATGACAGGGATAGGGCCCGTCATAATATACCCATGAGGGCAGAAGTTTCAAGAACAACAGAGGCATTACATACCATAGTAGGTTCTGCCAGCACGACAGAACCGCTGTTCACTATTGCATAAAAAATAGGGCGCAGGCCATTATAGCTACGGGCAGTTAATGGTTCTGTCAGCTCGACAGAACCGCAGTTTAGCATTACATAAAATGGAAAAAAATACGGCACAGGCCATTAGCTACTGGCAGTTAATGGTTCTGTCAGCACGACAGGAGCAGCAGCGGCAGCAGAGGTGCAGCTCAGCATTAACTGCGAGGTCGGCAATTAAGCCGATGTGATCCAATTAAAGCGTACAGAGCATTACGATCCCAAGCGCATAATCCATTCATTCTCGTGTATAGAACCTGCAACTCTAGGGCAGGTCATTCTACTTCTGCGATCGGGTAGAACTAGTCACAACACGGAGAGGAGGCTACAGTTTTCCATTCGGCTAGTGCTAGTGACTAGAACGGGATGATTTTAAATCTATACGAAGGTAGAAATAAATACTCCAATGCAGTTGATTATATATCTAGATGAGTGATAATAGTGACGCTTCAGAGTAAAATCTACTTTTACAGTAGGGAAGAACTAGCGAGTGCAGCAGATGAGACTACATGTCCAATCTGGCAGAACTAGCTACTCAGTATAATAACTCGATTTCTACTGTTCATCGGAGTAGTATTGGCGACTCAACAGCGAAGATAACATTTCTAGTGGGGTAGAACTAGCGACTCAGTAGAGGAGATTACACTTCCGCAATCAAGTAGAATTAGTGACAGGGATGGAAATTCAGTTTCAACAGTATTGGTTAAAATCTACCAGTATAGACCCCCCCGAGTTTCGCAGGCGAAGTCCAACTTTCAGTAATTAACTCTGAAGCTTCATAAGCGCGACAGGAGAAAATTTGTGCGCTGCCGGGTCGTTTAATTGCAGTTAGCGTCAAAATTACCCTGAAAACGATGTCAAATTCACGTCCGAGGGGCTCAAGAACAGCTGACGGCCAGCGCCACCAGCACCGAGATCGATTCAGTTCAAGCTTGATGAGGTAATGTTTGGTTTCATATGTTCTCCAAACAGATAATTGCAACGACTGAATTTGTCTATGAAAACATGGAAAAGCTTATCAATTCATTGCCTGGTTATATACAACAGGAGTATTATCCAAGATTAAAGATGAGGTCAACGTGTTAGATTGAAAATGCATATCAAGAAAAATTTGGATTAATGGGTATAATTATTAGCTCTGGCATGGTCTTCTAAGTCATAAATGGTACATAACAGTAAGAATTTAGTGATGAGCAGTATTCATGTATTGATCGTAAGAGAACGGCTTATTGTGACCAGTAATGCCGGAAATTGCCGTTTATTAAAAGACGCATCTTTCGAATTAATCGTGTTGACTCTTTCATTATCAGCCAGACAGCATCGTAGCATCCAACATATGCATCCTCTTCAATCGATTAGCAGAATTTTGAGAATAATATTATATTTCTAGTTTAAGTCTCTCTACCCACATAGTACACTGTGATCCAGAGAGGAAGAGAGAAGGGACATAAAGAATGTCGAGAGAAACGTGGAACGCATGCACGAGTCGACGCGTATAAAAACAGCAAGTCGAGAAAGAAAAGGAAAAACGAAACAAAGAATCATCACTAGGAGTATGAAGATGGAAAGAAGCACAGTGGGCACGAAAGACAGACATCCCGAAGGCCTAGCTAGAGGCTAAGGTAACCTATACAATCCCCCTGGGGGAGAATTTTGAGAAAAAAATAATACGATAATAAAAACAACAGAACTTTAGTTCTTAAAATCGATCGAAATATAATTTTCGATACAAATGACAATATTGCTCGGCAGGAACCTATAATACATAGACTAAGTGTAAAAAATCATTAAACAAAAACTATGTATAGTTTTGTGTTGTTACAAGCGGATAGACTATATGAGGCCAATAAATCAAGGTTACAACTATTACATTACTAACTCGAACCTGTCCACCCGCAGCATTATTTGAGACCATTTTAGAGGAATAGGGAGAGAACAGGGGAAACGTAAACGCATGCACGAGGGTGTTCCCTAACCTGTTCGGCGAGCACGGGAATAGCAAGTCGGGAGAAAAGAAGGAATAGGGAAAAATTGCTACCAGTATGTCTACTGTACTGGACCTGGGGGATCCCGCACCCTTACTACGCCATTCTCTGGAAATCACCAGCTGGCCTAAAAAAGACTGCATCAACTAATCAAGGCACAGTGTTGTCTTTTATTATTGATATAAATTTACAAGTCGACAATATTGATTGAAATTTTATATGGTAGGTACTAAGCAAGTTGGTAGTACCAGCATCCCTACGGAGCTACTGCAACGGTGTTGCAAAAACGTAAACGGACGGGCAATGTAGTTTGTCAAAAACATAAGGGACCCACATGCTGAACGTAAAATCCCACAAACTGAAGGTAAAACACTAAAATTTCCCAAAGAATTGTGCGGTATATTTAAATGAATTTCCCCTATTTCACATACTAGTACAAGGTGCAAACAGTATAATTTCAAATAGAAATAAAACTATGCCTGCCTACAAAGCAACAAAATAAAATCTTACTGACAAATAGGCCACGTACTCCACTTGAACGTCCCAATTTCATTTACTACTGCAAAGAGTATAATTCGATACAGACATACAGCTACGCCTGCCAATAAGCCAACAATAAAATCTTACAGAGAAATACGCGATATATAAAATAGAAGAGCTCTATTTCAGTTAGGTCGGGCGGGCCGGCATGCCAGGGAGCCAGAGAACTAATTAAGGAGCCTCATTGAGGTGCAGCTCTGCCTCCGTTTTACTGCCCATTGAATTCGGTCGCCCAGCCGTTACTGAACGGGGCAGCGGTGTCGCGAGGGTGCGGAGTCCGCCGTTTACTCACCCAATCGAGTGCAGGTGAGTTGCTGTTGCGTACCTGTGCGAGTAGATCAGGCAGTACAAAGAAAGCCAATCACTCGAATCTTCTCGAACTTTATAGTTTGAAGAGGAAAACTTTTATTGGTCTTCAAACGCTGAAGTAACAGAGTTCCCGTAGGAATAGCATTTTTGTTGAAACCTAAAAAAAAAGTCGGTACTCAGAGGCGTACGGTGAACCACGAAGAAAGTTGTTTTATTGGCATAGGTAAATTAGCTGCCTACATAAGTGGCAACTATCATTACTTAATTAGAGGGCCCACGCTGTCAAAACCGGCAGCGAGAAATTTGTGATGACACTTCTTCATTGATTATACTTTCGTTACTAATATGCATGTAGAGCAAAACGCTACGAAGGCCAACTCAATTATTGTAAGAGATGCGTGCTTTCTACTGAGCAGTACACTTTAATTCGTCTTCAGCACCCTCCTTCCTTCCATTAGATGACAAGTGAAAAAATAAATCATATTAGTAAGCGCTGAAACATCACTGAATTTAATTTCCGATGCGTATCTAGAATACACAATGATACAATTTTTGCAATTTCAGCCGAACGAAATTTTCGCACCCGAAGAGGAAAATCCTTCGTCAAAAGAATACAGCAAGTTGAAATAAAAAATGACTACGTCTACTATACCGGGAAAAATCGCTTCCTCTCCGTTTCCTTCATCATCTATTGAATGCATACATCATGAACAGAAAGAAAATACAATTTCGATCTAGAGAAAAAGTATATAGGGGTAATAAATTTCAGACACCACGGGAACGGCAAGAGAAGCTTGAAGAGCAAGAACTGCGTTCAATGTTAATAATCATAGGTAGTCCCAATTTAGCCATCTTCTGCAACCTGGTCTAATTATTGCTTACTGAATTTCTTCAGAAGCGAACAGGATCGCCAAAATTTCCAACACGGCAAGAAATGCATACAGGTAGGGATAAGGATCTCGCTATTTTTTTCTGAAGTTTGGTCATCGATCTAAGTGGAAACGCAACTTGATTACGAAATCTGCAACCTGGCCTATTTTTCGACTATCTCATTAAGATGCGGTCACGAAATAAATACACGACGCGTTTTACTATACAAGAATGGCCAGGACGTGTTTGCGTAACCCTTGCACCCAGACAAAGCTGACCAGATCCACGTGGTTGTAAGATTTTGTGAAGAATCGCCAATTTTCTTAGTAACAGATGCTAAACTGTGCACTGCGTTGCTTACAGTTAGGGTATTTTTGAGTTAGTTGTAGTTACCCTTCAACTTTAATAATGATAACGATAGTAACAATAAGAACTTTCATTAGGAGAAAGATCACAAATACGCCTAAAAGTAGGTACCCTATGTAGTAAGCAAATATTATTACACAGGCTAGGGCCACAGTCACATAAAGAGGAGGACATGTTGGGTAAGTTCATGAATAGACTGAGCCGACAGCATTAGATATTGTCACAATACCTTAGTTATACTGAACAAATCTTACTACTTGCTTCCATCGAATCAGAACATTTCTCTTTGCGGTCATGCACAGAAATTTTATAATTACATACAACTAAAACTGATAACAAATTTATTTCGCAGCAGTAAATGAAAGCCCAATTGGCTACCAGCGCAGTCGGTATACTCGGAGAGAATCATCACATATTGGTTACAGTTAACAAATCGTTTGTTTTGTGAACAGACAGCCCGCAAGAACGATTGAATTACCGAGCCAGTTTTCATACACCTGTACCTATATAACTTACCTTATACTATAATAAGGTATAATAGAATAATAACAGAATTCACGATACGCAATGTATTAGTCTCGATGTTGGCTAGTGGCTAGGGAAATATAAATATAGCTGGCCTCTATTTTCCAGTTCCTTCAAATAGGGCTGCGATTGCGAAAACTAGGCGGCACTGTACATAGAGATGTCTTTCATCATCTATATTACATGGCAGTTCTCGTAGAGGTAGCACTATTTGAAATGGGACCACACGGTTCTTTAACGCAAAGAAAGAGGGTTTAACCTCCTCCACTAACGGTAGGTTATTGCATGGATAAAGGATCTACACACTCTGTTCTAATATGAAAACTGAACAGTGAAATATGAATTCAACCACGCCACAATCTTGCATCGTTCTCGCATTGAAGTTTCTGCAATAACTGCACAGAAAAAAACAAAAGTTTGCTGTTAGTACACATTTGTGCTTGCAATAATTGATGTCGACAGAAACTGACCGACAATTTTAGCTATCTGAGTATGTCGTTATAAACGAGTCTCCCAGCATTCAAAGAAAACATTGTTACAGGGGAGAAAAATTAAATGAATTACAGTGCGTAAACAGTGCGACTGTTGAGAACTGCAGTGCATGGAAAGAGAAAACTGGATTAGATTAGATTAGATAGGCGGCAGTGGACGAACCAATAGGCCCATTCCCAAAGATACACCGGAACTTACGCCCCAGCCCTCTATGAGCTATTGCCATTATGTTAGTAGGATATAGAGGACTGAAGAAAAAAGAAAAGAAATAAAAATAAAGGAAACATCATCAGTAGATAATAATCACTAACATAATTATTATTTAAATAATATACCCTGCGGCGAACAACGGATAATCAAAATCTAATTGAAGCATCAAACAAACCTAGGCCACCCAAAGCCCTAGCGTTAAGAAAAAAATAATACTCAAGGGCCACTCATGGCTGACTTGTTAATCGTGCTAGACTGAACATAACTCAAAAAGTTGCTCACGGATCCTCAAGAAAATTAGAGAAACTGTTACGAATTTCAAAAGGCACGAATGACCAAGTGTTGGTTATGATGAAAAAAGAAATCTTGAAACGTTTAAGGAAAAATTTGAACTTTTTCTGAACACAGCCTTTGCTTGACGGAGGAATGCGTTCTCAGAGTGCTCTAGTTGCCTTTGTTTTGCGCAGATTTTGACTGCCTAGACTCGTAAACAATCAACGTTCTCAGAAGCAAATGCTTATTTTTTTCCGGTACGTGCAAATTTTGAGAACAGAGACAAGCAATGACAATCGGAGAATTCAACAACAGGCCAGCGGTGCGAACGAGTAAAATTTTGGGCCTTCTTCTCTCCAAATTTCTGACCACAGATTGGCTCAGGCCATCGGCCCCACCAGTCGACCTCTTGTGGTCACCTCAGCACCGGTGGGAGGACAATGACCATCGCTGGGCGGACAATGGCACCGCGGACACAGGAAATTTCGAAGGTTCTAATTTGGAACCCCTGGGATGCAGTTGCGAGAGAACCCGAAGAGAAGGGAACACAGAAACGCAAACATAATTCAGAGACAAAGGTGAAGCAAGACATGCAGCCTGTCGGAAGAGAATGAGTACATCATTACAGTAATCCCTCCGTACAACGGACATCTCGGCACAATGGACTTTTTTATTTTAGTCCAAATGGCCCCATCCGCACAACGGAAAAGTCCGGTAAAAGTCCGTTGTGTTGATCGCCCTTCAAAAGAACGGAAAACCCTCAGCACAACGGACAGAACCCACGAAAGTCCGTTGTGATGAATAAACCTCTCCAGCACATCGGACCCATCCGCACAACGACCGAGGCGTTCCCCTACCCCAAGTGTCTATTGTGCGGAGGGTTTACTGCATTAGTATATTCTGTATTATTATCTTATTTTATTACCATTTCATCATCACAATTACTTTGATGTTTATCTGGCACTGCTACAAGGTTCCAAGAGAAGGAATGGAAGATACATGAAGTACGTACGTTATTCACGGTAAAAACAGCTAACTAGTTCATCGCACCATGCTAAAAAGTTGATCCACTTGGAATTTAATTTTCAGAATAAGTCATGACATGTGCGTTGGCTTCGATAGATTGAATAGAGTTTCTGGCGTTTACCATCAATGGGTTACCATCGAGACTTTCAAACAGTAAATCCTGCTCCGTAAAGTGGCGTTTTCAGAGGTGTCAGTGTACACCGTACAGTGATGAGGCTGCTGTTACCCCTTGCTGCACAATTTAGAGTTTCAAAACCACTACTTCCGTACGATGTTCTGCGCAAGCGAAGTCTCGAGGTCTTAATTTCGGCGACCAAGCGAACAAACCCAAAATATTGCATAATGAATGTACCGTGAGGCCCATCCTCATACGTTAGACGGTAAGAGGTTTCTATCCCACCTGGGCTACTGCAGCCACCGGCCAGGCACGTGCACAGCGACACCTTCTAATAGAAAGATTAGGTACACCCATAAGAAAGATTATGTACATCCATAAGAAAGATTAGGTGCATCCATAAGAAAAATTAGGTACATCCATAAGAAAGATTAGGTACATCCATGAGAAAGATTAGGTACATCCATGAGAAAGATTAGGTACATCCATGAGAAACATTAGGTAC